>JAWWTY010000156.1:56550672-56582879 GCA_035222235.1 Margarornis squamiger
ATTTTTTCAAAGGAAAGAAAAAGAAGAGAATAATTCTGGAGTGTGAGTACTAAGCTCAAATAGTTTTCCAGTAGGAATGGTGGCAGGAGCAGTTGTAATAGTTACAGGTGAGTGTTCAGCCAATTGTTTGCATTGGTGAATTTTTGTGTGGTCATGTTCTACTTTAGTAGATGCATACATGTGAGAGTCTAAATATAAGATTATAGTCCATGTTTGAAGCTTTTGGCCTATTTACCTTTTAAATAAAGACTGGGTTATTTAAAATCAAAACAAAACCCAGGGATAGTTCAAAAAGAAATTATTGATTTAATGCAGTAACCATGGTGTAAAGCACAAGTGTAAAGCACTTTTCCCCCCAAGGAGATAACAGGAATTTTCTCTCAGTATACTTCAGAGGGGAAAATTCTTAATCCAACACTGATGATGTTTTTAACTTAAACCAGTCCATCAGAGGGTGTCATTTAAAACAGGAGCTGGGGATCTCAGCAGCAGCTGACACACTCATGCTCGGCTGGGCTGAGTCCAGAGGAGTAAATTCAGACAAGGGCAGGTGAAATCCACTTTGCAGGGTGGCTGTACTCCACACTGACCCCCTTTGATGTGAGGAACCTCTACAAAACACACCAGTGCAGGGTTTTCTTGTGGTTCTGTGGGTTTTCAGCAGCGTTTGCCTGAGGGCAGAGGCAGCAGTGGGTGCACCCAGCAGATGGTGCAGCCGATTGTTCCCCTGCAGGGACCCAGGGCTAGCAACTGGTTTTCCCAAGGCGGGTTGTAAGGTGCTGGAGAGACATAAACAACAAGCGTTAAGTGGCCAGTCCTTGAGTTACTGAGGTTACTCTGGGAAGAAGGCACTAGAGTTTCCCTCTGCTCCCACAGTGGTCTCTAAGGTCTGTGGCAGCTTCTGATGCTCCCCAGCCCTCCCACCATTCTGCTCACGCTGCTGCAGAGACACCTTGAACTTGGCAGGGCAGACACAGGTTTGCAAAACCCACACACCTTTTCCCCTCCAGATGTAAAGGCTGGTAAAGGAGAGGAACATCTCAGCCTTTGCCCGGTGTGTTTGTAGCCTTTTCCTTTGAGAAGACAAGGGTGAAAATATAAATCTGAGCAAAACAAACTCGGTGCAAAAATGCTGAGCTCCCTTCAAAACTGAAGCGAGAGCTGGAACCCCCGAGGTCCCCGCGGCTCAGACTGCAGCGTGGGACGATGACGCCATCCCAGCAAGTGTCAGACGCTTTGGGGCTGAATCACAGTCTCGCCGAGCTGGTCGGATATCCTCGGAGCTGCAGCCTGCCACGGGATGGCCACGGAGGGTAAGAAACTGCTCCAAAGCAGAAAGAAAACAAATTAAAAAAACCCTTTCAGACAGTTGCCAATAAAATTTCTTTGGCTCTGCGTCTGGGCATCACTCCCAAATCCAGCCTCTCGCCCTTGGATAAAGCACTACAGCCTGGAATGAGAGGCAGATGCGTGGGAGGAGTAAATGTATCTGTGTCTGGGCTGGAAAACGTATGTAATGTAGTGCCTAGAAAAAGCTTTTTACTTTGGGCCTTGCTCCAGAAAACCTTTTTCCTTGCTTTTACAACTGTTCCCTGTTCCTTGGGACTACCCAGATGTTTAACCCAGCCCGAGGACAGGGAGCCAAGGAGTTTTCTCTGCGCCCATCCTTCTGCCCCCAGCCCAGGGAGCAGCCAGCCTGGGGCACGCTGCCTTCAGCCCACACCTCTGGTCCTCGAGAGGTGGGTGGGATGGGACAGTCCCCAGGCCGTGGGGTGATCTGCCTGCAGCACTGCATCCGCAGCTTCTGGCTCTACCTGTTCCGAGTGGGTGAAGCCTCAGCAGAGAGGGGGCACAGCCTAACACCTTGGGGGGCAAAGGAACAGAGAGAGGGAGAAGAGATCCCGAGAGGCTCTTGCTGGCCCCTTCCTGCCATATTACCGTCAGGTTAAATTTCCCGGTGGATTGATTGTCACTTATTTTAAATCCGTATCCCGGAACTTTGTAACTGTGTGAGAATGTTAGCCAGTCTCAAATTAAAAGCAAAGAAGAACCAGCGCCAACAAACCGCCCTGTCCTCAACCTGCCGGGTCGCGGCAAGAAGCTGGGGAAAAGAAAAAAAAAAAAAGAAAAGGTGAATACTTTTCTTTTTCACGTGACAATTTAAAAAAACCCAGCCTCTTCCCGGTGGGCAGGAGCTGGTTCTGGCTGGAAAGGCGGCGGTAACCCAGGGGATGCGGCCCGGGGGCGAGGCTGGAGAGCCGGGGAGGCGCTTCTTAAGGCAGAGGGGGAGAGAGAACAGGGGCTGGGGAAGGGCTGGGGCTCCCCTGCCTTCGCTGCTCCGGGGCGGAGGGTGGGAGGGCTGCGCTGTCCCCGCCGCCCGTCCCGTCCCGTCCCGTCCCGTCCCGTCCCGCCCCGCACACCTCGTCCCGCCCCTGGCGAACCTGCCGGGCGGCGGCGGCGGGCCCGGAGCGGCGGTAAGGCTGTCCCCACTCCCAGAGAGGGGCAATGCGGCTGCAGGAGCCGCCGGGGGGACGCGGGTGGAAGAGCCGCTTGCCCGGGGTGAAGCGCCGGCGGCTCCGGGACGAGCATCCCCTGCCCTGCCCCGTCCCGTCCCGGGGGACACACCGTGCCCCGTGTCCCTGGGGACGGGCGAGGCACCTGCAGCACCCCCGGACTGTGGATGGGCCGCCTTCGAGGGAAACCTGGGGGATAAAACACACCGAATTTGTTCTATCTGTTAAGCACAGAAAATACCCAAGAGCGGCCGGTCGGTCAGAAGTGGGTTTGGTGTGTGTGTTCTAACCTGTACCCCCAAAACATTTTGGGAAAATGCTTGAGGAGATGGGGATAATCTAATAAATGCTGCAATGATCACTACCTGTGTCATTTACATTTGTCAAACTGAACTTAGTAAAAATGCCTCGATTACTCAAAGAGGTGGAAGTACTGCATTTTTATAGGATTATAACGAGATGGGGCAGCCCATGCAGACAGAAAGAGCACGGCTTGGGTGTGCACAAGGTGGATGAAATAGTTACAGAAAATATTTTTGAAGTGTTGGATGTTCTCTGTAGTTATTTTGGTTTGTTTCCTGTATACTCAGTACTGAGTTAGTATCCAGCAACTTCTGTTAGGAGTTTGCTGAATATTGTTAGCTAATTTAATGGCTTTCTTGTGGTGTGGGCATAGTTGAATGTAAATTTTAAATAGTTTTGCCTACAGCAATACTCAGTGGATAATACTGGAATGTGTTTATTATAACCCGAGCATTCTTTCTCCTACCTTATCAGCTATCTTTATTCCTACACAGCCCTTATCACAGAAGTATTTATTTAAAATCCTTTTTTTTTTGCAGGCTAGTATTCTACACAGAAAGTGAGGCTGAACTACGTGCACATGCAGATTACTGGAGGAGAGACTGAAGGACATCCTGTTTTGATTTAGCAGTGTTGTTATTCTTTGGGGTGAAATGAAGAATTTGATTTTGTTTTGGAAACACTCAGATTTCTAATGCAACTGAACTTCAGTAACCTTTTTGGAGTACAGATTTCAACAAATTAATTTTTCCCAAACAAAGATGCAGAACCTGTCAGTAGTAGAAAGTCTTACTAATACAGACATATCACACCAGGGGTCTCCAAAAGACCTGGCAGCTGAAGCAGGTGGTGTGTCTCTCGATGGAAGTGACTGTAACTGGAATGACAAGACAAATAATGCAGAAATTATTAATCCTCAAGTAATGCAGCAAAGCCTCCCTGTAACGAACAGCAAAGGGAGAATTTGTGAGGAGTTGTCTGAGAGCAGTTTTAGTACCTCAGAACCTTGTGGTTCCTGGGGTGATTTTGAAGGCTTCAAGGAGTCCTTAGACAAATCAGAGAGATTCAGTCATAATCTTGACATTTTGGTGAAGTCAACAAAAACTTCTGGAGCTGATACAGACTTAAGCAGTGGATGCTGTAGCACTTCTGCTGCCCAATTTTGTGCTGAGCCATCTCTGTGCAGTGGGATACAGGAGGCTTTGGGCTCTCTGAATGAGGTATGTGTTAATAGTAAACCAAGGACCAGAAATGTTTGTGTTACTCCTTCCTACATCTCAAGTTTCGTATCTGTCTTCGCTATAGAGGATAATGTTGTACAGGGATAGAAACTGTAAAGCTACTTTGCAGCTAAGTCAAGTGGAACAAAAGCAACTTCTTTACAGTGTTTGACAAATACTTAAGTTGTCCTGCTGGAGAGCCGTAAAGAATGTAATGCAGTACTTTGCTTCCAGACACTAGGAATAAGTAAGCAGGTAGAAACTATGAACCTTGCCCTGAAGGACTTGCAGTTTCAAAGCTAGACAAGCAAGAACATAGGAAACAAAACATCAGGAAGGTGAGTGACAAAAGCAGGGTGGACAGAAATTCTATGGGTTCCTGAAAGCTTACTGAGCAAACCAACATAACATTGAGTTAGAAATTGGCAAAAAAATATACTTTTGTTATTTAAGATACTGCCTGAATAATATCACCAATCTTTCTGGAATTTTAGACTGATGGTGGTAGAAGTTGATGATACAAAAAGAAAAAAAATATAGAAATCTTTTAATGTAATTCATTTTTATACCATAGTATATTACATCCTCTCATATGATGTTACAGATAATATTCTGAGTAAATAATGTAATGTATCTTTATCAGCATAAAAAGTCATTCAGCTAAAGGGTTATACCTTGTTGCAATGAATGTATTTCCTTCCATATGGACCAAACATGCCTAACTAAAGGAAAGGAAAGTAGCAAAAGGGAAGAAAGAACATATAAATACAGAACAACCCCCCTTGTTCTTACCAATTTTATCCTAAATTTCAAAAAAGAGAACTATCAACTAAAATTCCATGGGATTAACCTGTAGCAGTAATAACTTACTGCTTGTCATCTGTTAGATGAGTTTTAGTAGGTGTAGCAAACCAAAGATTTTCTGGAGACAGGTTTTCTTACCCTTGCATAGAAACTTTTACTTGTTGCAGAGGTATTATTAGGGAAAGCACAAAAATGCAGTTGGCTGGGATAAGCTGCCCACGCTGACTGAGTGGAGATACACAAGATACCTGGTTATTGGTGTGGATAAACAGAGAATTCAAATTTTTTGTAATGTTGGAAATGGGGGACAAGAAACCTTCTGTTGAAAGAAGAGAGTGCTGTAATGATTGAAGCTGAGAGGGAACACAGCAGGTTGCTTGGTTTTCTTCCAAAAGCAATTGATCTTAATCTTACTGAAGCATTTGCTTTATTTTGCCTTTATTGAAGGCAAAAGGAAATGTCCAGTATGAGCTAAATAAGTTAACCAGGCTTAGAGTTTCAAGTTGTCTTTTCTTGTCTAGGGTAGAGAAACAGCTACAGAGCTGCTGGAGATTTCTTTGAGTGTAGAATATATGTGTAGCTTGTCCTTTATCCCTGTGCTTTTTGTATTGTTTGTTTGAAACCAAAAACTTTTTGGACTGGGGCTCTGTCTTCTGTGTGGTCAATAGAAAAAAGACCAGGTAGGTCGGAGGGACCTCTAGAGATCATCTGAGATCAGAGGTCTGACCTTCAGTATTTATTGCTTCAGTTAATTAAACAATATTGATCTGGAGTAGAATCACATATTTTAAGATGGAAACAATTGCTAATTTCCTTGCAGTGGCTGGATATTTTGCCTACATAACTGAACATATTAAGGGTTTTTCATAAATACTGGCCTTTGTGAGAGGGACTGGTGCATGTGTTTAAGCCCTGTGGTATTCTGAAATAATAGGATAGAGAGGATTTGGTCAGAAAGTATGGGTGTGAAATTTGTGCATTCGTATTTTTATAATTAGTACAAAGCTACAAGATAAGTGGAAATATACCCAAATTTTGTTTTAGAAAGGGTTGCTGAAGTAGACAGAAATAAAGGTAATAAAAAAATCTTGCATTTGTCATCTTCCTGGGCTAAACTGTAAGTCAGTGACTTGTATGTGTGTTGGAGAAGCATCACAGGCTCTAAGGAGATACTACAATTGAGGCAGAGCTGTGCTTCCCTTGATGCACACTCTCTGTGGCTGTAATTGCCCCTCATCCCAAAGTCAAGGGCAGCTGCCTGGCTATTCCTTAACTCCCATCCCATTTCAGTTTTGGTATGTACTAGGAAGTTTATTTTTCCGTGACCATGTATGCTTTGCCAAGTTTGCTTCAGAGAATTCTGCTTCTCAGGCATTTTTCAGGATCCTCTATGTAGTATCTCTGTTTTAAGTTGAAATAATTTACAAATTGATGGAAATTATTGTGACACTTTGGGCAAGATTCAGAGGATCTTACTCAGGAGTCTTTGAGTGTCCCAGCAGCCACTCATCAGAATAGGCATTTTAGCAAGGCCTTACTTCAGGAGGGAGCAGTGTGGGGCACAAATTCTGCTCCTAAAAGCAGGCTCAGAAGTACAGATTCCTTCTACCACCTCTGTCGATTCTGCCCACTCATTAGATTAAATCTGTACTCTCAGTATTGACCACACTTCTCTGAGTTCAGTGTAATGAAACTGTGAAAATACCTTAGTTTATTTTGGCTGTTTCAATTACACTTAAATGAAACTGTCAAAATATGAAGTATCCATACTTATGTTTTTCTGACTAAATTGTTGCTTGCTGGGCAAGGAAAACAAACTTGGCTGATTCCATTCTCTAGTTTTCACACAACATTGCTGCTCCTGGATTGCAGTCCCCTGGAGGGGTGGTGAAGTCCATTAATTGCTTTTATTTAGAAAATTCCAGTAATTCCTTCTTTGAAGGAATGCAAGGACACAGCTTCTGAACCAGATAGCATGATAGCTTCCCTTTAGGACAGGATGTAAATTATGCACATTTTCCCTTGTGTGTGTGTTCATAGTTGCCACTTCCAGTAGGTGTGTTTGGATCACTCCTGTGGCTGTGTTCAGTCTCCCAAACGTCCCCCTCATCACTGCTGGAGGAGGAACAAGTTTGTAAATCTGGCTTTGATTTTTAACACAGGCTGGAAAAAGTTTGGTAGAAATGCAAGGATATAGGGACATCCTCACCCCAGCTTTTCTTCAGACTTACCCAGTGCAAGTATTTATTGGTAACTGTAGCATTTAGCAGTTGTGTTACATTTGTCTGAATTAGGAGTATTTGAATAATGAGTTAACAAAACAAGCTTTGGAGATGATGTGTACATCAGATTTGACCTGAATTATCTGAGCAGAAGAAGGAGTCCTGAGTGCTAAATAGGCAAACCAGCCTATGTTTTAGGAGCTGGAAAGTGAGAGACTAAAGTTCATCAGAAACTCTTGGTTTTTTACTTCTCCTCTTTATAGGTAAATACTCAAAACACTGAACTATGGGCTCAGTCCCTCTCTGCCATTAATATTACTACAAATATTTTAAACAATAAGACAATATCTAGAAACATTGTAGTCTTTGGACTATGTCCTTCATGAACTGTGCGGATGACCCATATAACATATGTAATAAAACTCTTTTTTCCTAGGCAGATCACAGCTATGAGGATATATTTAAGCTGGGCTTTCCAGAAGTCTCTGTATCACAGTCCAGAGAAAGCATAAGAAGCTTAGAGCAAGTACTTGATGCAAATAATGAAGATGTTGGGATACCTGAACTTCTGAAGAATCAACTTTGGTAATGAGTTTAGATCAAGAGATAAAAAAAAAAGTTTCTCAGCAATTACACTGTTTCATAATTTAAAAACCAGTGGTGCACTCAGAAATCTTTCTTAGCACTGTGCTCTTCATCTTAGCAATTTTGTACTGTATTGTTAGAGGAAATGGATGGTGTTTGAGTCATTGGAAAATGATAAAGGGAATATATCAAAATTACAAATTCCTGCTTAGGGTTTTTCCTGCTGTTGGTGTGCCTTCTTATGACTAAGCCTCTGGAATGCCAGAACCCAACAGGCAGCCTGTTCTTCCTGTTTGCTTGTCCTTTCTTTACAGCACATCCCACTTATTTCTTCATCATTGGAGGCTGCTGTTTCTACTAACAACCCACATGCTTTTTTTTTTTTTTTTCCCAATTTTTCCAGTTAGTAACTTCTCATGTGTAACCAGATGTGCTTCAGAATCTGTGGTGCATCTGGATTCTTTCCTGGGTTATGTTAATAACTATTATCATTAACTAAGATTTCTCTTGCGACAGCTGGGGCACTTCTAGATTTGTTGTATGTTTTTGAAGGATCAGCAGCTGTTGAGCAGTATTGTAGTTGCTGAACAGTATTGTAGTTAGTTTTGCATAACTCTGAGGCTTTATATCTAGAAAGTTGGGTCAGATCATACTTGAGAAATGTCTTGACGCTCAGAAAAAAATATGATTTAAGCATTTAAAGTGTTCATCTTTTCAGCAAGTTCTCTGCATACATGTTATATTTTAATCATCATTATATTTTAAGCATCAAACTTGTGGAGAAATATATATGTAAAAGGGACTGCAGTATTATAACAGAGGACCAACTACAGACAAAAAAGGCCTGATATACTATGATGAATAACTAAGGTCAATGATAACTACATCCTGTACTAAGTAAAGCCCAATTGGATTTTTACATGTGATGAATGCAATGCGAGCATCAGAAGTGCCATGTGAAGGGAACTCTCTGATTCTCACTGTTTCGCCTTTGGCTTGTTTTGTAGCACAGACACATCCACAGCAGGTGCAGGTCACCCACCTGAGCAGCAGGTGCTGCAGAGGAGAAGTGTGACCTATGGGATGGAGAAAGGTTGCAGAGACAGAAAAATGCAAAGTTCAGGACTAATAGGGCTGAACTCTGCCCACATTTCACAGAAGCAATCGAATAATGTGAGCTGTTGGCATATGACACACTCTGAAATGTGCTTCTAATGCCCTTCTTATCTGAGAAGTCATGTTGACTTACTCTTTCCACTAATTGTCATGCAAGCTAATTAATACACTGGGTTGATAGTTTGACTGAATGCAGGAGTTTTAAGATAAACTCTTGCTTGTTAGATCAAGGTAGGGTAGTATACAAGTGTATGTAGTGAAAATAGCTAAGCTATTTATGTTCACTGGAAACCTCATACAGCTTATAACCTCAAATTGTGTTTTGTTTCGTAGCATTGACTCTGGAAATGTATGGAGAACTCTCAGAGACTCTGATAATACCCCCAGCTTAAGATATCCCTGGAGTAAATCTCATTGCCAAGAAAACCTCTTGAGTGTTCTTGGAATAGATGCAAATCAAAAGGTAATTGTACAACAGTTTGCCAGTATGCCAGCATAAACACTTGGTTAGGAATCTGGTCTTCTCTAAGCTATAGATGCAGATTCATAAGGGACTAGATCTCAGTGAGTAACAAGCTTTTTTTACAGAGAGCTTTCTAAAGTGATAGTCTAGTTTTTCCTCATATTTATCTGTAAGTAACCATGGAATTGTGCAGGATCAAACATTAACTGTCTTTACATTGAACCCTCCCCTATGTAGTGCCCTGTTCAGCTTTGTTATAGATGGAGAATTAGCTTTCAGGTGTGTGTGCAATAGGATTGTTTACTTTTTTTGCTCCGAGTGCAAGAAAATTGTTAGCCTCTAATATCTTTCCGTAAGTGAAAATAAGATTTGAATAAGAGGCTGTTAAAGTAATTACTGGATGTTTTTACTGTAGAGGAACTGAAAGTGTGTTCCACTTCCCTTTTCCTCAGATTATTCCTCTGTCTGCTTTTGCAAGGCTTGGAGGAGATCATGTTTTAAATTGGATTGAGACCAAACCAAGTATTAAAAGATCTCAAATAGAAATGTCTCTTTTTAACCTCTTGTGTTGAGAAGATAAAAGTGTCCAGGATGGTTTAGTATCCAGTTATTTAGTTGGGATCAATTAGTCACATGTAATTTTCAGAAATAACTGTTTCAATTCATAATTTGATTGCTGAAGCATGGGGCTGGCAAGGTACTGATTTTATGGGCATATTTGACTTTTCATGTAAGTTATGTACAAACAGAATGACAGTGCTAAAGTAGAAGACCTATTCTGCACTTGAAAGTCACTTTTATAGAACAGTCATTAAACAGAGAGAGAATGGGAGACATTTACCCAATATAGTTAAATTCCCATTCTGTTCCTTTCTTGCCCACAGATTAAATAAAATTAAATAAATGCCCAGGCATCTTAAACTTACATTACTTCTTTTCTGTTACTGGAAAACTGTATGGCTTTTAACAATACTGATAAAGTTATATTTCTCAGCAATGTTTTGGTGTTAATTAAGGCTAATTTTAATTGGAAATGGCCTTTTTATAAGTCACACGTAGATTCATGTGTGTAGGTAGAACTGGTTTTGGCATAAAATTATTTTAATGCAAAGGGGATCCCATGATAAAACACAGCTTCAGAAAGTATAATTTAGTGGTTGTTGTTATTTGAGGGAAACTTCTCTTTAGGTTATATGCTTTGAGATCAGATAGAAATGCATAAATAAATTCCTAAATAAAATGTAACTTATGGGTTTTTTAGGACATTTCAGAGAGTCAGGATGATATTTTTGAGGAATCAAATGTTGAAGATAATGAGGACTTCAGATTTGATGGATTCAGTATTAATGACTGCAAAGCATTGGTCCAGACCAAGGTAAGAATTGCTCTGAAAGTGAGCACTTCAGAGAACCACAGAGTGTATTTTACATGTTCCTCTCTGCTGTATCCAGCTGTTATAGTGATGTCCTCATGTAATTGTTTGGTCCTGGTGTAATTATTTGCATGTGGAGTTGTTTTTTGCTCTTTGAAACCCCTCTGTGTCCTTAGGAAAGGTACCTAAGCACTTGTTTGTTTCTTGCTAAAGCAATGCAAGCTGGAAGGAAAATTGTGTTGTTCCCCGTTGTTGTGAAACACCTCAGTCACATTCTGTTTATTATCAAAATATTTTGGAGGAATATTCTTCATCCAAGGTCCCTTCCTCAGAGGAGAATAAACTTGAGCAACTGTTGTTGCTGTGGACACAGATAATCTGAGGCACACTTTCCTTGCTCTGTTCTATTCTATTTACTGCACTGGACAGTGAAGGTGTGCAACTGTTCTGGGAGCTTTCTATGTAAGAGGTAATGGGCTGGAGATTTCAGAAATAAAACTAAAAGAGACTGTCCAGCTTATTCCTTGATAATTACCTTCTGCTTTCCTGATTGAGTATGTGAGGAAGGGATTACTGTGGCTGAATCACACTTGGAAATGTGTAATATATGGAGACAGGGTTCAGACAACCGAGAAGAAGTGGTTTGTTGTAGATGAAGAAGGAGTAAAAGTGAAAAGAATTGTAAATGGACAATATTTTTCTGGAATAGCCTCTGAAGGGAAAGAACAAGCCTTGCAGCTTGCTGTCTCAAAGTAAAATTCATTACAAACATATGTTGCCATCTAATTTTAAGTAAATAAAATCATATAATGGGATGTTTTCTATTTATCTCCCTAGCTGTGTCCCTCCCCCCTCCCCGCTAATTTTATTTTTATGAACATTTATAAAACTTAAGTTGAAATATGCAAGAATTCTGTAGGATTAAAAAAATTAACTTAGTTTTTATTTTTCACTCAGATTTCTGCCTCACCAGACTCCAGACATGATCACCTTTTCACCTGCAACCTCTTTTTGAAAAGCACCCCTTCAAACGAAAACACACAATATATAACAATCCCAAGGAAGAAGCACATTTTCACTGCACACAACCTAAAAATGAAATTTTTCAGTAGTGATATTTGTTGAACTAAATGCACTTCTCAACCTTTTTTTTTTCCTTTTTTTTTTGTTTCTTTTTGAACTGAATGCAGTTTACCTTAATTTTGTTACTGACTTGGTACTGTAGATTACAGATGTTCTTTAGGAAACTGATGTATTGCTGTGCATAAGGTACCTAAAAATCACATTATTAGGAGAGATTTCTCCTCTTTAGTTGTGAAGTCAAAGGTGTAATCATGTCCTGCTAAGTTTTGTTGCCGAGTTATGTCTCTTACAGTGAATTCTGCAGCTGAAACCACACTTTTAAGATACCCTGGTGGACTCTCCTGAACTACTGACCTTTCAAGCCTTAATGCCTCTTCAATCAAAAGCCTCCTTTCCCTGCCAAAATCTACACATGCCTCATGGGTGTTGTAACATGTGCCTTGTCACCATCTCTCCTCATGCTTGGTCCAGTTTGGATCAGCTGAGATCTGTTGCTTTGCCACTGCTAGATGTAATGAAGAGTAGCCTTCTGGATCTGGGGGTTTTCACTGGGGTTTAGGAAAATAAAACTGTTAATTTCTGTCTGGTAAAGCCTGCTGTGGTCATAGGGGTAGGGACAGTGAAATGTTTTGTTCTTGTGTTGGTTTCTGACCGAAATAAAGTACCTCGTTGAAGCCGATTGTAACAGGACTTGTTGGATTCATTCAGCCACACTTACACCACGCATAACCTGCTTGTTAAAGCTGAGCAGCGTTGTAGTTCAGGACTTGCACTGCACGGTGCTGTAATTGCTGCCCTTTTAAAATTTTATAGTAACTATCGACTGTTGCCCATCTTCCTGCAGCTTGAGTGCCACGGGGGGATGCACTTCACTGTCATTCAGAGAACCCATGGTGCTCCCCTGCCAGCTGCAACAGCTTTATTTATTCATTGGTAGTAACTTTTACACGAGTTTATATGCTATTTTGGCCATTTGGAATATGAAAATTTTATATGGCTTTTTGTTTTAAAGAGTTACCAAGCACTGCAACTGATATTTTATGTGTTAAAAGCAGGGAACAAACTTGGGTGTTCCAAAACTAAGTCAGTTAATTATTTAATAATATGCCTATTCTCTTCTCAGAATTAAAACCACTAAAAAGCACTGACAGACTTCAACCCTTAACTTAGTAAACTGTTCAGCAGTGACATTACAATTGCTGAACTAACTTTAGTAATGCTTATGATGCCTTAGTGCTTTTAGCATGGCATGAGCTGTGCACTGGTTACTCAGTAAATGGAGCAGGGCTTTTGGAAAAGTGCTGTTTGCAAGTGGCTCTGCAGCTTCCCCAGCCCTGTAGGGAATTCTGCAAGGCCAGACTGGAAGCTCCATGTGGATAGCAGAGCAGGGTTAACCTCTTCAGTTAATGCTAGATTTGAATTAATTTTCAATTTCAATTCTATTCTTTCAGAGCACTTAAATATATATGAAATAGGTTGTAGTCATAAGCTCAAAACAAACAAACAAACAAAACAAACAAAAAACCCCCCAAAAAACAAGCCAGTAAAGGGTGAACGAATAGTTGAGGTTGGTAGTAAAGATTATTAATTACAAGACTAAAATCCCTTTTTTTATTGTTGCTTTAGGGTTTTTCATTGGGGTTTTTTGGTGTGTTTTTTGGGGTTTTTTTTGGGTTTTTTTGTTTGGTTGATTTGGCTTTGGTTTTTGGTTTTTGTTTTTTTTTCTTCTTTCAAACAAGCAGGGCTCTGCAGGGGGGCTTGAAGGGGCAACTTGTGTGTGTAGCAATTGCTGATGCACCATAGCCCAGAGACCCATTTTGCCCCTGGGCTTTCAAGTTTGGATTTGTTTTTGCTAACGTTGGATAAGAGTACTGAAGAATGTTTTGCACTGTTACTCCAGGATGAACACGTCATCTTTCCCTCACAGTAGCAAGTTTTACAGCCCTGTCCAAGGTACAGAATGGGAAGAAAAAATGGTTCAGCCCTTATGATTCAGTGGGGAAAAAAACTACTGGGGTTCCAAAGGTGAAGGGCCCCACCTTCCAGCTCTTTCTCTTTTGGGCAGGTACTTTGGGCCACCTGAGCCCTAACTGCTGCGTAAGACAACTGAGAGACCTTTTAGCTCCCTTTTCTAGTCTGAGATGAATGAGTTCACCTCTTCAAGGGAAAGGACTAGCAAAATTGAAATTACAAAGTAATTCAATTCAGTTCCAAGGTTGTGGAGTCCTGGCAGCCCCTCAGCCCTCAGAATTTGGACACCATCTGTATATTTGGGGGTACCCACAAGAACACTGGACTCTCTCAAGTGACAAGAGATCACTCTCGGGGAGACAAACCAAAGTGCAGCCGACCATAGAAAAGAGTAGCCTCGCCTTCTGTGGTGATCCTGGGAAACGAGGGGTGCCGGAAACCCCTCTGGCGTGCTTTGCACAAAGAGTGGCTGTTGATTTCCTTTAGTCACTTCCTCATTCCTGCTGTCCCCAGCACCCCCAGAACGTGCCAGCAAGCGCCGTGTTCCGCTCCCCAAATACACCCAGAGGGACCAGGTGTCTGTGCTGCGAAAATGGTGCACGGAGGATATAAAACTCCGTGTCTTAGCACGTTTTAAGCTACAAATTTCATAATTTATCTTAGGCGTGAGCTCTCAGCTATGAAATCCCGAGTTTTGATGAACTAGACATGTTACTGTACTCAGTGTTTGCCGAAAGCAAATAGCACAGACTTCTGACATTTGCTTAGGATTTTGAAAAGGTGAAAACTAGAGCAAGGCAAGAGTTTTGGACAGAAGAGCTAGACAGGAATGCCTTTTTTTTCTGTTGAGATTAGAGGGAAATATACCCATAGAACAAAGTTTTACAAAGTTCCAATCAGTGATGTAATTACTGAAATGCTTCCTTTGTGGAAGGAATGCTGTGAACAAAAAAAAAAAACCAAACCCCAAACCAACTCCACTGTAAAGGACTGAAATTTTTTCAGTGCATATTCTAAAATGTAGAATTTAATTAATAATAAAAAGAGATTCAAAAAGGAGGAGGGACATTCCTCAGGACAGTTTTTAAGTACACCATAAGCCCACCATTGGTTGCATATGCAGAAGATGGAATGAAAAACAAACAAAAGAAACCTTGTAAAAGCTTAACAGTTTGGTTTTTTTCAAAGTGCAGAGTCATTACAGGATTTAAAAGCACTTTGCTATTTTTAATAATGAAAATCAGTTTTAACAGTTTGAAAAATGGGACTTCCTGGAGTATTCCTACTCCAGTTAAGAGGGAATGTGGCTAAATGTGGCTAAAAATGAGATGCATTCAAATTAATTGTTAAACCTCAAACTTCTTTGTGGATCTGACTTTAAATTTCCAGATGCACTCTGAAAGATGGAAAAAGGAGAAACAATGCAGCCAGCAGATGCAGCAGGCTTGCTGCAGTCACATCCAGAAGATTCTGCTCCTTCTACTGAAAAATGTGTGAGAACGTCCAAAATTGCCATCCCATGGCACAGCCCGGGTGCCAGAGCACAGCCAGCATAGCTTTAGCTTAGTCCTCTGCTGGGATAAGCGGGTTCTAATGAGGGGAAAAATGTATGGAATGAAGTTGCAACATTTTTTTCTTTTTCAATCCAGGCAAGCTGTGAATGCTGGGCAAATTCTGAAATGCCAAAAATCTTCCAGCTTCCCTAAACATCGGCTTTAGTTAACACACATTTCTACAGACACACTTTTGCAACTTCAGATAATTTTCCACTTTTGATACTGGTTTTTAATAGCTCAAAATTATAACTCATCTTTCTCACGGAACTAATAGATAGACTATTTAGTGTCTTTTACTCTTGCTTGAGTGGAAAAATCAGCCTTTTTAAGTGACCCTTCCAGCACACAGAATGTGGAGCTGGACAGAGCACTCCGGGGAGCACCCACACCTCCCCTGCCAGCCGTGTTTGAAGCAGCTTTGCACTGAGCTGAGCTGCTCTGCGCTTTTAAGCTCAGATCTTTCTGTGGGGATAAAATCGATGTAAGTACACAAAACAGTACACCACCTTTAAAGAGTCTCAACCTGACCCAAAATCAATACTGCAGAAACATTTGCCTAAAGGACTAAACTGCAGCACCCCGTCATAAGGCAGCATTTTCTACTGCCACTGGCACAAGCCCAGCTCTGTGCTGCAGCATCTGTAGTGGCTTCCTCAGTAATGAGTCAGTCAGGAGGCTGAATGGCATGGTGGTCACAAAACCAGATTTCCATGAAGTTCCTTCTAGACCTGCTTTTCAGCCTGCGGTCAGCAGGCTCCAGGACAAAAGGCAGGAAGAATTCCTGGCCTATAAGCAGCAGCCAGTGCAGCCTCATCAATCAAATGATGAGATTGTTCATAGCCAGGTTGGATGGGGCTTTTGAGCCATGGGCAGGTATACCTTCCAGTAGACCAGGTTGCTGGAGAGTGCTCTGTTATTCCTCAATGCATATATGTATGCTTTTTCCCTTAAAATGGATGGTCCCTCTTCATGTAACTCTTACAGAGTACATAAACAGGTTCCTCTCAATTTAAACCCTTAAAAATCTTGGGAAAATGGGGATTCTGCCTCAGTCTAAATCTTGACATTCATTGCACAAGTCAGGATCTCATTTTAGAGGTCCACAACAGGAAGAGGATGGAAACCTCTAAACCTGAGGCTGCTGGTTTAATCTGTACACGCAGCCTTTGGCTAGCCAGAGTGGCAGGGTTTTTGTCCCAGCCTGACAAGCACACAAGGCTTAAGTGTCAACAGTACGTGCATCAAGGACACTCGTATCTGACACTCACTCTCAAGCACAGCAGCCTCTGAGGGGACACTGAGAACTGCAGGAGCTGAGAAGGCTACACAGGGCAGTCCAAAGCCCAGAGGACAGCCAAGTGCTAAAACTGGGTGTCATCTGTTCCCAACAGGAATCCCCACCCGCCCCGCCCCACTGGTTGGAAAAATGCTCTGTGGGCCATCCCTTGTTTGGTGGGGATGCACAAAGAGGATGTGATGGTGAAGGAGTTAGTCAAAACCTGGAGCTAGCAACAGCCAGAGCAGACAAAGCTGCAGCTTAAATATTAATAGCTGAAGCAGAGAAAGCTATTATAGATCATGGTATATGAAGTGGAACAATGTTATTAGAACATGCCAAATTCCAAACTACAGGCTCAGGAGGCAAACCAGGCTGGGAGGGTGCAATGCTGTGTAAGACAAGGACCACTTAGCAATGAAACAGCAAAAAAAGCAAACTGGTAAAAAAAAGCATGAAGACCCCAAACCTTATCATTAGTCTGAATTATTGTATAGATACAACTGCCCAGGAATTCTGGTGTTCAGACTCCCTATTTGGAGGCACCCACCTTGAGCTGTGGTGCTTCCCTAAGGAAATCCGTCCTTCAGGTTATGTGGAAACCTCAAGTGGAATCCTGTTAAGGTGCCTGGCATGTGTGATTTCCATAGAGGTTTGTAAGTTATTTAGTATTCCTGGGGAGAAGGGGCAGGAAGGGGGTGGAGAGAAGCAAAAATGGTACAAAAGCCTAGGGAAAATGTTACATCTTTGTGATTAAGAGACCAAAGGAAGAGTGGGAAGGTGTAATGTTTGTTTTGTGTTTAAAACAGTCAAATATCAAAGGCTTCAAAATATAAATGGTTAAACTGCAAAACTGTGGCTTTTATTTCCAAACATACAATAAATAGGTCCACCACAACTAGCCTCTAACTTCATTTTACATGGAAGGATTTTAAAATTAGTTTGTGCATATTTAAAAATTAAACTTCCCTTTGCACATAATTCCATACATAACCGAACTGCATTACACACCAGCTCATGGTCTTGGCACTGTGACACAAGCAACCAATTAGAAACAGAGCTTTGTAGCAAGGACTTGAACAAAAACTGCATTTTGAATTGTTGATAAAACATCTACCAACAATTTAATCCTTTTCTGTAGTATACAAAAAACATTAGTATGTAAATGTTGAAAAGCAAGTTGTCATCTCTTCTGTTTCAGTAGGTGCTGCAAGGTAAGTGGATTTATTAAGTGTTCGCTATTTGCTACATGATACGATTTTCATACCAAAATATCTTTACTGCATAGTAACACTCCGTATTTTCAAATGCAAAAAGAAATTAGATGCAGTCTTTTTATTTTATCCCTCATCACTGAATTTAAAGACTTTTTTAACCACAACTCTGTTTCATCACAGTGCAGAAGGCCCTTAATATTTCAAGGATTTATTCAGTCATATTTTTAATACAAAAGTAGAGGCTGAGGAAAAGCCAAAGTAGTCTATACACAATGCACAATCTGTGTACATTCTGAAGCTGTACCTCTTCAAGAACTATTTATACACTCTTCAAACAAATCCCTTTATCCAGCAATTCAAAATACTTTAGATCAGAAGTTTTATATTAGAATCAATACAATATATGCATATAAATACATTTATACCCTTCGGTTGCTAAACAACCCAGATGGCTGCAAGGATGTGACCTGAAATGGTTCTCCACTGGCTTGGGATACCAAATTATATCGGCAGCTAACTGTTAACCAATAGAGTCACAGTAAAAAATGGAGATCTTTGCACAAGGTAGGTGTGCCACAGCATCAGTTAAGACTAGAAATACCAGGTGACACCCTGGGCCCTTCAACAGGGCCAGGATTTCAACTTCTGTGAGATGCAACACACAGGCAACAGTTTCTTCTTCTGCCGATGCTCCGTTCGTGAAAAGTCTCAGCAGAACAACAAAAACCCCCAAAAAATACAACGAACCAAAGCAAAGCTTTTACAACTGCAAATTTTCAAGACAGGTGCTGCAGCTTTCAAGAACAAAGTAGAAGTTTTATAATTAAAAAAAAAAAAAAGGAAAAAAATAACAAACCAAAAAGTAATGTGCAAGTGTGTAATTCAGAAGACGGTAGCAGGGATGGACATAGACCTCAGTTCAGGCTGAAACACAGTATCCAAACTGTCTTGTGGAAAAATAAGTTCTCACTGCAAATCTCATCTTCGGCTAATGAGTGTGTTTATATATCCTTAATATCCTTACTCACACACCTGCCACACGTGCCCCTCCTTCCCCAGCACGGTCTGGGGAAGCAGCATGATGGTTCCAAAGCCCAGGAGGTCAGACCCGGAGCTCCCCCAGACGCAGCTGCACGGCAGGACTGAGTCATCAGCACTGACTCACCCACGGGTGTTCCAGGAGCACTCTGAGCACTGGTGTCGCAAGAAGTGTTCTCAGCTTTGCTTCTTAAAGGACACAGAAATGGTTGACTCTCTGAGTATCCTCCCAAGGTGCTAGAGGTTTTTAAGTTTGAAGCGTTTCTTCCCACAATGCCAGGTATACAAATGTGTATCTTTTTAAATAATATTGCACATAAAAATCATCTTAAAACATTGTAGTGAAAGCAGGGTTGGAGGACAGTGTTTTCCAAAACAGAATAAAAAGCTACCTGTACATAGTAAGTTTTAATTTAAAGAACGCCAAGATTATTCAAAATCTAAGCACATAATACTGACAGAAAAATGTTAAATTGCACAATCTACATATAAATTACATTTGTAAATACTTAAAAGTTTTTAAACATTGAATACCCTTGATTTCACAAATCAGCTAGGTCACTGTCAAAGGATCAGCTTTATGTGTTAGAAGTACTTTCCCCCAGAAAAAAAAAAGAGAGAAACAGAAAGATCTGCAGTCTTAGATGAAGCACTGGAAAGAGTTAAAGCATTTCAGCTCAGAGGTAGTGCTAAACACATCCAACTAGAAGTCCATTATATTTGAACTATGATGAAATAACGTAGTAAAATGTAGAAAGACTATAAAATTTACAAAAATAAATAGTTCTGAATGCTTTAGAAAATGCAAGAGACTTTGTTGGTAAGTGTCTTGATCTGCTTTTCTGACCAAAAGAAAGCAAAGCGTGTCTCATTTTTAAAATATACCCATCTCTAGTAACGTGTCTGCAATCCACACGATCTAACTCTGCAACTTGACAGATGCCAACTTGGCATAGACTCTGATATTAAAAATAAAGTGGAGGCTTTGTAAAAGATCATCTCATATGAAATTTGCTTTGCATGTAAATTCTTCTGTCAAATTAAAAATTGCACATAAAAAAGTTTATTGAAAGAGACATGAGGGGTGATGAGGGTATGTGCCTATTGTTCCACATACACCCTGGAAGGAAAATGATGATTGCACAGTTCTGATAAATAAATATTTCTTTTTTAAAAAAAATCTGCCACTGTTTTGGTTTTTAAGTTTTGGAATTATTTAGAAAATCCTACTACGGACAAATTGTTATTTAGTTTGTGTCCTAAAGAATTCTTTACAACCTTTCCAGTGGCTTTTATCCTGAAACCAAATGAAAGTGGCAGTTAAAAAGTATCTTTGGGTAAAACAAGTATCAGGAACCAACGAGAATTTCCATGATGTGGTCCAGCTCACTGAGATCTGTTCTACATATCTGAATGTTGTTTGCTGAAGAAGAATTACAAGATGGAAAGGTTTTCAATGGTTCTTCTGTAGCAAGAGATGGTGATCTGGGCGGCATTAGTGGAGGGCAACAGAAGTCTGAATCATACATTGAAGTGTCAATATCTTCAAAAATGTCATCTATTGCCAAATCCTTCAAGTAACTAGTTGAATTTGAAATCTCAAAGGAACCAAACACACATTCAGCTCCCTTCAAATCCTGCCTATCATCTTCTAGTTTCAGACCAGTATTCTCTGGAAACTTTGGCTGGTCATCTCCAGTAGGAACCAGACAAGTAGGTGGGCTTATATCTTCCACGAAGTCTAAATCCTTCAGAATGGATGAAATGGCAGATGACATATCATCATCTGAAACTATCAGCAGGCTGTTTTCAATTGGGTCTTCTACAGACCGCAAGTCGCAACAGTTGGACTCTTGCTGACTAATACCTGAAGGCAACTGAAGAGAAATCCCAGATGACTCTATCCCTGTGTAGCTGTGAGAAGTAGGAGCAATGCCAGGGCAGATGTTAACTGGCTGCTGGTTACTCTCCTGTCTCATTTCCTCCTGAATTTGCCGCACGGTGTTGGCTATGAGGACAGAGCGGTGCAAGTTCGGTTCCACCAGCATTTTGTACGTCTGTAACTTGGTGAGGCACATGTTGAGCACCAACTGCCTCTTAAGTGGGTATGGCAGACTTCGACTGGAATCAAAGGCACTCGAGAGACCAGCCATGTTCTCCTCATAGTCACTCAGCTTGCGCTTTAGACCTCTCCCCAACATGAACCTGTAAGACAGAAATTACGAATTAACCTTGGGCAAGACTATCATCTCTTCTGCAAGATCCCAAGAGACAATTCTGAAAACCCTGCATTGGTTAACTTAGACCCTGATGTTACAGAACCTCAAGAGACAAAATGAAATCCTACCCAGTGCTACTTCCATTGAAAAGATGCCCTTTCCAGCTGTACTGTTTCACAGAAACCTTTTGTTTTTAAAGAGAAAATATGGAAGAAATATAGTAACTTTTTTTTAAAAGCTATATACCTCAAAGTTTTGGTTTTCGGGTTTACTTTTAACTTAACTATGAGAATATGAACTTAATTATTTCAAATCTTTAATGGGGGAGGTTTTTGGCCTCCTATCTATTTAAATTATATAGTGTACAAAAATTCATAAACAAGAAACACCAACATCTCAATGAAATAAAATAGATGCTTTTACTAAGTATCATAACTATATAGACTATTTCATAATTTCATTTTAACATTTGTTCCTAGGTACAATAGTTAATATTTCAAAGCTGGTTTTCAACACCCATTTTTATCTCATGAAGGTATTTGTAATGTCTTGCTCAGTGTCTCTGAGAACTCTCTGCAGAACTAATTCTTCTCCTTTTCCATTGGTGACTTAAAGTTGTTCAACTATAGTTGAACCACTCAGCAAGGCCAATAGCAGGGCCTCCCACGGGATCCTTCTATACATTCCATAGCTTAGTATTTTGGTTAAATGGTGGGAGAAAATCTGGCTGCGCCACCGAGCTCAAGGCTGCTGGTTCAAAACAAACTACTGACTTTAGTAGTGTGACTGTCACATTAAAGACATTAGTCAGTGGGCTACCAAATGGCGTTTTAAAAGTGACCAGTTTTGGTAAACAGTTACAAGAAAAGAAATAGAATTTAGTTATTTTCAGTCTGCTTTGTGTGTTCCTGCATTGAAATAGGGTGGGTCTAGAACACTGTGGTACAAAAAACTGTACACATCCCCCCCCCTAAAATACACAAAATCCCAACAAATACCTGCTCGGGTACTTTGCAATTACCATTAAAAAACTAAAGTGTTTCACTAGGGACAATAAGCACTATGCAATCACTCATATAAACGCCAAAAAGGAGTATACTGTGCACAGGAAACACTGGCAAAATCTTGGTCACACAGATCTTCATGTGTCCATGAATACAGGCACCTCACTCCCAAACAATTAAACAAAATTAAGCAATCATAAATTAGACACCCAGTGGCAGATTAAGGGCAGATCCTTCACACACAATGATCCAGACCCTGCATGCTGCCGAGGGCCTCCCAACTTCCTTTTCATGTGAGCACTGGCTACTGCCAGCAATAGCTCAGCTGATGGCCGCAGCTGCCAGCTGCTAGCCTGTTGCTAGACTTTTGGGGACAAGGAGAAGGCAGCAGGATAAAGCCTCTTTTCCTTTCAGGATTCCTCCAGATTTGCAGGAAGCACTGCAGGGCTCCGTGGCTGCATCCATCTGCCTAGACAAGGTTGCTGGAGAACTCTGCTCCTCTGGAGGGACAGAAAGCAAGCAAGCAGTGCCTCCTCCTCAGTGAGACACAAGACAAAACAGAAAGCTGCCACAGGAGTTTAGGTTTGAGATTCTCAATTGTACACATTTTTATTTTTTTTTAGGGACGTATCTGGATGAAATTCAACTTTTCCTGAGAATGCATTTTTACTTAACAGGGAGTAGTTTGGCCTATTTTAACTTCACTAACACTTACGCTCTTGAAACAAAAACAACAACAAAATGCCATCTTTAATTACTTGTAATTTTACCAGTGCTGTGATTTTTAACTTTGGAAGTCTGTTTTTTCCCCTCCAGTTTTCTGCTAAACTGCCAGAGCACCAGCTGAATCTCTTTAAAACCCAGAAGGTGTCTGATGTGGTGTGCCTGTTCACCCAGGTCATCTTCCCACACTGATCACATATCGCTCTCTCATTCCAGCACCCCATTTAGAGCAAACAGAACCAGCCAGTACTAAGCACTCCATGACAAACAAAATCAGAAGAAATGGAGATACAACGTTCAGTCACCAAATATAATAACAAAGTATTCTGGGGAGGCAGTGTGTGTGTCAGGCATCCTCATACTGACAGCATTGTCAGTAACTGATAATTTTTGACACAATCTATGGAAAATCACAATTATGCAGGACAAGTAAACTGTTGCTAAATGTACCAACCCTCATCATGAAGACAATCAATGTCTGAAAATCATAGAAAACTGAAAATAAAATTGTTAACTCCCCATTTTAAGTAGCATTTAAATGTTGCATACTACTTAAAGCACTACCTCATAACATTACTGTAGGATGGCTATTTATTCACTAAGTATGATTGTTCACATACACTGAATGCTAGTTTTCTTATTTTTTGGGTTTTTTTCCCTCCATTAAGTAAAGCATACTAAAATTCACATTCATAAGGGAATGAACTTACAACCATCCAGGAAACACTAATTCTGACATTTCATATATTCTGATGCTTGGATTTGATAATTTCTTTCTTGTAATATTTTTAAATATATATATTTACTTTTTTTTTAGATACAGAGAATATTTTTCTCTCTTTGAATTATATAAATAATGTCAATTTTTAACATCTAGAAATGTGCTAGTATTTAAATTCTGTAAGCAAGCTTAAGCAAGCAAACTATCATATGCAAGGATGCATAACTTCACAAAAACAACTTAAAATGACATGTTTAACTTTTCAATTCAAACAGTAGTCTAGTTAGTCTAAATACATCATGCTCATATAGGCAGACACCCTTCTTTTCGTTACTCAAATTTCCTTCATGAAATTTGTCCCAGAACACTATAGAAATATGTAACAATGCTTGAGCTTGACAGCATTTGACTATAAAAATGAAGTGCAAGAAACACTATTTGCTCCAATTTCAAAATATTTCTACCTAACATACTCCCCACCTTTTAAATGTCAAATATGTTTCTTTTTTTTTTAAATACACAAACACAGAACTACTTTATGCATAAAATTTCTGTTTAACATGATTTTTTCCTAATTCCAAGGATCCTTAACTCTCCCTCAAGGAGCTAGATGACTTCAGAGGTTGCACAAAAATTTTGGAAAGGCTAATAAAAACCACAGTACCATTGGTACAGTGAATTTAAAAATGACTAGTGTCATGGTTGCTACAGGAGACATTAAATTTCAGTTCTTGTCAAACACACTCAGCTGCTGACCTACAAAAGACACAAAGCCCCTTTGTTACCAGCTAATCTACATTTTATCAGGCCTTTTGCTTTACTTTCTGACACAAGAATTTCTGACAGGGTCAGATCCTTAACAAATTACTCCGTATTTTCTAAGTAGCTTGTCCTTTCCTAGTGCTGTGTAGACATCACATCCCAAACCCAAAATTCACACTCCAGTCAAATACTCTCTTTTGACAGCATTACTTTGCAGCAGAAGACGCTGATCACATTAATCACATAATGCTTACCCTACTTCAATTTAGGGTAGTAAGGAGAGCAAACACACAGAACCCCACGTTGCCATGCCCAGAAAACGAGCGGCTGCTGCACGGTGTCAGCCCTTCCATCAGCTGACACAACAGCACAGCCAGTGCAGAAGAGCACAATCTGGGCACACCAAAGTACAAAGAGTCTCTAGAAACTGCCCTCTCCTTACTCCAGCCCAATTCCAGGAACCTACTTAGATTTAAAAAAAAAAAAAAAAAAAATGGATCGAGTAACAGGATTTTGGAACGTGCCAATCTGATAACTCTGTAATTTTTAAGTAAATAAACTGAACAAAATTAAAGTTTATGGCAACTTCAAAAGTGAGGTCTGTACATAGTTGTTCAATTATAAAAGCAGCAAGCTGTAAGTCACCCTTTTCTTGGAGCCTGAAGAAGTTTCACAACCAAATTTTTTTTTTGAGTTCAGATGTTCTATTTTAGAATCCTTTGTTGTGAAAAAAACAGGAACAATGAGGAACAACACATCTCAGTAACTTTTTTCTTGACATTTTCTCATCTCCTCTCATTATAGTAATGCAAACGGAGCCACAGCCATTTATGGCAGAATGCTTTTTTAATTATAATTATCTTGCAGATATAGAGAAAAGGAAGCAAAGTGAACTCAATATTTAGGAGAACCAAACTCTCTATTAATATCACTGAACTATAATGGAGTCTGTATGTAGAAATTCTGCCCCTGACAGCATATTCCTCAGTTTCTTCCAGTCTCCCATGGAGGACATTTCATAGAAACTCCTCCCTGCTAAGATGGGAAGAAGCATCCATGCACTGTAATCCTACACCATATCAGGGTTTGAAAAAACTTGGGAGGGAAGAGGCACGTCCCTGGTTGGCAAATCCACACAGAATACCAAACAAACAGGCCTGGCCAGGGTGCAGCTTTTCAGAAGAAACATTCCAGGCTACCAAGAAAAATTCACATTGTGATGTGCTGTGGATAACACAGGGCTCGTGCCACCATTTCAGCTCCATCTGTCACAGGGTCTGATAGTGCAGTGCAGCTGTCACTGGCACATGGTCGGGAAGTACAGCTGGAAACAGTCTGAAGGAATAATGCAACATGTGAAAACCCTCAATTACTTCTATCTGGGCAAACTACTACTTAAGAACTTTTTTGGAACATGAGGAAGAACTAAAGGGCAAGTTAAACAATGTTTAGAAGTCACAACCTCACAGAGCTTTAATTTTCAGCAGAGAAAGGCTTCAAAAATAATGAGTATATCAAACATGATTGTCACAGCTAGTATTGTGCAAACATGAACTTTTCATGCACAAAACAAGCACTGTAGTCAACTACACAAGAGTTATTCATTTACCATTAAATAATATGTTTAAACAGCAAGATCTGCAATAAAGTCCTTGGCCTTCACTAGACAAGTAAAAATAATTTAATTGATAGTAGTCTCTTTTGGCTTTTCTTTTCAGAGTATTATTAATTTCAGACTTACTTGATCCTTTCCATACAGCCACACTGTTGCACTTTTCAGCCCAAGACTGTCTCAAAGTGAAATACTGCTTTTTCTTGTGGGACAAAAATACTAGCTTTGCAGAGGTATAAGCACCTCATGAGTGAAAGCTGCCTGTCTAGTTTTCAGTAATGCAACTGAAGTATTAAAATCAAAATTAGAGACTCCTCACTATTGTAATTTAGGCAATTCCCTTTCAAAGTCTTCTCTGTCTCCTAACTGTAGAAACCATGTAACAGTAAAGACAGACAAAAGTCCTTCTGCATTGCAGACTTGTGTTAGTGACTGACCGAGGCTGGCCGATAACCTGATATACTGCTCTCCCCTCTCTTCTGTGGACACATCTCACAAGCACACATCTATCTGCAGGAAGTGCAAAGGAAGACAAACATCCCAACACTTATGGTTACTTCCCAGAATTATTTGATGTATGCTGCCCAGTGTTTTTAATGATAACCCTTCCCCTACCTGACACACATTTCAGCTTAAGCAACATGTCATGAGTAATTTTAATTAAGTGGCGAACTGGCTACTGACTTGTATTCCACATTTATCCACGTATATACACGAATATTCAGCTGCACAAGAAAATGGAAAGGCTGAAGGTACGGTTAACAGACACAACACAAATCCCTTCCTCCCATCCGGACTTAGCGCTGATCACTTGAACATGACTTACGTAACACAGTAAGCTGTCAGACTACACAGAACACTGCCTCTGATCTGGTGTCCTCAGCAAGTGCTGGAGATCCCCACATCACATCTTGGCTGTGAGCAAAAACTGAGAGGAAGTGAGGGAAGCAGCATTTAAACACCGCAGAAAACACCACAGTGAAAAGCAATTTGGAACTGAAGACACTTTCAAATACACAAAAATGTATTCAGGGCCACTGCCTCCCCACCCTCCTCAGCCCTGCCCCAGTTTAGCCAAGATGAGTAACTGCTGGAGAAGGCACAAGTGACTAAAAGTGTGCATACAGGGAGGAGTGCAGTCCTACCAGCTTACTCCCATACCTAAACTCCTATGCAACAACTTCTTCATAGGAGTTAAAAATTACCAGAAAAGAGCTGCTCAAAGAAAGGAGAATTAATGTCAACTTTCTGATCACCAAATCCTGACCTATAATACACCTACATCTTTTACTAGTAAAGCAACTGGAACACAAAACCAAGAAATGCTACTGTTCAGACTTAAGAAACTCCAACAAAAACAAACAGATCCAAAAACAAGCAAACACACACCAACCCCAAAAACAAAGCAGAAAAAACCCCACACCTAAGGATTTTCCCCACATTTTGAAAGTAAGAATAGGCTGAATAGCATTCATTAAATATAGGAAAGGAATAAGAGGAAGACTAAATCTAGCACAGAATTAGTCTGGAATTCATAACCTTCCCACCAGCACTCTTTATTTGTGGAAGTAAAGAATAAACTTGTATCATACACAAATATTTTAGGAGCTGAAATGATGTTTATGAAGCACTTAGGAGTAAGTTTTACCTTGATTTAAAAGTTAGTTTGAACTATCCCCCCCACAACCTGTTTGTTATGTCTAATGGGATCTGGAAAATTCCTGCACTTAAGGGCATCTTCCTAAGTTCCTTACTCCCATTTTATCACATAAAGCACTGGTAAGAGTTTTGCTTTACAAACTGTGGCAACTAAGTTTCAGAGCATATTTCACTCTGGAGAAGGAACTCTTCTGTTCGGATTGTACCCTCCACAGCTAAAAGAAGTGGATCCAGGCTGTTTGCAACAGTAGATGAACCACGTTCTCAGCATCTGATATCTAACACTGAAGGGTGAGAGAGAGCTGCCAAGGGAGTACCAGTGCTCGGCAGAGAAACTTTCATCCTTGAAAGAAAACAAACTAAACCACTGTCACTCTTCTCTGTCACCTGTACTTAGTTCCACATTTACAAATACAAATCACAGGTGTGTATTTTAATGAGTGTGTTTAGCAGATTTTTTGCCAGGGATTTTGGGTGAATTTCTTTTTTTTTTTTAGTGGAAGAAGAGTTTGGAATCATTTAAACTAAGGAGCAATAGTAACTGGTAAAAGCTAATACATGATCAAGACTTACTAACCCTAGAATCTCCCATAGTAAAACTAAACTGTGATTACATGAGAACATAAAGGAATCATAGAGGAAACAACAAGAACCAAACCACCATGGTTCCACCAAAGCATCTCACTGGAGAGGCGCAGGATCATTAGAACTGCAAATGTGATGCCATATCTCTTCATAGCTTGTTCTAGTCAACTAAACAGTTCTCAATCCATTTTCTTTACAGTATCTATTTAGTTCAAATACAGAGACACTGGATGCATTCACCTACATAACACTGACATATATTTTAGGGCTAGAGTGATCTAAAAAAATCCACTAATAAAGGAAGTTATATCTTATTAACTATAAAAAAATGGCATGCCATACCTTAACAGAAAAAATTGGACCATTAACAGTAAAAGCAATCAAAAAAAAAAAAAAGCTCTTTTCCTGATAGAGGACCATGCATTTACACTAGCTGTCTGTATGGGGTATTCAGGCATATAATTTTCAGAAATCACTTTGGACTTTCTCTCATAGCACACAACTTTACTTCAGCATCCAAAGTGCTGCCTTCTCACAAGACACGATTGTAACACTGAGTTTTAGTAGCAGAACGGAGGATCTCACTAAAAGACCGAGGTTTAGTTAACAAATTTCCAAGAAAAATGTGATCCTATGGCAATATGCTTTGTTGCATTAAAAAACAGTAATGCAAATTCAGAACACTCAAACCAAAGAGCTCATACTATTCAGTAAATCTAAGCTCTTCACTTTATACTATATACCGCTTTTAAAAGGTATTTTTCAGTTTATCATTCTAACCTACAAATAACATCTGCAGCCAATTATCAGAACATGCCCTATGCATGTAAGATACAATTTCATAAAAACATACAAGTAGTTACCCTTAGAAAGCAGAAAGGAGTCCAGGCAGGAAGATTCTGGATTTTGCATAAAGCGTGGTCATCCAAGAGTCTTGAACTACCCAAGAGGCCAAGCCATCCACCGAGGTAGGATGATGTGACTTAAGAGGAAAAACAAAACAAAACAAAAGTATTTCATTACTCTGTTGTGGTTTTTATTTTTTTAAACCAGAAGCATTAAGCACACAATTCAATACAACTTTTTAAATTATTTGTGCTAAATCCTATTAAAACAGATAAACGTGAGTAAGAAAAACTGAAGTTCATGAATACACTGAAATAAGAGGAACCTAACAGTTTCACCTATGAACACATGAAATGTGGAAATTATCTTTCATAAAGGAATACTACAGAGTGCTGATCCTCTAAGTGTTAGGCTTTAGGATAGGAATTTGCACTGATACTTCTTCAGTTTACTGAACACCAATTTACAGTTGCAATCATCTCCAAAACCACATAATCAGGAGAGACAATACCATGCACTGTGAAGAACTAAATTTCAGAATTATCCCCTAATACTTACAAAGGCTGCAAAAGCAGTTAGATTTTTATTAAATTCCCTAACTTTCCTCGTTTTCAGCATACACAAAACCAGTACAAGAAGGTATCTGGCAAGGTATCCTATGATTGCATCTAATATTTAGTGTGGCATCACTTCCATCAAAACCCTGATAAAATAACATCTGCAGTTTGGCTAGAAACCACATGGATTAAATCATGGATTAGCTCAAGGCATTGGAAACTCTGGGAAATGTGAAAAGGCTGAAGTGACAGTAAGCTATGGACTAGGCTAGGAGATGTGGAGGGAATTGCATGATCCATGCTCTTGGGGTCTCACCTTCACCTGAAGAATAAAACAATTCCAAGAATTAAAGCCCTTACAGAGGCTAACAGCCTACAGTCAGGATTGGACCTAACATGTCTGTGCACAATACACACACAGACACCTGATCCCAACCACAGCAAACCACTTCACAAATGTACCACAAGAGCAAGGATCAGTACTATGCAGATAAACACAGTCCTGCATGATCAAAAAAATCAAGAGTTCATACATTATTTTACAAATCTGAAAATAATACATAGTGAAAGGCAGTCTTACATTTAGACAGATGGGCAAGTAAACGCCTACAGTTCATCTTACATAGCAACTCATAGCCTGATGCTACCAAAGGGCTCCTCCGCTTACAGAACCTCGGAACTGTAAAGATGCAGTAAAACAGCAGTAAAATGCCCGTGACCTAAGAAAGCCAAATCTAACCCACAGCAACAAACACATTAACATCTCCCTCCTCCTCCTAGAACCTGACTTTCCCATTATAAAGAAATCCATGCTATTTGTATTTAAAAAAGCCCCAAACAAAGAGACAAATGAAGATTCATAACCTAGTTGCTCTGAAACAGCAGGACTTCAGAAGGTCACTATTGAGGTTCATTAAAGTGTACTTGTTAGGTCACAGGGAGAGGTGTGCAGTCACTGCATTTTCTATACACTGAATATAAAAGAACATGTTTTAGAATGTGAAGTCATTTCAGCATTAAAGAATCCTAAAAAAGCTAACAAGCAAATTAAATTAGATTTCAGCACCTTAGCTAAAAAAAAAAAGCAAAAAAAAAGCTAAAAGCATTTGATAAAAGAAATAGCACTGTTAGCTGTATTTTAGAAGTCCAGTCTTTTGCTAGAAGCAGCTGAAGACAAGAAGTTATCAAATTTAATTCCTTTATTATATACTTTATATTTTAAAGGACTCCTGCAACAGTAACTGTTGAGGTTATGACTTTTCTCCTGTATAATCTCACCCTGGGATGAGTGTCAGGAAGAAATAGAGAGGTAAGGTTTAGTTTTCACAATCTGTTAGGCAAAAATCAACAACTATAGAAGACACACCATAGTTGTAAATCACTATGAATTATATCTCTAGTAGATTTATTTTTTTTTCACTGTCTTCCCTTCCTAGTAACTGTTTAGGGGTCACTTTAGAATTTTGAGGTTATAGCATCCATTCCAGTGGTATTTCCCACATTGCAGTGAGCTGCCTGAACTACAGGATTTTAGTCACATCAAAAATAAAGCAGAAAACTGCTGCACAGGGCTCCTACCTGTGCTTTTGGAAATGAGCTGTTACAACATAGTTTGAAAAATCCCAGGCCTAACTAAGGCAGGAATTATTAACTGCATCTATTAGCGCGATTCATCTACGAAACGCATGAAATAGACCGAGCTTATCCCCCCCCCCAGACCTATCCACCTGCTCGCAGCCCGGAATAACACGCGTTTTTACCGATCCAAACAAAAACCCGCTATTAAAAAGCGATGCAGCCGCCGCAGACACTCGGGCGGCAGCGGCCAGGATGGAAGCGAATCCAGGGAGAGCCCTTTCCTGCCGCCCTCCCGCGGGCTCCTGCCACCATTTGGCCTTTGTGGAAGGAGCGCCGGTGCTTCCTGCGGCCCCCCCTTCCCCTCCCTCCCCTCCCCTCCCCTCCCTCGGGCAGCCGTAACCAGAGACAACCTTGGGCTTCCCGAGCTGCGAAAAGTTACACTCCTCCCCCTTCCTCCTCCCGGCTCGCACAGACCCCGGCCGGGCTAATTATAACTGCGCGAACAACTTCCCCCGCCGGCCGCGCTCCGCCCGCACCCAGCCCGGCTCCCCCGGGCCCGCCGTGTCCCCCGCACCCAGCCCGGCTCCCCCGGGCCCGCCGTGTCCCCCTCACCCAGCCCGGCTCCCCCGGGCCCGCCGTGTCCCCCTCACCCAGCCCGGCTGCCCCGGGCCCCCCTCACCCAGCTCGGCTGCCCCGCCTGTCCCCGCTGATCCCCCCGCCACCTCCCCACACACACACCGCCCCACCGGGGCTCCCGCCTCGGCCGCCCCCCCGCTGCCCCCTGCCCGCGCCCTCCCGCCCCGGGCCGTGCCCGGCGCCCTACCTGGGAGCGGAGGAACCCCCCGTTCCTTCGCAGCCGGCCGGGCGCCCTCCCTTCCGTGGGGCTGGGACTGGGAGCGGGAGGAGGCGGAGGCAGCGCCACCCCCGCCGGGCCCCGGCAGGCTCCGCTCCGCCCTCCCCTCCGCCCGCGGCGCTGGAGCGGCGCACAGTGCGGGGGGAGAGGTGCGTGCGCCGCACCCGCCAGCTGGCCGCCCTCCCATTGGCCAGCGGCCCGTTCAACCTGCCCGGCAACCATTTTCTGACTGGCCGGCGAGCCGCAGGGGGCGGGGCTACGGCTGGTCCCGCGGCGCCGGCCAATGAGAGCGCCGGGAGGGCGGGGCCGCGCGGCCCGCCCGGCCAATGGGGAGGCGGGCGCCGCCGAG
>JAWWTY010000156.1:56582887-56750375 GCA_035222235.1 Margarornis squamiger
CCCGCGGCCCCCGGGGCGGCCCCGCCCGCAGCGGCGGGGGCGGCGGAGCGGCCGGGCCGGGATGGGCCGGGCCCCGCACCGGGGGCTGGAAACCACGGCGGGGACAGCCCCGGCACGAGCACACAGCCGCCCTCCCTGCATTTTTTATTTTTTCTCCTTTATTTATTTATTTTTGTAATTTTTTTGGTGTGGACTCGCAGTGCGTCTGTGACCGAAATTGCCAAATTTCAGTCCGAGGCACGCCCAGGGCCTCCGCAGAGCAGCGTTCCTACAACTCCCGGTGCCTGCGCTGCTGGGAAAGGAGGCGCGCACGGCTCCGAACCAGCCCTGGAGCGACGTCAAACATTGCACAATTCTGCCATGAATATTCACTCAACTTTTTTTTTTCTTTTTTTTTCCTTCAAAGATCGGGTGGTTTTGGCCATGCTCAGTCCTCGTATTTGCTTTACCCGGGCATTTGCGTAATCGAGTGATACTGGCACAAGTGTTTGTACAAACCAGATTTCAAAATATGACATTGAAGTATTTGTAAAGATCGATTTGGAGCCTTTTGTCGAGCCCTGCCACGGGCTGGTTGCCTGATGCATCCCCAAAAAGCTGCTCAGCACTCAGAGGTGGGTTTAGATCAATCTCTAGGACAGTAAAAACAACACTCAGGCACCTTTACACAGACAACCTCCTACACTGAAGGCCAGCACAGACCAAATGCAAAGCTTCTATGTTGGTCTAATAAATACTACAGAAACATTTGCAGCTGCCTGGTGGACATAGACTAAAACTTTGATGAAAGAGCAGCTGGTTTTTGTGACTGTTCAGCTAAAGCAAACGGATATATTTTTGAAAACCCTCAGGTCTGACAGGTCTTCACCCCCGTGTCTCCTGATGGGCACTGGTGACCGGGTATGGGTTTGCAGGGCCCGACATGAGTGCCGGGGTGAAGGGCAGCGAGGCACAGAAAGCCAGAGCTGACCCCACCAGTCCCTCTCTGGGGGCGAGGGGACTGTCTCTCTCCAGGCCACCTCTCTCCTGCAGCATGGTGCCACCGATTCCCGGGCCACAGCTGTGCTCTGACCTCGCTGCCGGGGGTCACGGAGCACAGAAGGGGAGCGAGTGCTGCCGCAAGAAGCATTAATGAATCCTTTTTGACACGCTGCTGGGGCTGTGTCGCAGAGCAGGATGCGTCCCCGGATGGCTGAGGGGTGACACCCCTACCCCCATGGTCCATCTGCTGCACCAAGACTGGTGTCAGCACTGAGGGGGAGGAGCTGACAAAAATCCCCCCTCTGTACCCCTTCCCGCCACACACTGTGGCTTCAGTGGAAGAGTAACTCTGCGATCTTCAGGATTCTTCCATCTGCGCAAGTCAGCCAGGGACAAACAGGAGTATTGCACCAGGACCGACCCCTGCCATATGCTAGGGATTATCTCCAAGGAATAGACGGGGAGAGACATACAAAGGTAGCTGGCCCAGAAAGGACAGATCTGGAATCATTATGTCTAATGCAGCGTATAAAGGGGTAGTCGAACCAGCAGCACCACCAAAGTGTCCTCATAACTTGAGCAAAGATTAGATTTTGTAGATTTGACCCCCGCTGGACAAAACTCTATGATCTCTGGGCTGCCCCACAGCACTGGTACGGTCCTGGACAATTTCTCCCTCTCTACAGCTCCAGGGAGGAACACAATCAATGCCTGAGCCTCTGGTGCAGCCATTCTCCTCCTGTCCAGCAGACCTCCCAGAAAGATACCAACACTGGTCACCCTGCTCCCCCAACTCTTTCTTAAGTGATTGCCCTAACGTGGTCAGCTGTTCTGTACCCAATTTTTGTTCTGCACAGCAGAAAAGGATGCACGTGCCTTCTACAGCGGGTGTTTCTAGAAAGGCTAGTTGCATTTCAAACGTGCTCTGACAAGAGCAATGAAAAAAATGAACCTGGAGTTGTTTAAATACATGCATCAGAACTTTGAATTTATGGCTTAACATTTGGAGAAGTTAACAGAAATTACACAAAATGCACTGATTATTTGCAAATAGGTAATTTTTTTTGCTTGTGTCAACAGTGGGATTCATGTAAGAGAACTGGAAACTAGTTCATCTTGATGATGTTTATGTCCCATGCAACTTGCACCAGACCCTATAGAGTCGTGCTTGTCTCACAGGATGAAGAATTCAGAGGGCTGAGCTTGTTATATAATGTCTTTCTTGATATAAAGCTTTTTTTAAAGGCCCTTACTTTCTCAAATGAGGTCATGTTTTAGAAGTCTGGTGCTCTCCCATTTTGACTTAAACTAAGCTTGAGGCAAACAGAGGACTAATATGACTTTTTAATGATTCAAATGTGGTCTTTCAGTATGACTATACTCACTGCAGCAGGCCAGGATACGATTCTCATGAGCAGCACTTTTGCTTTTGCAGCAGATTTCACATGAACCAGAAAAAACCCAACCCCCAAACCAATCAAGGTCTCTATAACTCATCCGAAAGGATCACTGGAGGTCTGCTACTTCTCCTTACCATCGTACTAGGCATCTATTCAAAAGCATAGTTCCAGGAACACAGGAACTAATGAAGACTGCTTTCCTATGGATTTATGCCTGTGATTAATTACCTCTGAGTCTAAGGTAAAAGCTCTAATTGAAGCTGGTCTCATGCCTGGAAACTTATGTCTCTCCCTTATCTGGATTACTGGATATCAGCACAGAACACAGTTTTCTTCTGATCTCTCATCTCCACACTTAGAAAAATTCTAAAAATGTAGTGACAGTGAGATCTACCAGATTTGGTTGAAATTAATTAGGTATTCTAAAGCTGAAAGGCAGAACGATCTCGTATGCCATACTTCCATAGGGAAGTGAAAAAGGCAGAGCATACTGCACTAAAGCCTGGTTAGTTTTACCACCTTTTTTTGGTGGTGAAGCCTCTGTGAACAATCTAATCCTACACTTGCTCCTTTTTTAAAAAAACCCACCATGACTCAAGATGGTTATAAAAAAAAACAAACACATCACCACCACCTTATTGAATATTTCTCAGAGTAGCAAATCAGTCATTATTCTGTAAAAAGAATCACAATTTATAAGAAAAGGCACTTTCTCCCTATACCTTTCAAAGCAGAGATACATAAGCAAACCACATCACTGAGCTTCCAACAATTTATCTTGAACTTCAGTCAGCTCACTGGATGCAAAACAATCCCAACACCCAGCCCTTTTCATATCTAGTCTTTCCCTCAGTAATGATCTCAAATACAGAAAAGTGAATTTGTTACAAGTTGTGATTTTTTTCCTCTAAGTATTAAACTCTTTTGGGTTTTGTTTGAGGGTTTGTTCTTTTTTAGCAACATACCTGTTCTTCCCTTTAGAAGTCCTGTTTTGGAAGCTTTCACAACCCCAGGTTGAAGTTGCATTACATTTTCTTGATCTCTTCTCCAAAATTTGTCTGTAATTGGCACATGAAAAATATTATTGACTGTTCCTTTGTTGCAGCATTTTACCATTGCAGTACATACTTGTGCTTTCCACATGCTGAGGACTTTCAAATGCAGCAGATGTGGATACAACTTCTTTTTAATTCTGTTTTTGAAAGCAGTCATGTAATCACCTTTATCTTCCATTACTCTTCCCTAATTAGATGACAGTTGAAATTACTCACGTTTTCCCTGCAATGCAAAGCTGCCTCTAGCTTTAGGTTTTCCTGTTGACATGCTGGTCATGCATGAACATACCACAATAATTCTTCAGGTCATAAAACACTCATTTTGGGGGAATCTTGGTTAAGCAAAGGAGTAACTGTTGGTTTTGTTTTTTTTTTTAAAGAGCTACCATACAGACTGGAAAATCATGTCAGATAATGAAATTTTAGTATTTTTCACTGTTTTAAAAAAAGGCACTACAAACATCTAAAGTAAATCTCTTTGCTGATAATGTAAATTATTCAATGGGATTTCATCTCTTCATGGAACTTCCTTCAAAAAAATAGGAAAATTTATCTTAACTGTCAACTTGGCAAGAGACGCTAAAAGGAGTTCAGACAATCCTTGCGAAAGCTTGTAGCTGAACAAGTCAGATTGACAAAAATACGTATGTTCCCAAGATGCTTATTTCATTTCTTTGAAACTTCGTGGCTCTGTACTTTTAGTATTAGTCACAGAGTGTGAAATCACACTCATTTAAGAGCTGATGAGCAAACAAACTTTGTCACCATCAGTTATCTTTTTTTTGCATATGGGACTACACATCCTAGGCCTGAGACATAAGCATACTTTCACTTTGAACAGGAGTCACTTTTGAAAGCATTTTTTTTGTCTTATCCTAGATGTCAGGAAATAAGTGGACTTCCTTTTTTCATTCTACCTTTTGACAGCTGTTTAGTTATATGGAAATACGGAATAGTTTGCAGGACTGTAAAGCAGCCATACACTCAAATCAATACTCTGAGGTACAAAAAATCCATAATGCTCTGGTAATTACAATATTAAATTACGCTCTCAGTCAATCTACAATAATGCCTTTTAAAATGCCTACTAAAGCAGCCCAGACATACCTGAGACTTCAAAAAAAGTCTAAGGACAGCTTTGAAAACAGGTAATTCCTGGTGAGTCTGAAGGCTCAGCTCTCATGTGAATCCCTAAGCTGCTCAAGGCTGAAAGCCCTCACTGCTGTTGCCTCCGAGGCAGTAGAGGCAGTCTGGTCAGGAAAGGTGCTTTTCATCCAAAGAATGGTTCCCTTTTCACTGACCAAATTTGTCCTTTAGGCAAATAGGGCTTTGTTCACAGAGCAAGGCAATGTCTTTTACTAGAGAAACTCACAGATTAAAAGAAAACAACAAACACCAAACAAACAGGGAAGCAATAAGCAGACAAGCCCTTGTTACTCCAACCTGGATCCTCACACTTCTTGAATTTGCTGAATGCCCGAGCTCCAGAACCTCATATTTTCTGGCAAGGGAGAAGGAGAAATAAAACCACAGCTGCAGAGGCAGAAGGGGACAGATACTCAAGGTTCTCTGTGAATGAAAGGTTCGGTATTAGCTATGTGCTTGAAAGTACTTTGTTTTGTGCAAGCCTTCAGCCCAGTATCACAGAAACCAACAGCCTTGTTTCACACATGGCATTGACTGCTGTGGAAACTCCATGACTCTTTTCCCTAGGAGCACAAGAAAGGCTGCTATAAGGGGCAGCAAAATCTGTCAGAAGCCTTTCCTAATTTAACAGAGGCTAAATTATTTCCCATTTATATGTAGAAATTAAGAAAATCCCCAGCAGTGAGTATCATTTCTCACCATTTGTAGTAACAGCTCACCAAGTAATTTAGAATTTACCTTCTTACAGGCACCTTATAATTTCTGATGTCTCTTAGTACCTTAGAGGAACAAATAGAGGGGAAACATTGTATTAACCTGTAAGTGATGTATATTTAACCAGTATCTCCTTGAACTAGCAAAGAAATTACAATGGCACTTAGAAAATAAAGCTCTTTTTTTTAATTCCTTTTTGGTCTTTTTGTTTTTCTACCAGGAGAAGCAAAGCATGAGCGGCTGAATTAGACAGAGACACGTTATTAAAGCAGTAGGGAGAGATGCTGATTTTACAGACTGGTCTCTGCAAAGTCAGACCAGTTATAGGCACGCCAGTTCTGTACAGTGATTGTGCAAGTTTCAGCAATACCAATTTTTATACCTGCTGAGCCAAGATATCAGGCTTGTAAAAGCACATATTTGGCATAAGTTTTAAGGATGTAGTAAAACAGGGCATATATATGTATTTCTGATTAAACACTTAACTCCATAAATGCATACTTACCTAATACCTTTCCTGTTAAGCCAAGTAGTCTCTACAAGTTGTTTTAACTAGGCACAGCTTCCTCAGTAAAGGAATGCACCCAGCTAGATCCATTGAACAGTAATAAGGTACAGAGTTATAAATACAAACACACGGATCTGACATATCTAACAAATTATACTAATTTGTACCAGTAACATGCAGACAGTTTAGACTGTTTAAACACTCTAGAGCAGACTTGGGGAACTTTCCCAAAGGAACAGAAGATATTTAGTTATTCAACTCAGTGTTGATGTTCCCTTTATAAAACTGCCTTTCTGCTTTACCCTAAGGCATCTGCTGTCAGTTCAGTGGTTCACACATAGAAAAGCATCAAGAAAAATTACCTGCAGATTTATAATTTTGGAGAAATCTCTGATACTGCAGCAAACACTACCAAATAGAGCAGACTGTTATTTCACTGGGAGGTATGACTGATTGCATCAGTATTTGTAGATGTACTATTGCAACAGCTATCAGTTGAGTGATCTCTCAATTGATTAAGACATGTAGCATTGGCTTTTCTGTGGTGCAGCCATATCATACGGACTGAATTTGCAAGTGTCTATATGGTATTTCATCCTTTATATGAAGTTATTAATCAAGATTTAATTGAGGAAACAAGGTTTAACTACTACAGCCACTACAGATTATGTTATGCCAAGTTTAAAACAAGAAACATTTTGAAATTCACTGAAGACTCACACCAAGTGCATGGTTTCATGCAATGAAACCAATTCATGCAACTATTGAGTTTGAAAAATTTAGCAAAACTCTGTAATTTTTCCTCAAAGCAGATGATTCTAAAGCACTTGTTTAAACCACAAGCTCAGTAGTTTCCTTTTCTTGAGGTGATATTCAAATGTCCTTAATGCCCCCTAGGCCCACCCCACATCCCCCGCCAAGCCTCCTTTTCAGGGTTTGGGAATCTGCAAAGGACAGTGCATAGTAGGAAAGGTCACTCGTGGGAAGGCAGAACCTGTCAGATACAGTGAGGTTCTTTCTTCATGTTCAGCAGCTTGCTTGGTTCAGATCTACAGAAAACAGCTAAGTCTCAGGCAGATGCCTTCCCCTGGCAGAGCCAATGCCAACACGTTCCAGAAACCAATCCATCTTTCCATCTTTTCCCCCTTCTCTACTCTCGGCTAGCTCAGGGCTTTTCCCCAGTAGCAGCTTGTGATGGCAAACATTTGTTATTTTATAACAAAACCACACGCTGTACTTGAATTATCCCTTTCCCAAAAAAAGCCATATAGGAAGAAGCTTAATTATATACATTCTTAACCGAATATGAATAAAAGACCACCATCCCATGTTGTATTATCTTTTGTTATTATAAAAAAAAAAAAGCCAAGAGGAAACCCTTGTAAGAGTGGAGCATATTAATTATGACAAGACATCATGACATACCAGTGAGATTTAAAGGCCGCTAATAACACTTTTTGTAGTAATTAGTGCAAGATAGTTATCCCATATAAACAAATATGTGATGGTAGACTTGAGTGATAAACAATTCACTTGATGACATTTACATATAAATACACATAAATAAAAACCTATGTAATTTAGGTTTGTAGTTAACAAAAAGTATAGTCTAAAATGAATTAAATGTAATTGTATCTAGCTGGATCAAAGCTCTTCCTCTAATGATACTCAAGTATGCAGGGTATGAAAAGCATAAATGTAGAATTCTCAATTTAGTAAAGTACTACTCTATAAAACAGAATAATGAAAACAGCTCTTACATTTTAATGTAAAGTATAACATTGTATATTTACATTAACATACACTTTACTGAACTACATTGGGTAGCTCATGGTAAAAAAACATCCCTTTTTGAAAATCTTGCAAAAAATATATCAACTGCAGATATGATCAAAAGTTACTAAGTTAGCAGCTGACATAACATCTGTAGTAAAAATATATTTTAGGAAAATACCTGGAAAAATCTAAACACCAATAAACACTTTAAAACTATTTTTGAAGTAAAAATTGTAGCAAAACCCAGAAGCTAGAAAGGGTAACAGAACTATTGCATCCTGCTCTTTAAGAGCCATGTAGCAACTTAGAACAGAAGCAGCAGATATGGTAGGAGTTTCATAGTATAACAAAGTGAAAACTGGAGGAAAATAGGAAACCAGTTATCCAATTTCTCTCTCTGTTTATTACCATTTTCATGGGGAGAAGTATAGGAAGATGAGAGAATTCCTCTCACTAAGCTTATCCTCCATCAAAGGCTGAAACAAATTGGCAAGAGGAACCCAATTTCATGAGCCTTGAAGCCCAAACTTAGAAACATTTACCGTATGTACTTACAGTTCAGTGGATGATAAAATCAGATTATCACACTACAAGTTGCAGGTTAACTTTAAGAGTTAACACTACTTTGCAATATGAAGTGCTCTTAATATATATATCTATATAATACATAGATATTTGTATAATACTTGTGCAGATTTGATAGAACAAAACTATGGAGTCTTTTCTTCCCATTAACAGATCTTTACCTCCTACACAAGGAGTTTCAGGATTCAACAAGGATTTCCACAATATGATCAAGCTCATTAAGATCAGATTTACAATTAGAGTTAGAAGCTGTACTTGTTGGAGAAGAAAATGTTTCAAGCCCGTCACAGTGTCCCATTTTTGTGTTGCTCATCATGCCTGTTAACATAGTATCAAGATCATAGTAAGAATTGTCAACTTCCGAAAACAGATCTTCAACAGAATTAGGACTTTTATTCTCCAGTGTCTCAAATATTTGATCTAAAGATTTTTGAAAGTTTCCTTTATTTTCTTGTGGATTCTCCATTTCCCACACACTGCCCTGCAAGTTTCTTGGAGCTTGCACTGAAGAGGCTGTTGACATTGTTTCTGAGCTATCTTGTCCCTGGTCACCCTCAAAGTCTTTATTGAAAGTACCATAGCTTGGAACATGCTTTTCCTCAGCTTGTTCCCTAGATGATCGGCAGAGGATATCTGTTGAAACAAGACGGTCCAGGGATGCCTGCCCTGTACTCTGTGTATTTATCATCTGCCAAGTCCCATCCTGAGTCATTTCCTCTTGGATCTGACGTACCGTGTTGGCTATAAGTACTGAACGACAAAGGTTGGGTTCAACCAGCATGTGACACAGCTGAAGTTTAACCAAGGACATATCTAAAAGTGACTGCCGCTGAAGATTATAGGAAGGAATAGCCTTAATACCAGCCAGAGTCCCTTCAATATCTTCTTCACCATCAAAACATTTCCTCTTTAATCCTCGAACAAACATTGTGTCCTGTTAAAAAACAAAAAAACAACAAACAAAAAAATCTTGTACAACACCAACAGCTCAAGAGGGAGGGGAAAAAAAAAGACTAAAAAACAGAACAGCAAACTTTAATCTTAAATTTAAAAAGCAAATTCTTTAAAGATAGAAACATCAGGATTGTCATACCAGGTTACAGAATGGCCAGTGTGGTACAACAGGGGTCAGGAACATATGGACCGGGTCCCAAAGATGGCATTCGGGAGCCAGGGGTGAGCAGGTCCACAAGGCATGGCATCGGAGAGAGGCAGGGGCTCCCAGCTCCTGGCTCCCATTAAGCTCCACACTTGATGGAAGTCAGGAGCCGCTGCTTCGCACAGAAGCAAACATCTCACCGGCTGTATTTCACCTACTGGAGAGGCAGTGTCTCCTCGCTCCTCCCGACTTTCTACTGGCATGCTTAACCTCTAATTTTGGAAATAAAAATACAACCTGGCACACCATCTTTTAAAAGATTTGACCCCTCTAGAACATTAACATGCCTAACAGAGTAACATGAAAAAAACACTACGGGCAGCATATGTGAAAAGATTAGCTCACTCTGGCTACCGAGAGAGTTGTATTATCTACAATTGTTCCATGTAACTTGAGACATTCAGCTGAGGTGCTCAAAGCAGTCCTTCCAGTTCCCTTACTGGGGTGAGTAAGTGAACTGCATAATTCCAATAAGAATTGTGCAAGTCCAATAAGGATATTAACAGCCATCCTCCATATGGGCTTCTGTGCTCCTTTCCCAGTTGACTGTAAGACAGCAAAATTCCTGTATTCCTAGTTTAGGTTCACCAGCTAAAAATACACAGGGTGCATGCAGGCTGCTCATTATTCACATCTAAAAATCACTTGCTGAACTTTCCAAGGTGTGCCTCTCAAGTAGCAGTCTCAGCTCTTCTTCTGAATTGCACTATTTTTGACAACAGTGCCTCATGCAAATATTGCAGCTGATCCTCTGAATATAAAACAACTTGTTTTTAAATGTAGTAGATATAATTTCTTTTAGTCTTACAAAATTCAGGCTGCAAATGAAAGCTGGTATCTGATCTTTCCGTTTATGCTTCTTTGTTACATCCCTTCTAAGTCTTTTGTCCTTAGAATTCCTATTTGTCCAATATTTGAGGATTTTTTTTAATGTAGTGACCCAAACAAAACAAAGTTTTCAACTAAAAGCTGATAAAACCAAAATACTATTGCAGTGTCTTTCTATGCAATTTCCCATTTTCCTTGTTAAGCCCTAAACTCTGCCTTGCCTTTCTGGTTGCTACAGTACATTCCGTGTATTTTCTGAGAGCTCTCTCACAGCTTTTTCAGAGTCACTAAAAATCCACCAAAGGGCAACAACACTCTTCTTTTCAAAATACATTACATGCTTATCTACTGTGAAAACCTGGGGATAGCACAGTAGCAAGATAAACAGTTGGTCTGACTCTGTACAACACTTCTTACATTGCTGTATATATCCATGAAATAACCTTTTTTGGGATTTGCCAACTCTTAGAAGATTTCTTTCCACTGAAGGTACAAAACTCTTTAGAAATCTTCATGTTCAGAGACCACAATATAGAATACATGAACTTGGTCTTATGGTTATTTTTCATAACTTCTTAAAAAGTTATCCATGGATTAGCCATATATTAAATACTGTGGAAGTTTCTTTTAAAATTTCATCATGTAACCTAACATATTTGCATTATTCCCATTAAATACAACCCACATTTTTGCTTGATAGTGCCTTTTCCAGATTTTTAGACATTCCTGCAAACTTCCTATCAGGGGATATCCTATTTAATTTTTTCCTACAGTTGTATGTACAGTAATTTCTGCACACACCCTCCCCCCGTATGAAACAACCTCTAGAAACATCCTTTGGGACTACTAACAAACTATGTCATCAAACATTAAACACTGTGCAGAGTTTGAAGCTTCTTTTATTTCAACTTACATTCTTGTGAAGAGTAATTAAAACTTTAATTGAATATTAACTTGGTTTATATACATCTGCTGTTTGGCATTTAAATGCCTTATAAGGCACACCAACAGAAGAGCAGAATACAGCAGAGAACTTGAAAACATCAATATATCACACACACCTGGGCACGTAGAAGCAGAGGAAAACTGTTTATGGATTCTTCAAAGTAAACCTTTCATAGCATTCACTGAGGTTTTTTTATAACACTTGCTTCCAATTTGTATCTTACATCATAAAACCAGTTCTTTGTCACTCCATTCCCAAGACTGTACAAAATACCAGGTTACAGTTTCTTTTAAGAAGCAAAAAATGACATACCAGTAATTGTGTTTGATGCAGTCCTTCCTCTTCTCCCATGCTACTGAGCAAGAGTCCATACAGCAAAAGTGAGAGCACCACCTACCAAGCACAGGGAAACAGGATATCAGGATATCAGGAGATGCAGAACAAAACAGTTTTGCTTAAGTATTTCTCTCCTCACCTCACTCCTTGAATAGTACTACTAAACCCAATTCACAGATAGAGCACAAAGGTGATTTGGCCAAAAATACATCCAAAACCTGCAGCAGAAGGAAACTGCCAGTTTAATTCCAAGTCCTAGGCTATTACCCTGACCTTTGGACCAGCCTCTCCCTTATCCTTACGCCTTTGCCATTTAAAAGCAAACAAAATCTTCAGCGCTCATCTGAAAAATTTAAGTGCACACAAAAGCTCCTGAAAGCAAGTCTTCGTTCCTTTTACTACAAAACCAAACAGTTTTCACCTTGCTGTACAAACCTGTGTATATATCTGTAGCATCTAGAGAAAATGAGCAGACAGGCACAAACACAAAACTGAAACACAGCTAAACCAGAGAGAATTTTCCTTTACCATCACAGAAACTTTATGACTAAGACTTACTTTGCAAGATGACAATAACGAAAGTAATGACAGCAATGAAATTGTTTTAACTATAAAGGCTGAGCTTTTAAAACACATTTAAGGCAAAGTAAGATTTTATATTTCAAATACAACTTCCAATCACATGCAACAATTCCTTTAATTACTGAATCCGAAAAGAATGCTGTTTCAACAGGCTAAAAAAACTTTTATGATAAACTATGAAAACAATTCAGATACTTTTCTAGACATGTCTGTACAGTACAAGACAGTTCTGTGTCTGCAACTGAAATGCATACCTAGAAAAGAAACAAGTGAAGAGGATGCATATGGACATCTCCTCTTGTTTTCTATTGTGGGTAGTAACAATTTTTCAAGAGTGTTTGCTCTCAAAATTGTGAGGGAAGAAGGTGGTTGACAAAGGACTTGGGGGTGGGGGTGCAGAAAACATGTTTTTCTTCAAGAAGCTGTATAGTCATTAAAATACCACAATGGGGAAGAAAACCCACAAATAAAACACCTTTAACACTTTCAAGCTAAAATCTTTTGACTTGATCCCAAATATTCAGACTAAATGCTGTTATGTCATGGAAACTGTATTTCACCCAACTCACAGTCTCATTCTCTTTTATGGACCGAGCTCACAGCAACATTCAAAACAGTGTCTCAAGACACCTGAACTACAACTTCAGTCAGACACCATAGTATCAAGTCAATAAACTACTTACTGTTTCTAGCAAACACTTTATGACAGAAGTTTTTGCTCCCCAGGTATATTTTCAAAACATTCTATAAATGAAAAATGATCTCTTTGAGTGCCTGTATATAGTAACTCTTTGAATCCCAAAATTTCTGCTTTACTGTAGGGTAGGTGACAAGGGCATAAACTTTGTTTAAAACAACCAACCAACCAACAAAAACCACCCCACAATAACCACAAGTAAAGATGGTACAGTCAGGAGAAAAACAAATTGAAATATTTTCTGGTGCTATTTGTTATATCTGACAATTTTAGAGGAAGAGGTTTCTGCAGTTTGCCTCCCAGAATAGCAGACCAGGACAGGAGGGGACCGCTGACAGGAGTTGATAGTAAAAGAGCCATTATCACTCCCACGAACTAAAAGACAGAGGATGCTGGCAGACCAGTCCAGTATGTAATCTATTTACATACTAAAGAAGGAAAGTTTTCCCATGCAATATAATAATGTGCAAGACCTGCTGCATGTAATTCCAGGCTCTTCCCTAGAGCAATAACCAAACCACGAGGACCTCTGTTAGTATAAACTTATGAGGATATGCCCATCACAGCAAACATTTTTTTAGGTTCTATTAACTGGCATACATGTGGGCATCAGAACCCAAGTTCTCTGTAAAAGCATTTCAACTTCATAACCATTATCATATGCAATTAAAACCTTGCACACAAATGACCTCCCACAGACTACTCTGCGCTATCTCCAAAAACCAGTTATCTCAAGAGAATGTTAAATTTAAAACTTAATTAATTAAAATCTCAGTATGTTTTACTATTGTCTTATGTATTAATGTACTCAAAAAGGCACTAGCCATTGTGTAAAACCTTTTGGTACACAAGAGCAACACTGCTGCTGCTTCAGAGTCAAGGTGTTCAAAATCCCCCAGTAATTTCAAGCAGCATCTCTCTCTGTTCAAGAGGCAATATCTGGACTAGTTACATCATCTCCCTTCTTCCACTGCTATCCTAGTGTCACGAGCCCAAACTTGGCGTGTTAAACCTAATGTCTGTATAAAACACGTATACAAAAAAAAAAACCTGTCAGGAAGACAACAGCTAGCTGCAGCATAAGACATTAGGAAAAATGAGTTTTATGTGGTTTGGTCTTTGTCTTGTTTCTAATAGTAGCACAGGAAGCACAGATAATGTAATTCATGACAACTTTTGCTTTTAGGATTGACGAACTCCCAGACTGCTTTACAAATAAGGTGCTCGAAATTTGATCCAGTTCTTACTAGAGCATCACCTTAAGGCATTCTAGATTCACACTCAATTCAGACTCATCTAGTGACATGCTGCCAAAAATACAGTTAAGTACTAAAGGGAAAAAGCTGCTTCCCATTAGTTGGGGTAACAGAGAAGGTAGGGAATTTTAACACTGCTCATCTTCATGAGAAAGAAGACAAGACCTACCTAGGCCAGTGCTGGAGGTTCAGTGAAGCACAGTCTGCTTCTTTCTGTACAGTCGTAAGTACAGTGATGATGGTTAGCAAGGGAAGGCAAGAAGGGGCTGTATTCCCCCTCTAACACTCCAATCCTCTCCACTCCAACACTGGCTTTTTTAAGAACCGCGGGAAGAAACCAAAGCTCTGTGTAATGGTGAAAAAGAAAACGGAAAGAGAGCTACTACTCCTCTTTAGACACGCACGTGTGCGCATACGGTGGTGTCGAGTTATAAGGTGGGATGCAAACACAGCAGAGGGCTGGCTGGTAGGGCCAGAAACATCCCTATTCGGACCGGGACAAAGGACCCTATAAAGCACTGGGTCTGGTCCACCCCCGGGGCATAGGGGGCTGACAGGCACCTCTCCGGAGCACGAGGGATTCGGGAAGGGGCTCCAGCTCCCGGGGAAGGGCAGGCTGGGCAGCGGGAGCACGAGCTCGTGGAAGCGCTGAGGGGGCCCGGGAGCGCCGAGCGGGGGGAGCGCGGCAGAGCCTGGGGGAGAGGCGGGACCGGGGCGGGGAGCGAGGGGGAGCTCGGCGGCGGTGGGAGGGCAGGGGGTGCCTGGGGTGGAGGCGCGGGCGGGGACGGGACGGAGCGGAGGGGGAGAGGGGAGCGGAGGGGGAGAGCAGCGAGGGGAGCGCAGCGGGGCCCTCGTCCCGCCCGCCCGGGGGTTCCTCATCGCCCCACGCTCCCGCCGCCATTTTGAATCGGCCCCGGCCCCTCCGCGGGCTCCGCCGGCACCAGCTCCCTGCGGACCCGACCCGGCCCGGCCCAGCCCGCCGGACTCACTCACCGCCCTGCCGCTGCTGTCGCCGCCGCCCCTCGCGAAGGAGCCGCCGCTCCGCTCCCGCCTCAGCTCCCGCTCCGCGCCTGAGGGACGGGCGGGGCCAGCGGGCCCCGCCTCCCCCCGCCCGCCATCTTATTGTCAAACCCCACAAAGGGACCCGCGGCCCCTGGGGGCGGGGCTTCCTCACCTGGTCACGCCCACCGGGGGGGGGGGGAGCGCCGTACGCTGCTATTGGCTGCCGCAAGTCCGCTCGGGCGTCGCTCGGCGCTGCGATTGGCCGTGGCGCCCGCCTGTCTCGCCCGCGGGCCCCGCCCCCGGAGGCGGCGGGGTTGCCATGGCGGCCGGGCCCTGCCCCTCGGCCGTGAGAGGCTGAGGGAGGCGGGGGCGGCGGCGGCGAGGCGGGGCCGCCGCGATTTCAAACGGCGGCCAGGGCCCTGCGGCGCGTCTGGGCTCCTGGCCACGGGCTCCGGCGGGAGCAGGTTCAGACCTGGCCGCGCTGCAGCCCGCGGGAGGGGAGGAAGGGGGGTGTGAGGGCTGTTGGCCGCCGCGGCCCGGGCGCTCCCCGCCGTCGGGCGCCGCTTCCCTCGGGGCCGGGGAGTCCCCGGCGCTGCCCCGCGGGGGTGTCGGGGCGCCGCAGGGCTCCATTAGCAAGGCCTGTGGCATTTCCTGCTCGGGTCCCGCGGTGGCAGCCGGGAATCCTTGGGGCCGGGGCGACTCCTCGCACCCCGCAGGGACCCGCGGTGTGAACACCAGCCCAGGTGGCCGGGAACGCCGGCGCCATCCTGGGTGGGATCAAAAACTCTGTAGCCAGCAGGACGCGGGCAGTGCTTGTCCCCCTGTCCAGTCCTGCGTTCCTCAGTTTTCAGGATGGACATTGAGGCACCGGGGCAGGCCCAGAGAGGGGCAATGAAGCTGAGGAAGGGACTGGAGCTCAACTCTCGTGAGGAGCAGCTGAGGGAGCTGGGATGTTCAGCCTGGAGAAAAGGAGGCTTGAGGGGACCTTATCACTCTACAACTCCCTGAAAGGAGGGTGTAGCTGGGTGGGGGTCTGTCCTCTCCCAGGGAACCAGTGACAGGATGAGAGGAAATAGTCTGAAGCTGTGTTAGAGGAGGCTTAGGTTGGACATTAGGAGGAATATATTCACAGAAACCGTGGCTAGACACTGGAACAAGCTGCCCAGAGAGGTGGTGGAGTCACTGTCCCTGGAGGTGACCTAGTGTCTGGTTGACATGGTGGTGGTCAGTCACAGGCTGGTCTCAGTGATCTGTGAGGTCTCTTCCAGCCTAATCGATACTGTGACTGTCGCCAGAGCTGCCGCTGGCCCGCCGAGCAAACCCCGCCTTCCCCACGCCCTGTGCTCTGCTGTGACCCCAGCCCCGGGCAGATGCACATCTGCAACCACTTAGGCCGGCCCAGGGTGGCTCCCCGGGCCGAGCAGCCGGAGGGAAGGAGGGGCGGGCTGGCCCCGGCTGCTGCAGAGCCCGCAGCTGCCCTCGGGAGGGGAAGGAAGTGCAGAAAGGGTGGGGGATCAGCGAGGCTTTGGGGCTGAGGTTCCCTAGGAAAGGCTGAGAAACAGCAGGGCTGTAGCTTGGTGCGGTAAAGCAGGAGGAAAAAGCATTTCTGGGACGAGAGAGGTTGCAAAGCACAGTGTTTCCCCTTGTTTATTTGCAGTTTCCTGCACCGCGCTTATGGCATTGTGGTGGAAAAACGCGGTCAAAATTGTGCAAGAACAATACCACAAAGACAGATTCTCGTGCTCTATCCAACTTGTTATTGAATGTCCTGGGTTGGAAGGGATTCACAAGGATTATGGAAGTGACAGCTCCTGGCCCTGCACAGGACAACCCAAGAATCACACCATGTCTTGAGAGTGTTGTCTAGATGCTTCTTGAACTCTGGCAGGTTTGGTGCTGTTGATTTGTTTGGTTTGGTTTGGGCTTTATCTATCTATATGTATATATTTTAGCCCCACTCATTTAATAAGGATTTCACTTGGGAAATAAATGCATAACATCAAAGCATGAAACAGCTTTGGATCTGATGAATCGTTTAAGATTCTCAACTACAACCAGTCTTTGCATCAGGCTTTCACTCAACTCAAGTATTTCTTTAAAAGTCACTAAGTGAGAAGCATTAAGGTGTTTTCTTCCTTGGTACCCAGACTTGCAGCAAGGAAGCAAAGTTTCCACATGCAATATTTATACTGTTAATATGTATTTGTCACATTATAGTAACATGGGAGGCTAATGGGACAGGTTAACTCCTTGGAAAGCAGCAGCGCAAAGAGTGTCTTGTACACATCTGTTATTGCAATGCAGGAGTCAGGACAGTCAGAAAAAAAAGGTACCAATTCCACTTGAACCAATTCCCCTCAGCAGAGGCAAACATTTCCTATGACACTAACTTGTCATAGGTTTCTGTAGTTCCCAGTTCACTCAGTCTTTTCTTGTGCACCTGGCTCTTCTTTGCTGGAATAGCCCCAAGTTTATTTGCAACTTCATGGTTGTGTTCAGTTTGTTCAGAAATCTCAGCCCAGTCATGAAGCTCCGACCCATCAGCTGCACATTCAGGTAGTTGTTCTTGCCTGAAGCCTCTACACAGGCTGGTCAGCCCCTGACTGGGTGGGCTGTGTGTTCCCTTCTGTTCTCTCTCCTGAAGCATCCTTTACATCATAGTTGGTCTAACCAGGACCACAACATATCCTTCATTAATGTGGGTCACATTATTGACCATGGTTAACTTGGGAATGTCATAAGCTTCATCTAAGAAATTCTTTGTAAATATTCCCTTCTTGCAGCAGTGTATGCTGTTGTCTAACAGAGTACATGCACCACCTGGATATATTTCCACGCCAGCACCCTTGACACCACAGAGATGTGAGTTTTTCATCAATAGTATGGCTGATGTTTGACTGTTATGCCTGTGGTTTCATGTTGTAACACACAACTCTCCAGGGTGGTTTTCCCATGCTGGAAATTCAAAATCCCCTCCATGACATCATGTTGCACTAACTTCAAACTGGAGATCCTTATATTGGCTCTTGTACAGTCAAAACAGTTGTTTCCCTTGCTTTTCTATCAGTATTTTCTGACAGGCCTTAGCCTTTGGGTTCTACTGAATCAGCACTGCAGAACAGCCCATCTACAACACAGTGACCAGGACAGATAATGACTGTGTCTCCTTCAAAACAGGCATTTATAGCTGCCAGTGGGTCACGGTGAAACTCTATTTCTAGGTCTTCACCACAGTTACCTACAAGCCCAGAAGGCACACAGTATTCAAGGATGTCATGATGCAACCTCAGCCAAGGCTCAACACATCACACAAAGTAATCAGTCATCCTCCTCCTCCTCGTCCCAGTCCTCCACATGCACTGGCAGAAAAACCTGACATGCTCTACAGCTGGTCAGACTCTCCTGACTCATCATATACAACCTGATTCCTTAAATACACATTATATAGATTTTTACATAGCCTTTTTAACACTTTTGGTATAAATTACTTATGCCTTTGGCCTTGTAGTACCTGTGTACAGGATTCCTGAAATGTTGTTTAATATTTCTTGTCAAGAATTTCAATGGACAAAGATTGTAGTAAGGTAAAGAACATTTTATCTGTATAAAATGTTCTTAGAATAAGACATAACAGGCACATCACTTGATATAAGAGAGGCAAAACTATTCAGAAGACTCAGAAACCTTGAAATTGTTCCAAGAAGGGCAGAAGATGCTTAGGAAGATGAAGATAAGGGGTCTTTGGGACCACCAACTCAGTTCTAGGAGGTGTGCCTGAAGGATGACCAAGGGGATGGACAATTTTTTGGCTGGGTGTAACCATGATGTAATGGCTAGATATCATAACAGATAGTATTATAAAATTGTAAAACCTATGTTGTGTGTGTGTGCAATACTCAATATGTATATTGTGCACCTAAGGCCTTAATTAAAGAACTGTGCTTTATCTTTTTATACTAAAATTGTCCAGAGAATTTTTTCTTTGTTTTTGGGCAACAAACCCACAGCTCCTGCAGTGGTGTCTGATGTCCCTTCAGCTTCAAGGATACGTACATGCACTCCAAGGTAAAGCTGCTGTCCCATGACTTGCACAGGAAAGGCTCTCTGAGTTGCACAACAGTTTTAAGAGCTGGGTACTCCACACGAACCACCCCAACAAGAACCTCAGATGCATTAGTACTCTGGATTTCCTGCCATCCACATGGTTCAAGGCTTTTTTCCAGGTACTCAGCTCTGAACTGTTTCACCTCAGAAGCTTTGCAGTGTTAAGGAAGAGTTTGGACCCTGGGTTGGCAGAGACAGAGTCGGTTTGTTTCAGCTCAAGCTGGTGCCTCTGGAGAGGGACCCTGAACAAAGAAATTCCTGGGCCTTTATACTCTCACAGTCTGTGCACCCAATCTTCACGTGCTCTTCGTGCACCCAATGGCAATTTATGATCTGGAGTCTTCTAACTCTTCACTGGATTCTTTCTCCATATCCATGTGGACCCTTAATTGTTCGTATCTTCCACCTTGGGGCCCTCCAGGGCCTCAACCTTATCTGAAGATACTCAGTCTTTCTCTGTTTACTCCCCTGGTTAGCCATCCATGCTAACAAACTGTTCATTTAAAGTTCCCAAGCTTTGAGCAGGGCCCACTCATGCTAAGCTGTAAGCAAATTGCAATTAAACTTAATCCTAGACAATTAATGTCTAATATTCTATAAGTAAACTTAATTTAATCCCCAACATTCAGTCAGCCAAGATGTAATCCTGGTAAGCTCTAAATTGCTCGTGAAACAAAAGATGATCGGTGTGAAAAATATCTGGAAAAAGCACATTCCCGTCTGGCACAGTTCTTCCTAAATCAGTCCCTGTGTTGTCGGGACTGCCAGTCACTCCAGGAGTCATCACTCCAGACACTCAGCATCTTCCTGGAGCACATCTAGGCTCCCCCTCAGTGTGCTCCCTCAGGCCACCGCCTCTCCCAGCCAGCAGCAGGGCCTGACCATCCTCGCACAGTCCCCTGGCAGACCCAGCTTGGCAGGAATTCAAATAGGTATTCCCACAACAAATCCTGCAACAACCTTTGAGCCTCTGTGGAGGCCCCTTTCAAGGCAGTGTGAGGGCTGTTCCCTGGAGGATCACTGCTAGAAGAGTTCATTTGCATTGCTCTTTGTAGTGATAGCATCATCTATATACTAAGGTACTTAAGTCCCCTCTCCTTATCCCTTTTGGTTTTTTTCTGTTTAGCTACAACGAGAGTACCTTGACGTTTTTTGTTTGTGTTGAACTCTCTCTCCCCCACCCCCCATAACCTCTCCAGTGAAACAAGAGGATGTCTTATGGCTTAAAAACTGCATCATCTATGTTTCTGGTGAAAGAAAAATTGTGAAAGGTTCTCTGTTTCCTTTGAAAAGCTGAGAAACTATCGATGTCTTGTCGAGGTATGACAAGATTTGATAATTCTCAGGAGGAAACAACTCTCACATTTCACATACGTGAGAAACAAAACTCGAAAAGTCAAAATGGAAAAATCTGGACAGATCTATGCAAAACAATACAACCCAAAGTATTTACTAGAGAGCAACCAATCTCTGATAGAACTAGAGTTAAAAAGAATTTAATTGAATTATAACCACAGTGTAATAAAGAGAATGATCAAATTTTAGCTGCACACTAAAGTTTTTTATCCTCCTACTGGTTTCAGTAAATGAAATTTTAACACCACAGTTAAAAAGAACAGATGAAAACCTTGTAATTTCCTAAATAGATATTTTTATATTGAGAAAGCTATCTCAGCTGAGGAAACTTTTGCAGCTAAGATAATCTGCAAGCAAAAGCAGAATTGATGCCAAAGTTGAAGTTCTAGAGACAAGGTGTGGGGCAGCACTGGAAAGAGATGTCTGCAAAACAACCTGACAGGGAAAATGAAAATGAAGAAAATAACTGCATACAGTTATTAACTGCATACAAAGAAAAGCAAAGAAAGGAGGGAATTACTGGTCAAAAATGTCAGGAAACTTTTAAATGGGAAGGTACTTCAGAGTATGCACCCAAAGCTTCTAGACAATTGGGAGGCATTGCACCTAGTGCGACACTGCAGAGCAGCCTGCCTGCTGATGAAAGCAGTAACATGAGGGATAGGAAAAATGATGCAAACCAGCTCAGCAGGTCTCTTCTAGGAAGCTGGGTCACCATTGACACCCAGCAAAATCTTCAGAGTGAGTGGCTGTTCTAATGGGATTTAAAAGCACTGGCAGCCTGTATAAAATATGAATGGGATGCTCCTTTTTGTCTGAAACAGGAGGTACAGGGCTGGTTTAACAGGAGCAGGCATCGCCTTGACCTCTCCAAGCAGGTCCAAGGTGCAGATCTATCCTTAGCGCCTGGTGGGACTTATTTGAGCTGGAGCCCCAGCCGCAGAGCAGGAGGGCTCGATCGAGTGGAGCTGCTGCCCTGAGCCCCTTCCCTTGGCTGGGCAGTTGTTGGTTTGTGCTCCGCAGGGATGAAGGACGGGCTGGGCTCCAATCTGTGAGCGCTGCGTGTGCGCACAGGCTCCAGCCGTGCTGCCTGCCCGGCGCTGAGCGCTGAGCGCGGAGCTGAGCGCGGAGCTGAGCTGAGCATCCGCGGCTGCCGGAGCTGTGCTGGCAGCCGGCTCTGGCTCTCCCCATCCCACAGCCCGCCTGCTCTGCCGGGAGCCCTGGCCGGCTTCTTCCTCCGGCCGCGGCTGGTACAGGGTGGTGTGACCTGCGTGCCATGCTCGTTGGAAAGCAGCCACTGCTCCCTCCCTCCTTCCCAGCCCCCTTCCTTCCCTTCTGGAGCAAGCCTGTGCTGGGCTGTGCTTGATGCCTCGGGAGCTTTGCTGCTGCTTTCTCAGAGCTGCTCAGTCCCTGCTGAGTTGGCCAGACTTTCACACATTGGCTGTGACGGAAAGGTTGGGTTAGAGTTGGACAGTGTTTATAAAACTGCTGAAATTAACAAACTCACTGTCCCGGAGCAGGGCTGAAACTGTGTTCTTAAAAGACAACAAACAAACAAACAAGCAAAACAAACAACACTCCCCCCAAACAACCTAACAAAAACAAAACAACCCTCCAAAAGCCCTAAACAAACAAACAAAAAACCCAAACCAAAAAACCCCAGACATGACTCAGACCTGAACTGGAAGCTGTGAGCTGTCATCAGTACAGTGCTGTGCTCTGGCTGGCGAGTCTTATTGAGAGACAAGGTGTGTTAGCTCAAACTCTGTGCTTTACCAGCACAACTGCGTGTGGTTTGGAAGAGTTTTTGGCTGTGATCCCACTGGTTCAGAATGGGGACAGAGCTTGCTTGTCTCTGCCTGCTAAAGACAATGTGGACTTGCTCTGAGTCTGTATTGTTTTCCTCATAATTACTGTTTGATTAAAACATTTAAGATATGTTTGTCTTTTTAATTTGGCTCCAGTGTAGGGCAGGAGGCCCACTCCTGATGTACTATTTCTTTTAAGCCCAACCTGGCAAATTCTGATTAGCTCTGAGATAGGCAGCATTATGAAACAGTCCTGAGTGCTTCTGCAGGCAAGCACATTCCTGCAGCAGAGCTAGCCTAAAAAATCCAGAGGCAGATGGAAGAAAGGCTAAGGAGGGTAATTAAATGTGGCTGTTCCCTAAGAGGTAAGCCTGTAGTAGCAGCTCAGCTGGGCCCCATAAGCCAGGTACAGGATACAACTTCATTGCGTGCAATCTTCAGTCACAATGCACTGAATTTAAGAGAAAGAATTTTCATATTGTTACAGTGTGTTAACGTGTGGCTCGCCAGAGGTGAGTGGAAGTTCTGCTCAGCCTTCAGTGAGGACAAACTGCTCTTTCACTGCTCTGAGCCTGGAAAGGCTGTTGCTCTACCAGTAGGAGGGTTTGGACAAAGAACAGTGGGTATCTGGTGCCTATAAAACAAACCAAAGCTCATGGTAAAGTGAGTGAACATTTGCAGGGTAACTGTAGCTTGATGCTGGCTGATAATGATGCTGGTATCAAATGTTAGTGGCTTACAAAATGAGAATAGCATAGTCAGAGCACTCATCACACCAGCTAATCCATGCACCAGCTAATACATGTCTGAATATGGTAGTATTGGCTCAGCTGGGTGTTTGTGCTGGCGAAAAACTGCAGAGCAGTAGCAGGCAGGTGATGGGAGGGGGGGTGTGTTGCTGTCAGCACAACAATGGCAAAGCAAATCCCTTCTGAGGCAGAAATCTGTCTGCCTCAGGCCACCAGCCTCAGGCCTTAGGTTTTATGGCTGTGGGTATCTGATCTATCTGCTAGGAGGCCAGGGGGGATTAGGAGTGACATGAGCCAAGAAGTGAGTTCTTTGTAAGGACTTGTACAGGCTAAGATACTCTGTGAGCTAAAAGCAGCACTGCTGTGTTTACCCAATCCAGCTAATAACTTCATGGAACCGATAATAAATTGCTAAGAAGTGGTATTAGTAAGTTTTGACTGTGGGAAATAGAGTGGAAACAGGACACAGGGGAGCTGTTAAATTTGTACTAGTCCACAAACTCTCTTTAACCTGTCTAAAAAATGGTTGTGTTGGAGTTAAAGACCCCTCACTGGCAGGTAGGTGTTGAAGTCACTGACCATCAGTTTCCTCTTATGGTGGAAAGGACCTGAAAGAAAGAGTGCCCTCGTGTTACAGTATTTGTTTATGCTCCTCAACCAGCAGGATGTGACAAAATAAAACAAGTGTTTTCAGCAAGATTTGCAGTTCCCAGGCAACTCAGAGAAGGTGTTCTGCGCAGCGGCTGAGATGCAAAGCTACAAAACCTAAGGGGCTACAAAGTGCGCTTGGGAAATTCCATCTGTGACACCACAAATGCTGCTTACCCGCACTGGCAGGCAGGGGCCAAGAGCTGGTGTGTAGCTTTGTGTTGCAGAGGACATCATCGAGAGAAACAAAGCCTGGATGATACCAAGTTAAGGACAATGGGAACCTCTAGTGTCAGAGCACCATGCGCTGGACCAAACAGCAAAAGTCTCCAGATTATGTACCAGCAATCAGCCAAGATGGATTTTAAAGTGCTGAATGATATTTGGGGTTTTGTTTTAAGGCTTCTAAGCCCATTCCTGGATTATCATGGTAGTTCTGGTTTATGTTTGTGAGGGACAAGATTGTTTTCTTGTTGCAAAAGTGTTGCCTTAAAAAGATTTTTAATAACTAGAGTAAAACACCTACTTCTTAATAGGGATTTTCTTCTAAACATACATTTTGGACACTTGAGTGCCATGTTATCTGGTGCTGCTTAAAATACGTGTTTCATATCTAAGCATAAATACCATAGGCTATGACAGTTGCTATAGCAACTAAGCATCTACTATTAAATAGCACCCACAGGCTCAAAAACCATGTGCAGCCTGTCACTACACAAGATATTCCTTTCTTTGCAGCCAGCTAAGTGCCATATTTTCATCTCGGAAGTTAGTCTGTTTCTGATGAATGTGTTTGTGCTGGGCATGTGAAGATCTTTTCTCCCCCACCAGCAATACCTTCCTTTGAAACTGCAGATACTGTAAGAACAAAATAGCCGGAAGCGGTTGCAAGCTGAATAAGTTAATGAATAATTCCTTTTTCATATATCCTTGAACATACATTAGAGTGTGGCTTTCAGATCTTTTAGACCATATTTGTGGCTTACACCTTTGCTGTTCTGCATCTTTTGATATTACAGTGTTTTGCTCTGAAACCAGCCTCTTGGAAGGCACCGTGCTGTTCCTAGAAGCCATATCCTTGAAAATTACAATACCAGTGGGAAGCTAATTTTTGCAGTCATAGCAAACCAGAGAGTTATAATTCAAAAGCACAGTTAAAGCTAACAAAACTTTTAAGAATATGTAGGTCAGTTGTTTATTTTTAAGCTTGCCTTAAATTTGTTAAGCATTTGGATTATGAAATCTAGGGGGGAAAAAAGTAGAACTCTGAGGTTAATATGCAGTAACAGTTCTGGTAGTTGAGACTTTAATAACAAGGTGTTGACAGCATTCGTTGTTTTACATTTTCCAAACCAGAAATGTGATTTTCTTTAGATCCATCATAAATAACAAGAAGAGTAAAATTAAGTGTTAGTAAGAGAAATATTCTGGTTATAGAAGTTAATGCTTTATCTGCAAGTTAAAATGACCCTCTGTGCTCCTTGAAGAGTAGATGAAGGCTGTTGTAGTGTTTGGATTGTTTCCAAATTTTGTTTGAGAGTTTGGTGAATTCATAGGTTAAATGAAAAACAAACTGTATCCACAAATTATTGCTGATGTTGATTTGATGGAGGCTTAGTAGAATTGCATAGTCTATAAGAAAAAATATATCTTAAATTATGGTAGCAACATAGCAATTATGATTTAATGAAGGTATCAGAAAATGAGCATAAGAATTAGGTAAAAAAAGGCTTGAAAAGGCATATTAAAAATGTGATTTTTTTCTTTTAAAGCCCATTTTTTCCTAAGAGAATGATTGCTAAAGCCTGTGTGCCTTGTCTGGTTAAAGGGTTAACCCAATTAGAACCATGAGTATGAACACAGATAAGAGGCTGTGATCTGGTGTTATTCTCTGCTCCAGTCCTGCACTTTGATGGGTATGAAAGCTTTGACTTTTGTAGCAATAAAGGAATGTTAACTCATGTCTTTTGGTGCTCTGTCAGTGGTTTCCAAGCAATCATTTCAACATGTCTAATGTTAAGAGAATAATAAATCTTTGATTGGTGTTACTTACAGATAGCGCCAAATGCCAGTAGACTTGGGGTGAAGTCAATGGAACTGGAATGAGCAGTGGTGCAGGGTGATGTGGAGAGTGGTTTGCTGAGGCAGGGAGGCAAAGTGGGCCTCATCAAAGAGTTGTTTACAACTTGCTGGGTGTTTAGATGCTGCATGGGGCTGCTCAGATGAATGCTTTAGATGGTCTGTTTGTCTCTTGCCACTTACATCCTCTCCAGGAAGTCATGGACAGATCCTGGCAACTTCCATCATCCTTCATTTTTTATTTTAGTGCAAGGGAATTGTCTCACTCTTTTTCTCCCCATGACTTCCCTGCTTGTTTTCAATACTGGGGTTTTTTTCAGGTTTTTTGCTTCTTGTTTTTCAGCCTGTTTGTAGCCAGTGTTTGGAAAAAGTTGAGTGTTTCTGCCATATTTGGATAAATATTATAACCCAGTCTTGTGTCTGGCTCAACAGCAATCAACAGCCCACACACTCATCTGTACACACTGTTCTACCTAGCAGCACGAAGTCTTACAAACTTATGATTACAGGATGCGAACTTAAGAGATACGAATGTTATTAATGTTTTTTCTTCCCCTGTGAAGTCCACCATGCCCAGCAGGAGAAATAGGGTTGAGTCTGGTGCCCTCTTGTGACTACATTAAACTCCTGGAAAAACATCATCCCGTGACTTGAAAGCGATCAAGGCTTGAATTACACTAGAAAACACAAAGAAATTTGTCCTAAACAGAAGCTGAAATATAGAAAGGGGAAATTAACCTCTCGGTGTAATTTCTGAGATGAAACTTCTGCGTGGTTCAGAATAGAGGCAGTAGACTCAAAACCCACAGATGACTGCTGTGTTGAGTATTTCAGTGATACGTTGCTTTCATAAAAGCTTTTCTTCTTGCTAGTCAATTAGATATGATACTGAAGGATGAACAGGTCAGGATTATATATTAATATTGCCTTACATTGTGTAATATACTCAAGCTACAATTCTACATTAAACCCCCCCAAATTCTGAAGGTTTGAAGTCATAATGATATGAAACTATGGTCCAGAAACAAAAGTTCCAATTCACATTTAATTTTTCACAGCCTTCAAAGAGGAGGAGGTCTGTTTTCACAGTTTTGGTTTAACTTCATGTTGATTTATTTGTAATGAGTTTCAGTATCTCTGAAGTTAAAAAAAAAAAAATATTTTCTGTGATTTTCACTTGTACGGTGTTATTTATAATCTTGCGGTTTGACTAAGAACTGGTTCTAGGATCTGAAACTGAATACTAAGAAAACAAAAAGACAAATATTTAGTATAATTTCCAGCTTCTCCCCTGTCATGAGAGGGGAATGTTTCTGGTCAGAAGAGAGAAGACTCATCCTTCAATAAAGCAAGCAAGGTCCACTCAGGCTTTCATTAGGGAAAGCCCTGTGCTGAGTTATAAAATCACACACACCTTTGAATTCTACTATTGTGGGTACTTACGTGGCCCTTTGACCTTTAGTTTCCCATCAAATCTTTATGACGTTACAGTCTGCCTGTATGTGCTTCACATCCCTGTGTACAGAGGAAGTCCCCCATTCGCCCCCTTGTTTCTCACAGAAACTTGAGATTTGTTCTCGGCCTGCCTAGAATCTCCTGACTTTTCTCGATGGGCCATTCTCAAAAGTCAAGACAGCAGGGAGCCAGTGATACTCCTGAGTTCCCTTGTTTTTTTAATGTACATTTGTAGTTTCTTCCATTTTGCGTATCACAGAATCACAGAATATGCTCAGTGGGAAGGGACCCATCAGGATCATTGAGTCCAACTCCTGAATAGGACCATCCCCAAAAGTCAAACCACGTGCCTGGGAGTGTTGTCCTAATGCTCTGTCAGGCTTGGTGCTATGACCACTTTCCTTGAGAGCCTTTCCGGTGCCCAGCCACCCTCTGGGTGAAGAACCTCTTTCTAATATTCAACCTAAACCTCCCCTGACACAACTTCAGGCCATTCCCTCAGGACCTGTCACTGTCACCAGAGAAGAGATCAGTGCTTGAGCCTTTTTTCCCTCACAAGGATCGCTATGTCAAGTCACAAGTTTAATCTGAGGCTTGTTCATTTGCTCCCTTCAGGACAGAGCTGTTACTGCCTGCAGTGCAGTGAACTGCACCTTTCAACTGAGAGCTGCAGACTGCCCATTTTCCTAATTTTAGGAAAGATTTGAACAAAAGAATTAGAGGGAGTCAGAAACCAGATGTGGAGCTAAATGGGAAATTACAGGCTTTTTAAATAATACCTTATCTAATGTCCTTTATCAAACCTATTGTCTAGTCACCTATAATGTCAAGCATACAATAATAAGAAATACTTATAGTGGGTAGTGTGAGTTTAGTCTTCTTGACTATATTTCAGAAAGGCAACCTTCCCCCCCGCCCAGTTAATCAGATAGATAATAGTTCTGTTTTCTCAAGCATATCAGACTCACACTGTCAGAGACTCATCCCAGAAATCAGGTGCTAAGAAAGTGCTTCCCAACCTGTGAAAATAGTGCCAGGAAGGAAAGAGCTTGAGAGACAGAGCCCGCATGGACAGATCTCCAAGAACTAAGGATTTTAAAGATTTTTGCGGGTGGCCTACTGTGTACAGCAGTTCAATAGCAAATGCCATTAGTGTTACTGATGTGTTCAGTCCTGTACCCAGACAGGTACTATGAGCCTTGTGAGTGCTTGGCCCTAGTGTTTCCAGTTTGGAAGTCAGCTCTGCAGGTCAGTATCGCTCTTATCATTTGGAAAGAAAGAAAACCACTTCCAAACACCAAAATACCCCAGTGAGAAAAATCCCAGCAAAGTTCCCAAGGGTCTAGTGCCCATGTTACCAGAAGGAGACACAAAGTTAAAATGAAAGTCCGCATATTTTTTTTCTGTTGTCTCAGCATAAATAGAAGCAAATACAGTACTTTGAATCTGACCCTGAAAGTGCTGACTCATTAGAATTTGTGCATTAATACCTTATTCTGCCTCCATGCTGTTCACTGCTCCATTGAAATAACCTCTGAATATGCATACGACACACCTGCTCACTCTTTCTAGTATCTCCTGCAGGGGCTTGTATTTTAAGCTGAGAAGCCAGACAATGCTCTAGGGAAAAAGTGTCACATTTTACAGATGGGGAACTGTGATACAGGCTGCTGCATTGCTAAGTAGCTTTCTGAACATAGATATTTGCATATTTGTTCAGAACATCTGCGACTTTAGGTTTACAAGGCTTTCCAGGACTTTGTGTATCATAGAGCACCTTTTTCCCACAGTATCTCCCTTCTCTTTAATGCTTCATTGCCCTCCAGAAAATATCTCGAGACAGACCTTTGAACATAGAGGGGATGCTCTGTGATCATGGGCTGAAATGTACAGGCGCTGTCGCAGACTGAGGCTACCAAACAGGATGGATCATTTTGTGGTGTACCAAGAGCTTGCTCTTGTAGACAATATTCATATGACATTTTGTAATTCTTACCACAGAGCTTACCATCTCTCCTCAGCAGACTTTCTGTCTGTCTGCAAGGCTGGTTTTTGCTTCCTTACCTCAGAGGATTTCTTACAGGATGGAGTAAGAGTAAAATCCTAGAAAGTATCTATGATCTGAATTAAGATGAGACACGATGAGTTCAGAGTCCTACCCTTTCTCGCCAATAGCTCGTGATGACAGCTACTAACATTATTACCGGGATATTAGTATTACTCCTATTTGGGGTAACAGACTTCTCTTTTTATACTTCATATTCTCGTCACTTGAAGATTGAATCATGAGGCCATGCTGCATCCCTGCTGCAAATAGAAGCGCCCTCTCCTGTGCAAAGGTTCATTTTGCAGGGAAAGAGGGAGTGCAGTGGAATGCAAACCACCCCAGCAGGCACTGAAAGAGATGAAGAGGACTGGTAGGTATCACATCCTCTACACATCAGTTGCAGAGGACACGCTGGGAGATCCAGCTTTGGGGATACTGACACCTGTATGCTTCCCTGCATGCCAAAGAGGTTAAAAAATGATTGCATTTCTCTGATGTGATCCTTCCACCCTTATTTGCTACCTTTAGTTTGTGCTGGTTTGAAAATAAGACAGGCATTCCAACCTGTCAGAAAACTTTGGCATCATTTCCCTGTATAGAGTAAGTTTTCTGAAAGACTTGTCCCACAGCACAAGGTGTAGAATGACAATATGCTCACAACAAAAAGCCATTAGACTGTGGATATTTTTGAAAGCCTGGCTCCAAGTTAGGTTTCATGACTCAATACCCAACAAAGACTTGGTACTGGCTTGTACATGAAAGCAGGGACTAAATGAGACCAGCGACAACATCACCAACTGCAGATGAAACTTTGTCATATATAGAGTCTGAGTTTTTTCATATCAGGATTTGCCTGTTTTGTATAACTATCCTCTTGAAAAAAAATTTAATACAGAATATGAAAGTATTTCTTAGTTAGGAATAGAATTTTATAAGTGAATTACCCCAAACGTTTACTTAAAAAATTGCAGTCTTTAGAAATAGATTACAATTGATGAATAAGCAAACAGATCAGATATATTGTCTGCAAAAACTGGTTTAGCCAGCTCTAGTTCATAGCCAGAAATTATTCATTTCATGCTTTACAGTCATGCTTAAAATAGTCAGCAATCCACTTATCTCTCAGGTATCTTATGAATGTCTGAGACACATGTAAAAATAAAATAATATTTTATTCATTCAGTAGCCCACTCTTCTTTAAATCAAATGGTGGAAGTTATACTTGAGTAAATACTGAGTACAAAAGAGAGTGAAATTTTATAATCTCCACTCCATACACTGGTGAGCAGCGTCCTTGCTGTGAGTCTTATGTGTGGAAACCTGGCCATCTAAAGACCAAACTGGAAAGCACAGCCTAGGTTTGGTTCTGTACTCTCTCCAAGCCATCCTATAGCTTGAGTTGAGTTGAGGAAGTTGGGGCACAGATCCAAACAACTGTGTTGAGATGCAGATCTTATGTAGCAGGTGAGTATTTCTTCACAGCACAAAGCAGTCCCTGCAGGCCCACTGGAGATTTCTCTGCAGGAGGAAAGGATGGAAAGAGCCACATAGTCAGTCCACCCCTCAGATCTGCTCTGACCTAAGTAGTGCCCTTTGCTGGGTCTCTTACATGTGTCCCAGTGCTGAGACCTTTCCTTTGCCTGGGTGACACAGTCAGATACGGCCTGGCAAACCAGATCATTTGCTTCAGTTTATCAGACAAGAAACAACCAGTTTATCTGATGGAGTATTTTAACAACATGAAATAGCATTTCTCTGTGTCCTCTCTCAGACATAAAGCTGCTTTTTTGTTTATCCAAAGAAGTCAGGATTTGCAGATTTCCCTTGTGGATACATTGCTTTATACCAGGCCCCTAATCCTTTCAGTATTTTGTCACAGAATTGCTTGTAAAGCACCTCTGGAGATTATCTACGTAAATTTCCAAGCTAGATCAGAGTGCACAGGTCTTTGTCAGTTCTAAGGCTTTTGGTGCAGTGTGTCTGAACAACGAAACTCCAACGATTTTCATTAAGCAAAGATGCATAATGATACAGTAATTTAGAACAGCATACAACTTCAGTAAGGCAAAAGAATTACAGCTGTTGCATCAGGCCCTGATAATCCCTGTCCGTTGAATCCATGGCATTGGGCACTAGTGTTGGTTCATAGAATTACAGAATATCCTGAGATGGAAGGGACCCACAAAGGTCATCAAGCCCAACTCCTGGCCCTGCACAGGACAACCCAGTAGTCACACCGTGTGCCTGAGAGTGTTGTCCAAATGCTTCTTGAACTCTGTCCGGCTTGATGCTGTGACCATTTCCCTGGGGAGCCTGTTCCAGTGCACAACCACCCTCTGGATGAAGAACCTTTTTCTAATATCCAGCCTAACCCTCCCCTGACAACTTCGTGCTGTTCTCTCAAGTCCTATCATAGGTCACCAAAAAGAAGAGATCAATACCTACCCCTCTGCTTCCCATTGTGAGGTCTCCCCTCAGCCTCCTGTAGGCTGAACAGACCAAGTGACCTCAGTCACTCCTCATACAACATCCCCTCTAGATCCTTCACCATCTCTGTAGCCCACTTTTGGACACTCTCTAATAGCTTTGTATCCTCCTTGTAGTGTGGCTCTGAAAACTGCACAAAGGGTTTGAGGTCAGGCTGCACCTGTGCAGAGTAGAGCGGGACAATCACCTCTCTAGACACTCAACTTTTATCAGACAAAAAACATCAGAGAGATTTCTAAATTCATCGAGGTCAATATCTAATTTGCATCCAATTCAATTAGTTGAGAAGCCTGTTCCTCTGGTTTCTTCTAAATTCACTGCTATTACTCATCAGAGTTTATGTTTAGACTGTGAAAATCTTGAGGCTGGGACAGTTTGCATTTGCATCTTCAGAGATGTGTCACCAGTGCTGGGGCTGACGGGGACTGGTACAAGCTGTATTCAGCTCCTGCTGAAAGTTTGATTTTCAGCAAAGTTACAGATATTCTGATATACAGATCTCTTCTTGATACCTTAGAGAATTTAATTTCTGGCATGTGTATGAAAATAGGAACGCAGAGTTTGTTAATTAACATCACAACAGAACTTCACATTTTTCCAGTTTAGCATTATATGAACTACTTTTGAGGAAAAAGGCATTCCATAGGTAGATACCAGAGGAGTAAATAAGTAATAAAAAAAGAGAAATATATATAAAAATAAAATAAATTGAGGAAATATAATTTTGGCACAATGTTTCCTTCCAAAAGAGTATAAGAATAAAACATAATATACAGAAATATCAATGGCAATTTTAATGTATTAAGAAGTATTGTATTTACATTAATATTAACATTTGCTAATACTAGTTCAACTCAGAAATATGAGCATGAATAACAATTTAAAAATATCACAGAAATACAATGTTACATGTGAAACAGAACAATGCTGTGAAACACTTTGCAAACTCATACGCAGATTGACTCATGTTCTTTGTTTGTTGGATCACATAAGAATACAAAGAAGCTGCTTAGATAAATCTAGCCAGATTTGTATAATTCTTAATTTTTAAATTCTGATTTGAAGGCACAGGGATCAATAAATTATTCATAGTAAGAGTGGTAACATCAATAATGAAATTTGCCACAGCATGGTCTCCTGTATGCATCTCCAGCATGTCCAAGGATGTTTCCAGCTATGGGGAGAAAGGACTGTGTTCTCCGGGCTGCCAGCCCTTCCACGTCAGTAAGGCACTTGGCTCTTGCACAAACAGTGTTAGCTTACTCAGAATTGAAACACAACCTCAACAAATGTTTGGAGATGGCACAAAAGAGTCCCTGACTCCAGTGGGAAATGTTCAAGTTTTCTATACACGTCAGGGCATTCTAGATTTGACTGCAAAACAAGTAAAATTTACTAATAGTAAACTGTCAAGCATTGGAATTGTACATTTTAAGAATTTCAGGACAGTGCAAGATCTTGATTAATGCAGCAGCAGTAATAACATTCTGTGTTACCAGGCCACTGTTTTGCCCTTTAATTCTTTCAGAACATGCAGTGTGTACAGAAGTATGAGAAACATTTTCCAGGCTCTTGTTGAAAGACTCAGTTTTAATATTTTCCACTGGTTAACCACAAACATTAACAGCAGAGTACATATATGAGAATCTGAACACATACCTCCTCAAGAAGCAAAACTTTCAATTTCATTGGAATAGTCTATTGTTCTACTCAGCAGTGAGTTATTGGTTTTTTTCTCAAAAGATAAAACCAATTTTACTTCATACGAGCAAGAGTCAGTCCAAATAAATCAGCTTTTAAGATTTCAGTTTGAGTCAAAGTAAATTACTTAATTTATTCCACATATCCTTAGCAAAGCAATATTTTCGCCGATGACACTGGTGGGCAAAGTTTATTGTATGAGACAAACAGAAGTAAGAATTATCACTCCTGTAGTGTCCTCAAGGAGTTGCTGACCCATGCAGGATGTGCAAGATGATGTCAGCATGTAAGTACTTGTGCGCTGAAGTTTGCAGCCTGCAACTGGCATTGGGAACTTCTTATTTGTTTCAGCAGCTACCTGCTAGCTGTCACCTTCTTGGTCTCTGCCACTAGTACAGGTCTTTTGAGTGTTGGACGAAACTGTTAGGTCTTTGTTTTCTTCTCTTTGCCCTTCTTCCCCTGATTCTTCTTGTATTTCTAATTTTCTTCTGCCAGTCTTGTGAGTAATGGATGACTTTAACTTCAGTGAGTTCAATCTCCGCCTTCTCAGGATCATGTAACAATCTTTTCGGATGTTTTTACTAACGAGCACGTAGATGATTGGGTCAGCAACACCATTTGCAGTGCCTAAACACAGAAACGCTGTAAAAGTTGAATATATCTTCTTTTCAAATGGACACGGACAATTCTGATGAAACATAAAGTATATGGCTCTTATTATGAGTACCACGTGGTAGGGAGAAAAGCAGATCAAGAAAATCACAATAATGGCGATAGCCAGATTCTTCACTTTGGCTTTTTGGTGGCAAGTCAAGGTGCTGCTACGTTTTGTAATTTGGAAAATTTTGTAGTTTGTGTACGTGATGATTGTGAAGGGTATGGCAAATCCAAACAGGAATCTAGCAAAGCTGAAAGAAGCCAATTTTATGTCAAGAGGCACAGTCTCAAAGCAGGTTTTCTTACTCGTAAGTTGCTTATCTTCCATGTGAAATACTGGGATGTGGATTACTGCAACCACAGCAAAGAGAAGACAAACTATTACGATGGCCTTTTTCTGTCCTCTTTTTCCTCTTGATTGCAGAGGATACACCAGTGCCACATAACGATCCACAGAAATGCAGCATAAAAGCAGAATGCTGATGTATATAGTGCAGAAAAAGATGTATGCTGTTATTCTGCAACTGATTTCACCCATGTTCCATTTGTGCCCCTTTTCCACATAGGCAATCCAGAGAGGTAAGGTACTTAAATACATCAGCTCACACAATGATAAACTGAAAATGTAGATAGCAATTACATTATTCCTTTGGATTTGTACAAATGTAAGCAGGGTAGTTAAGCAATTTGCTGGAATGCCTATGGCAAAAACAATGCTGTAAACAGTAACCAGGACTGTCTGGCTGTCTTTGTAGGGAAATCCTGGGCAAGTGGAATTATCACTTATGTTTAGACAATCAGCCATTATTCTTTTTCCAGCTGGTGCTTCCTGAGAATCAGAAGGCAAGGTGAAAAGTTAGCATTGCATCACTTAAAAATGTATCAGTCAAGGTTATGGTCCCATAGGATATGGTCCCATTGAGATGCTTGTTTTGAGGAAACATTTAAGACAGGCAAGTTTTCCAAGTCCTGCTGGTCTCCTGTAGAGACCCCCTGGGAGTGAGGTTTGATTTACTTCCAGAAAAAAGTGACATTTTTCACAAGGAATTTTTTGACTACGAGAAATTTTGTTCTGTTAAAAATGGGATCTGTCTATTAATACAAGTTATTGGGGACTATCCCTAAACCATGCTGCCTCATAAATAATTCTGAGCTGCTAATCAGTTACTAGAGACAATTCCCAGAGGAAATTGAGGGCATTAGTCTGCAATTCATTTTTTTAAACTGAGTAACAATTCCAAAAGAAGGCAGTATTTATGGTTGCTCAGGTGGGAGAACCATCTGAAGAGGGTGGTGGTCATTCCCAGAATTGTAGAATCATTAAGGTTGGAAAAGAACTCTAAGATCATCGAGTCCAACTGTGTTGATGTTGTGTCACAGACTACCTTGTATACAGGAATCAGAATCTGGCCAATGGTAATCTCCACACTGCAGCATAGTGGTTCAGGTCTGTCCGATTCATATTTCTCTCCTCCCTCCTCTTAATGAGTAACAGCTGAAGAAGCTACACTTGTAGTGTGGAACTACACCAGTCATAGAAAGTCAGTGAAACTGCCAATCATGTGTGTTTGATACCTCTGGGAAACAACAGGAAATAAGGGCAGTTAGAGGAAGTAAACAAGACCAAAGAGAGGAACATACACGTTTGAGAGAGATGGAGGCAAAGAAATGTAATGCTCTTTGAACAGGAGAGGTTACAAGAATCTCCACCTTTCCAAGATGACCATACACAAAAACAGACTTGGCATTTGGTTTGTGTTTAGCAGTGCTACAAGCAGCATTTCTTGTAAAGTCACATGATGACTTCCATGCAGAAGTCTTCTCCAAGTGAATAGAGGAATAGAGGGGTCGGTGATGTGTGCCCTTAAAAATTGTACTTTTTTCTATTTATGAATTGCAGGTGTCCGCTGCATAACATTCTGGGTAAAAAGTAGTCTTGTCTGGCTTAATCTTTTGGGGATTCTCTTACCGGTGGACACATACTCCAGGGTAACTGGAGTAATTCCTGCTAACTCCACATGGAGATGTGTTGTCAGAAACTGTCCCTTCAGACAGAGGAGGCACATGGGCTTTCCCAGGCCATACTTTGTGTTTTCAATTTCTGTAACCCCGAGTTCGTGATGGGGAGAAGATTTTAGCAGACTTGGAACATTTATTTATTGCTTTTTTGGGCCCATCTCAAGCAGACCAAGAGGAAGCATTTTGCTCCCACTGCAGTGGGATTGTCTCCTGCATCTCTGGGAAGGTGGACAAGCTGGTAGGGCCATTTCTTCCCCTCTGTGTGGGCAAGAGCAGTCCCTGGGACAGCACAAGCAGCTCCACCCTGAATGCTTAACAAGGCACCTGCTTTGCAAAATCCCTAGAGCCTGAAGTGCAATCAGGTCCCCTGACTTAGTTTAGTTACCAGGTGATGGGCACAGTGTGAGAAAATGGACACAGGTTGTCCTAGGCCCTCACAGCAGCACAGTGCTATGCACAGCCATAGACGCCAAGAGAGGATGTCCTGGCCCTTGTTCAGAGATGTTCACTTCCATCAAGTACCCCAATGCAGTCAGTTTTGAATGAAGATGTCCTGGCAAGTGAGGGGGCAGAGCCAGCGATACCTGCTGTCCCCAGCACCAGCAGCAGAATAAGCTGTTCCCTGGGGTGGGGACATTTGGAAGGCACCTGCTCAGACAGAGGAACTGAGAAAGTCTGTGTGCGTAGAAGCACACCGGAGGGTGCAACCATGCTCTGCAACTGCCTGCCACTTCCCCACAGCAAATCATGCTCCACTCTCATGCTGACACACTGGTGGTTGCTGCAGTGGTTGAGCCAAAGTATCTTTCTATAGGGTCACATCCCTCCACCTCCAAGAATTGGACTGCAGTGTGGTGGGTGTGTTGAAGCTCTCGCAACGGGGATCTGATGTTTTATGTCCCTGGACATAAAACCATCCATTTCCTTTCTACTAGTTCCCATTCTAAAACCATATTGTACATGCTAAAAGCCCCAGCATTTCTCATGTCATGTGTCACCTGCACCCAAAATCTGACATGGAGCTCAGCCTACAAAAGTATGGTAGATGAATATGAAATTGTAGAGTAGTTTAGACATATTCATGCCTTCAATAAAAAGTTGGGTCCAGTATTGTCCCATCTTAAGAATGACTGGAGAACAGAATCCTCACTGCTGTTTGGAGGAAGTGGTACAGTACTCAGCAGGGCAGCTGTCAAGTCATGTGTCAGAGGGTGTTGTTCTTCCTTCCTTTCCTAGCAGTGAAAGTGTATTGAGAGCTGGTGTTAACTTACAAAATCTATACTTATGATCACGGCTGGTGGTGACTTGAATTTTTTGTTGCCTCTGAGTATCTGCCATCCTTGGTGTAGGAGGAGGGATTTTCTCTGGGCCACCTACAAAACTGCTGCATAGAGGGGATAAAAAGGGTGCTTGATTTCAGGGTCAGCAGTGGTTCTCTGCCCAGACCTCACCTGTGAATGGACAAACAAGACGTTGTCCTCAAATCAGATGTGCCTGACCGATGTGAGAGCTGCTCTACACCTGTACACCATAGAGGGTCTTGTAGACCTCCTCTCCTGTGGTAAAGCACAGCAGGTGAATACAGCTCATAGGTCAGGCAGATGGTGACAGCCAGGGCAAGGACATGGCACAAGTCCCACACCATCTCAGTTACTCAAGAACTCATCTACTGCATGCACCTTAACAAAAACGCCTTCAGGAGTGGTTAAGGTGCTCTCTTCTCCCCTGCCTCTGGGCTTTGCACACTTCTCTTGACCCTGTGTTTGTCTGAATATTCTCCTTTCTGCACAGCTTCCCCTGGAGCAGCCAGTGATAGTACAGGGCTGGAAGGAAGTGGTAAAAGATTTCTTCTGTAGATACATGGCTCCCAATGTTTGTTCCTCTTGCTTCCTTCATTCACCTCCTCCCCTCCCACTCTGCTCCATGTCTCCTTCCCATGCTCAGCTACTGGGAGTGAGCCTCAGGAGGGAGATTCCTGTGGCTTTCTAAGCTGCCTGCATGGAGCACATTTTTTTCCTTGGTATTTGGCATATGGACTAAGCCACAGAGCTGTGGCTGAGCTGAAGAGACCTTCACCCTTAAAAGACTGTCTGCTGTCCAGCGCAACAGCTCAGCTGACAAAACACAGCCACAGTTGTGGATTTACACTGGTAGAGAAAAAGCATGTAATGAATGACTCTCCTGAAGCTCTGGCCTGTCAGCTTGGGTGCTTATGTCCTTCCTAGAAGGAATGCTTCATATCCCAGCCCCGTATCAGGCAGGAGAGGAGAGCACACCCATTTGCTCCACTCTCTCTCCTTCTCTTGGCTTTCTGCCACTGGCCCTGCATCCAGCCCTATTTCTGAGCTTCACTTGTCTCTGCTCAGCTCTCCAAGCCTGCAGAGGGGTTTCCTTTTCAAACTGAAGATCGCAAAGCAGCACTCAGCAATTTATGAAATTTCTCCTGGTGGCATTGCCTCTCATGATGACCCACACTTAAGGGGAAGAAAGAACCACCACAATCTACTCTGTGACTAAGTCAACTTCTCTGCACCTCTACAACCCTCTTCAATGGAATGCACATTGATATCTTCTTCTCAGGCCTTTAGGGTTTACTGGATTGATACTTGGCTCAGCCCATAGGATTCCCAGTTCTGCCTTCCTCTGTGGTGTCTAGGCTAACCTGCATCTCAGATATTAATTTAAATGAAAAATAATAATAATTACACAGCTGAAAAATGCATACACCATTTTCTGCTAATATTTGTGATGAACATCAGAACTTAGCATTATCACATCCAGCAATTTTCGAGCATTTATAAAGGTCAAATATAGCTGTGATGCCAAGGATGAGTAATATCCAAGAACACATTTGTGAGACACAAGCTGTTCCAATGCATTAGGTTTCTTTGCTGCCCTGTAGCTTTCAGTTGAGCTAAGCCTCTCCAAAGTAGCTGTTTTCACCTTTCTCTGACTTATCCTTCCTTATCTGCTAAATCTCACCAACCATAACTAGGTGTTACATCAAGTCCTGGCCGTGTTTTGCGTCAACAGCTCAATATATATTTATCATCACTCTGAGGCTCCTTGCTCTGTGAGACTCCCTGCACGTGACAAACTGCAGTCAGCATGTGCATGTTTGCCACCTTCAGGCTGTGCAAAACATCTCATTTTCCAGGAAAGAGACTTCACCTCTGGCTCAGGAAGCACCTGAGCACAAATCACTGGAAGATAGGATAATCCACTAAGGAAGATGTGCTCTGTGTATGGTCTGTATTCATACTCTTGCATTTCTAATATTGTTGTGTTATGTTCACACTGTTAGTTGAATAGATAATTATGTTTCTTACTCCTGAAATGCTCTAATGTATTGAGAACTTATGGGGAAAAAACCCTGTAAAAGGGCAGGACACCTGGAGATGCCCAAGTAAAAAGGGTTGTGGATGAAAGAGTAACAAGAGTGAAAACCATTTTCTTGGGGTGTGGTAAGAAAGCAGCAGAAGAGCAAACCCCCCAAGCAGGGCTGTGAAACCAGATTGTGACTGACTGTCCTTTCCTCACCTTCTCTTTGAACCAGCCACTTTACATTCCTCATAGTAGATGGCCTGGATTTATCAGGAGGAACGGAGAAGTGCTCTTTCTCAGGCTTTCCTAGGAAGTGGCAGATTTCAAATGCCAAACTGGTGTCTGTTCTAGAACAGATCTTCCATATTGTGGACAGTGACCAAAGCATGGCATCAATGTGCAGGAGAGCCTGTGTGATGGTCGTCTGTCCTCTCCCCTACCCAACATCAGGGAGCATTGAACTATCCTACAGCAGTGCCATACACACCTCATGGGCAATGAAATCACCAGCCTGGGATGCTGTGAGGATATGGTCTCACATCACAGCCACACCCAAATCACAACCTGTCTGTCATGTTTTTTTCTGCCTTCCTTTTTCATGACCAATAACTCTCCTGACCCTGCAGTGACTTGACTCGTAGCTCCTGCTTCTCATTTGGGCCACTTGTATCAATCTTCTCCCAAGAAAAGTCTTTTCAGTAACACTGAAGTGTAAAAAGGTAAGTGAAAACAAGCAGGAAATCAAAAGGCTTTATTTTGCCTATTTTTTCTTTATTTGTTTATGAGCTGCTCATGTAAAACTGTTTAAATTTCCAACAGAGAAGTTGGAGTGATAAAAATAACCCCTATTGAAAAAAATGCCAAGGATTATTGTTAGAGCTGAAAGCATTGAGGTATTTATGTGATATTACGAACAATTTAAAATAAGTGCAAAGATGGTTAGGATTAAAATAAACTTTCCCTTTACATGTTTCTTCCTGTCCCCAATATTTGTAGATGAAAACAACCTTAGTGATTTAAAGAAAAAATTAACCTTCAGTGGAACAGGACCTGAGTTTATCTTGAGGGTTTTTGTGTGCTTTCCTTAGTTACATATGGTACAGAAAAAATTTGACACAGGGGCACCAGCAGAATGTCAGTCTGGCCACTCAAATCTAGTATTGAAAGACGTCAGTTCCCAGATGTGACAGATATGCTGCCTGCAACACTCATCACCAGCAAAATCACTCCTTGTCTAGACCTGGGCTTCTCCTTCTCATGAAGAACTCCCATTACCTGCCTGTAAACTTCATGAACTATTAAACTTTCCAGCCCCTAGCTTTTGTGTCTCTTAACTTGAACAGAAAATAAGAAATTGCTGTGGATTATTAGCTCTGCTGTTCTTGAAAGTAGGAAAAATGCTTATGGTACCTTGTGGATAAAAACTGATCATAACCCATTAACCCAGCCAGTCAGTGAATTGCTTTATTTCCTCTCCCCTCCGCCCATTATCAACAAATTGGTGGATGAAGTCACTCCTATAAGCAAATCTCAGCATAAAAAGAAAAAACAGCAATGGCTCCACTTAGTAACCCTGCTTCACTGAGACACACAATAGTGGGATTTGAAGCTATGCAATTTGAAATCTGAACATAAAAGTAAGTATTTTCAAACAAAATTGTTTCAAATTTGAGTGTAGTATATGAATGTATAATTTTGAAAATATATAATTTCAAAACTCTGTGGAGAAAAAAAAGGGTGTTTTAAAACTACAGGGCTATACTGGGAATTCAGTCCGAGCACAACTCCATCTTAAAATATCTTTCCTCAGCTGTGGAGAAGCAGGTAACCCCTCTCCTAACTAATGCTGGTTAAAATAATTTGTGGAGCATTTGTGGGCTGAAAATAACTGCTGTAAGGAAGAAGAAAGACCTCGGGATTAGTTACACAGCCTTAATACTTTACTCTGCAGATAGAAGCACTCTTACAAGAATAGAGAAGATGTTTATTAAATGAGAGGATATTAACCAATTGCCTTTCAGGAGGGGAACTCAGGGATCACTTCTGATGAGATTTATCTCATTATACTTTATTCATAGATGTGAACTCTCTGCAACTATAGATTTTTTAAATCCCTGTGTGGAGATGTTTACAAAGATCCACTTCCACAATCTACAAAACCCACAGTAGTACTAAATGTACTATTTTGCTAAAGTGAGCAGCTGTGGTATCAATAAGGGGAACTGTCATAATTCAAGGTTGACAGGGGACCCAGTTTAAAATAGTGATCCTTCCCTAAACTGGATGTCCTTGTGCCATGTTACATGACCTGGAGAGGGACTACACAGGAGACCAGCATGCCAGGTGGGTTGGAGAGAAATGTGTTAACAAAAGGTCCTAATACAGGCTTTAAAACCCTCTTATTAAACATATCTAAAAGGAGGTAAAACTACTTAAATGTCATACATTGCACATAGGGGAAGTTCACTGATGAAAAACAGACCCCAAAATCCACTCCTACAAGTTGACTTTTTTCTCCAGTCTCATGATTCAAAGGCTGTGACTCATGATCGTGGGATTTTTGGACCTTGCAAAGTTTCTGAGTCCTCCCTGAGACCATCAGAGAGCAGCTGTTGCAGGGGTTTACTCCCTGGTACCTACCAGCTTTGAAGGTGTCACCTGGAGGTGACTGGAAGGTGTCTTGGAGCCAGAGGAATGGCTTCATGGCCACGAGAGCCATCAGGAACCCTAGAAAAGCTGTCATAAATGTGAAGCTAAACTGTAAAGTCTGTCAAGTGAATAGGCTGAGGAATTGGAGCAGTGGCAATGAAAGTGAGTAGCTGAGAGCAGCTCTCCTTCACACCCTCTTTCTCATACCTTCACACACAAATCCATCAGGCACTGGTGTTCAATGACTTCTAAAGCTATCACAGCTTAATTGGTAGCTTTGGCAATGGGAGCTGTTTGTATATGACTTCTGTTAATCAGGTGGCTCATTTTGAAACTTAACTGGCCAAACTTTTTAACTGGCTCATGCTGGAACTGCAAAGTCTTGGAAAAAGGAGGTGAGAGGGGTGATTCCCATACACAGCTCCTCTCTCCTGTCCTGGAGTGCTCCCAGATACCAAAGCACAGCCAAGTGCCAGCAGATTTGGCTGTGAGGCTTTACACCTGGATGAATACTGCTCAGGACTCCCAAAAGAGCAGGCTGGGGTGTTGTGGAGCAGGCTTTTTTAACCAGGCAGGGAGATCTGGCCATGCTGGCACACTGCTCACAGAATTAGAGTGTGTCTAATTTCCAGATTTAAGGAAAATCTGACTTCCAGCAGCTGAACTATGGAGTCACCAAGACCTCTATCCAAACCCACAGGTGTAACCCTTATAAAGGAGTGGTTTGTTATCCTTTAGACTTTAGGATTTCCCCAGCAACTACTTATGGACATCTTCCTCCTTATTCTTGGCCTCTAGGCCTTCAAACAGGACACTCCTGCCAAACCTCTGGCACCTGCAGTTAGAAACACAGTAGGATCCACAGAAAGGCCCCATACTATAGCCATTTTCACCCTCCAAACCATCGTGACTCAAAGTCATCTCTTGGGCTGCAACTGTTCACCTGGAATTGATGAAGAGTTCTGTAGTGAGGCCATGCATCCCCCCTTCAGTGAACACCAGCACGTGGCCATGTGTGACACCTGGAACAATGCAAGGCATGAATAAAGGTCTTCAAATCCTGAGCAAGCGGAGAACAACCGTGGCCACTCTGTGATCAAGAGAGACTTGTTCCTGCTAGGAGGGCATCACCTCTGATGGTGTGAAGTTTGGATCTCATCACCTCCTGGGCAGGCAAGGAGATCAGCACATGTGGCATAGCTTGTGGCATTCCTTAGCTGGCACCCAGCACCTCTGTGCTCCTGGACCCACAGGGGGAACTCTATTGCTGCCACACAAGAACAGAGCAGACTCAGGGAGAGGGTGTGAGTTTTAGTGACCATACAGTTGTCCTACCTTGTCATACGCAGCTTTGCTCTGCGACAAATGGCTCTGTTTCTTTCCCAGGTATTAGTGGTCAAGGACACTGCTGAGCCCTGCCTCCATCTCTATCCTCCATCCCTACCTGGTTGCATCCTGTCAACCTGTCGTCGCTTGAGTCTGTCTTCCCCTGTATGTGGTGTCTGTATTGCCACGGTTCATTCCTGCCTTTTGCTATCCCACTGCTGCTTTTCCTCTCTCTGTCCCAAGTCACTCAGTGGTTTTCAAACCACTGCTGTCCCAGGAGATTCACAAATGGTAACTCATACCTCTTCTATCACTCAAGTTCCCAAGGAAGAGAGAGCATCCTGGCTCAGGGGCAAATGTCCAGTGCCACCAGGCAGTGACACTTGCAGACAATATTTATTCATAACCAAACTCATCTGACCAAACTCCCAAATTTTCAAGCTTCCCTTCATCCTGCACTGACACCATCACTGCAATCATGACAGTCATGGGCATCACAAGCTTTTTCTACATTCCCAAAACGTGTTAGTCTCTTTCATCCCTCTGAAATCCCCCAGTCAAAGCATGGCATAACTGTACTGCAAAGAGTGAGCACAGACAGGAAGGCCACTCTTTGCCAGGAGTAGGAAAATGCAAAGACAGTGTTGAGCTTTGACCTTGTGACTGTTGATTAACTCTCCCCTATGGGGGCCTTGGCACTGCCCTTGTGGGTTTGTGTGGCAGCTGCTGTGGTAGTATCATCAGTACTAAAGAGACTGTGGGGAAAAACAAATCAAAAAGATGCCCAAAATAATTTCATGATCTACCAGACTTGGACTCACTGACATCCTAGTTGTCAGTGAGAAATCTTACTAGTTTCCCCTCAATTTTTCTTTTGCTTTTGTCTAAAGTGGATGTGTCTCAGCAGGTAGGATCTGCAAAGTCTTGTGAAAACCACCATGCGCTCTATACTCAAAACAATCCTATTTTTAACAGAGTGCTTAAAGATGGTATTTAACAGTGCTCTGAATTCAAACACAAATATTTCCTCCTTCTCCATTTACCATGAAACTCAATTTCTTTGTTCTTTTTTATCCTAGGTTCACTCTTGACTAATTGGGGAACCTCCATATTCCTTCTCTGACATCTGGGTCACCTCCTATAGCTACCAACTCCCATACTGGCAGCAGGGTTTTCCTCTTAAGACCTTAGTGATGCCAACAAAAACTGTGATGCTCAAAGATTCCTCTTTGCATCCTCGCGTGTCTCTGACATCTCTCTAAGCCAGCTCACATCTGATAAATTTGTAGTGTCTTGTCTGAATCCTCAGCTCTGATCTCTCCTGACTGTTTGTACATCTACCACCATGAACATCTTATTCTTTGTTGGGACACTTAGGGTCTACCCTGGAAGTTATTAATGTTAAAATGCCAGCTACTGGATATTTCCCTAAGTGTCCTGACACTTGACAGCAAGGCTGTTTGTGTGATCCTGATGAGTCTGTAAGATCAATGTCTCCCTAAGGGGCATAGGAAATGCTGAACCTGAAAGACCCACCTGCAGCTTCTGGCAGAAATCTGCACAAGGGGTGTGCTCAATTCAAACTCTGAGATTTCTTTCAATGTAGTGTCCTGTGTACAGAACTGTGGAAGACTTCTCAGAAGAAAATCAGATTTGCTCATTAGTGCAAATGAGCAGAATAAGTAGGGTTTTGTTTGGGTTTTTTTTCCCTCTACCTCCCTCACCGTTGCAATGAGTTTACTGGAAGTTTAGAGGCAGCAGCAGACCTAAAAGGGATCATAGGAAGGGCAGTTTTAAAATAATACCAGATGCTCTTTGATCTCTGGCAAAGTAGTCAGCTCCCAAATATTAACTCAGTCTCCATGTTTCTGAGTGCCAGAGATCAGCAGTACTGTGTGAATAAAAGATGAAGAAAAAGAAGGAATGTAGTGTATCCAATTAGTTGCTATAGACCAGCAGGTAAGCTTCACAATTAAATGTCTGCCTTGCTTTTCCAGCAGAGTAAGGATGAGAGGAAAGGCTGGATAAGAATTCTTCTCAAAAGAAACCCAGCATTCATGTTTCTATTATAATTCTGCATTCATGCCTCATGCACTGCAGTAATAGCTAAATCCAACCTCACAGCAACTTGTATCCTGCCAAAATCCTTCATTCCCAATTATCATCTCTCCCTGATTGGAACTAAAGTTGATTTCTAAGAGAAACTTGTTTTCTATAGGAAAGGGAATTTGTAAGAAAGACAGGTAAGAAAGACTTCGTGAAGTGCAATGAACTCTAATTAATACAGACCCAGCAACACTTTTTCTCTGTTATATCAATCACAAGGGGATTTAGACTATGGTGAAACATCAACAGAGTCTGCATTTCTTAAGCACAAACACACAGCATGAAGAAGCAGTGACCAAACCAGAAGAAAGCAAAATGCTGCTAAATAGAAGCAATGCCTTGCCTCAGGGACAAAACACTTACTTTTTTCTTTTCTTGCTTTTGCAGAGGAGGCAATGGAGTGCTCCAGCTCGTGCTGAACTAGCAGGCTGCTCTGACAAAACTTCAGGAAGTGTATAACTTCCCCCACGTGTAGTAGTCATAAATGATGAACTAAAAGAAAGTACTATTTACAAAACTCCACCAGACTCTCCAAGTGTGTCACTCTCAGTGGGTGTGCACAGAGAGCAGAAGCTGACCATTCTGTCAGGTGAACAGCTAGGAGGAGAAGAAACAGTAAAAAGAAAAGTGTTTGCTGTCAAATGCTGTCACTTGTACAGGGGTGGGACGATGCTTTAGTGACTGGCAGATTCTCTTTGGGCTGCTGTTCTGGGTGTGCCCCTATCACTCTGGAGAGACAAGAGACCAATGAACTGCCCCAGCCCCTCCTGGCTCCTCAGGAGCAGGGTGCCTGTGGTTGGTGCGTATTCCTTATTTGTAGAGTGGAGGTCATGTCCGCTCTGGGTGAGACACGTGAATTCACCTGAATGTGTGTGAAATGGCTAGGTATTGAAATAGATAAGGGGCAGTATTAGAGCCCGATAGGAGGGAGTGGTGACAGGGGCTTAGAAAAGGCTGAAAATGCTAAAGATGAGATGGTGGTTTGAACAACTTCAAGAAAAAGAGTTCATTTGCAGGAGTTCCTTATTAGCAAAGAGCATTGATACAAAGGAGCACATGATCTTTTCCAAGTGCCCTAGCTCAGGCTTTAAGTGAAGGAGGAAAAAGATCCCAATGTTACGCTGCCAGCCTAGACCTTGTTTGTGGGACCTGTTCCATGTGCGTGACTCTACAAAAGTCAGTTATTTACTAAGCTTTCAGGCAACTTACCCATCAGCTTCTACCAATTCCACTTGCAGTGAGGTGCTTACAGGACCCCATGAGGGTCTGTCAGTCTGCTCTTGCAGACTGCTGGGAGCTAAGGTAGGACAGGGTGGGACTGGGTGGCAACCCAAGGCAAGCAGAGTAGTGAATTTACTTTTGATATCTGTATTGAAAGCAAAACATTTCTGCTGAAAAATTGAAGAAATTCTTGGTATGTACTTTTATTCTGGTGTGAAAAAGTTACTTTCATTTCATTCTGCTGGAGAAGGTCTCTGGGGATGGGTCTTTCTGCAAAGAGCAATTTATTCTCTGGAACCAGAAGGAATTGAGGAAGAAGAGGCTGAAGCCAGTTTCCATCTGCAGGGGAGAACAGGTGAAATTTCTGTCTGTATCAGCTCAGCCTGACTGGACACAGCTCCAGAACCAGTCTGTGCACTGCCTCAAACACAAGGCTTCATCTTGGTCCATTCTGTGTAGAAATGAAACAGACAGGAAAACACAAAGAAGGAAGGAATAATGTTTCTGAGATGACTAGAGCTGATTTCTCTCTGTAGGCAACCATTCTTCATTCAGAATGGGGACAGAAAAATAACAAAATGCTCTCAGACCTGAAGAACTGGAATTTTCGTAGAGACTGGTGGTCTCCCCTGTGGTATTTTTGATGTCACAGTTCCCATTTGGACAGGGTCAACTATGCCTGATTATGCTCTCACTAGTGTAGGGTTTAAGATAGTCAGAGACACATGCATTTTCCAGCTAAATTTCATGATGAAAAATTGAAAATTGCATGACCCTCCATAGGGAAATGGAAGATGACACATCTCTGTGCCCTTGAATCTTCTGGTCGAACCTGAAAAATATTACTATTTAGAGTCACTGCTGCTTTGTTCTTCTCTCAGTGGTATGGCTTCAAATGACATTACCCAAAATCGTTGTCCTGCAAGCTGAAGAGTGATGTCAAGATTTCAAAAACCTTTGATAAGATCTTCTGTGACTGAGATGAACACAAATTTAGAGCTTATGTGGGTGGCAAAACTAAATCAAACATTTGAAATAAGTTTAATCTGTACTTGGTAGAGATAAGGCAAGAAGTAGTGTAATATAGATTTTGTGCTGATCTATATTGTTGTGATGTCATACCTAGGCAGTGAGAAAAGGTCAGATAAAGAACTATTTATAGCAGAAGGCAGAAACCCTGTGGTCTCTGTCTAAATCCAATTGAAGTAAATGGAAATGTTTCTTTTAGCCTCATTGAGTTTAAATTGGGCAGTTTGAGAATATTTCTTTCTGCCATTTAATTTCTGGGTGCTATTTAGCTAGTTGCCTTTATGGCAGCACATTTAAGCAAGTTAAGCTACATATGAGGTGTCTTCTCTGCAGTCTTCATCATTTTCCTACTGGGACACAGCGACTGTCCAAAGAATAAGAGAGAAAAGAGTCCAACCTTGTTTTAACTCAGTACTTCATAACACAGAACTTTTGTGGGGATTTTCACAGCACCATGATAGAGAAATTGCTTGTGCACCATTGACCAGTAAACAGAAACAACTGTGGAAGACTGATGGGGTCCAACGTCTATTGAAGACTTTTACACTCGAGTTTTTCAGTCCCCATTTTTTCCATTTAGAAACTATGAAGAGAAAAGTTGGTAGGACATTTCTCTGTTCCACTGCATATGAAAATGCTCTGTGTTAACATTTTCTTCCCCTGGTTGTGACCAACAAAAACCTATAAATGGAGGAAACATCAGGTCATCTGCCTCTCCTTCCTTCATCTGCAATTGAACACAGAGTCATGGTCACATAACAGCTCTGCAAAAGATTACCCAGGAAGACAATTTTGTACAGTTGTGCATCTTTTTTCTAACTAACCTAGGCTCGTTTTTCTTGGAAAATGGTAGAATATGGCTTTAAGTTTGCAGTGTGGAAGTGAAGAAATGAAAACAGAATCTTTAAATACAGGTCCTGATAGGAAACAGACAAATGTCTGTCTCTTTTGGTGTTAGCAGGCAGTTCCTCTGGCTGAGCACTGTGTCAGTGCCCCTGCACTGGTGTGATACACAACTGCACCTAGCAAAGAGTCTCAGTAGCTTGTGGTTCAGACTTGTGCTAGCTGTGACAGATGTCTGCGTCTGTGATGCTCGTGGTCTGGGACAGGGACAAAAGCCAGATGTGGTGTTTTTTTTCAGTTTGTATCAGGATCAACCACAGGTTGGATCTCTCAAGCCAGATAGTATGTTAAACTCTGCTAAAACCAAAGCTCAGCTTCCTCCCAGCAATCTCCTAACTGCACAGTCTTCCCCTTACACGTGTGGTGTGTACATGTTCTGCCCTGGCAAGCAGACAACTGAGTAGCAAGACCATTGAGCTGAGCCCAGCAGAGAGCTCACATGGCTTTCTGGCTTCCCATGCACACCCAGTTCATAGCAGAGGGTGCAGAAACCTTCTTGTTCTGCTGCTGGAAATGAAACACGGGGCTGTCAGCTGCTAAGATTTTTAATACACTGGCTTTTCTACATGGCACGGGTAGGATGACATAGATTCCTTCTCGTTAGTCAGTCTGCAAAAATGCCTGCATCTCACATCCAAAAGTCCTCCTGCTTTAAGTTTGCCTGTTTTCATGAATGGAGTGTAGAAATGTGGTAGTTCTCAGTTTTCACAGGTGTACTGTGGAAATCGGCTAAATATGTGACTGATCATGCCCTCATCCAGGAATGATCTCTCACTCTGAAGAGAAAAACTCTTCATGTTTGACAGTCCTACTCCTTCCTGCACTGGGATTAACACTTTCCCTGTCAGGAGCATCCTGGCAGAGCACAGCTGGCTGCCATGCAGTGCTTCTGAGAGACCTTTGACTCTGCTGACTTCTCTGGGCCAGCAAGAGGTTTTTCCTCTGTATGGTAAAAGTGGAGAGGTGCCACTCTGTACATTGGCGTTCCTGGGGTGAGCTGGGGAGCACATCTGGGCCATATCTAGCAGGCTCTTTGGGAGATCCTGTTGCCCGTGACATGGCCGAAGCTGAGACAGTGAGTGTGCTGCAGCTCAGTGGATTTGCCTCCATGCTTTGAACTCCATCTCTGAACATGTGTGCCCACAAACATCCCACCCACGCTGCACGTGCTGCCTGGGTCGCAGCCTCTTGACAGATGTTTGGCTTTTTTTCTTATGAAAACCCCACCTATACTAGGAAACTCTAGCACCCACAGGGGTAAAGAGGCTTCAGTTGTTAGTGCATGGGGAGGAAAAGGTTGTGGTTCAAAGAATACACATTTTCAATTTTTTTTTAACAGACTCAAAGTACCAGCAGTGCTGGGCCAACAGTTGAAGTTGGTTTAACTTTCACAAACTCAGAGGGAAATTCAAGCTGGTTTTTCATCCTTTGCAAACAGCTAACATGGTTACCCAGAGCTCTGTGCTACTGCAGAGCTTGTATGTTTTTGGTTATTAAATCTCAGGTTAATGGAAAAATTGTGTCAACCATGGAAAAGGTCATAAAATTTGTCCTCCCATTTGAAATCCTCAGGGAGCTGAGTGGCTGAAGGACTGGGAACTGGCATGCACAAAATGCATGCCTTGGACAAACCTGGATTTTGGATCCACCAAGTCCCACTTGAACATCATAAATCCTTTTTTTTTTTTTGTTTACTCCTGCTGTTTTCCCCTTAGCCACCATAATTTTTATCTGTAGCTAGGCTTGACCAAGCTGGTGCAACAGAGATTCAAAGGACTTTGATGTTTGCATTGCATCTGCTCCTCCTGCTGTAGTCAGGGACCCTCTCTGCAAGCTCTCCGTGGCAAGGATACCAGCAGCCCACCTTGGGGACCTGCAGCAAGCAAGTGTGGGTGGCTTTACGAAGCCCTGCTAGGGGAAGTTGCCACAGAGCTGAGGGTTACCTCTGGCATGTCTGTCCTGGGGCTCATTCCTTGGGGGGGCACCTCGAGAAATGCCACAGACAGGAAAGCAGGAAATGTTTTGCAGAACAGAGATAACACAGAAAATAATATTATGTAAGTGGTTTGATTTACTGATTTGCACGTACAGGGGCTGACATGTAAGCACACAGGAAAAGGAAAGGGGATGGAGGAGGAGTGGGAGGAAAAAGGCAAGAAGACAACAAAACAGGCCGGTGGATTTCACTGGGTACAGGACTTAATGTCCTCATTTTCTCCTGAGCATGAAGGGTTGGGAAGGTCTGCAATCATAGGTGGTCACTGAGGATGTGGTTCCTTTGGTTCAAAAGAATATCTCTATCAAAATGGGAAACTTGCATCTTGGGATTCTTCTGCACCAGGAATACCCTCTTGTATACTGCTGAAATCACCCTGGGCATGACAGCCCTTGTCTAGATCAAACTGGTCCCTGAGTCACTGATCTGAACTTCAGCACCTATGTGTGATGGAGAAGTCACAGAAGGTAGAGTTGTCAGCCCTGTGCTCCATTTCTGAAATTATCTCAAAAGCCTCTTTTGCAAGAAGAGTTCAGAGCTCTCTGTGACTTCATGTGAGGTGAACCCTCCCATGATATGAACCTCGTGAGTGGGATACACACCTCCTGTCACTGGCAGGTATCTGCTTAAGACCATCAGGCAGAACCTCTCTGCACAACTGATTTTTGTGAGCCTTTGCCAGATTTTTTGTGATCCACCTGACTGCACCTCAGTGGAGCTGTGCAGGCTCTACTGTCAAATACTTGTTCCTTCATTTAATCCACTTGCTTTGTGTCACTGGCCTACAGTGGGGAAACTGAGGCTCATATGTGGGTGATGATGGGGGTGGATGATACCATTCTGCAGTTAGATAGTTAGCTCTGGTGTCTTTTTTGAGGCATCTTATCTGAGTCTTGAGGGATGCCGGTGGGTGTGAAAGAACCCTTCCAGTCTCTGCTAGAATCACAGAATAGAATCATTTAGATTAGAAAAGACCACTAATATCATCAAGTCCAACCTCTAAACCAGCACTGCCAAGTCCACCACTAAAGCATGGCCCCAGGTGCCACTTTCAGTGAAGTATTCAAAAAATGTATTGTTATAAGCAACTTTGGAGAAAGGAAAGTGCCTGATGGAGGTGTGATGTTCAGCTTTCAGTTAAACTGAAAGATTTAGAGGGGCACATATTTTGAGATATTTTCTTCACTTTTTCTCAGATAAATTGCCTGATACAGTCTGAAAAAGGAAGTATGGCCTTTCTTGAGATTTCTAGGCATGTATACACTCCAAGGAGAAAAAAAATCCAAGTTTTCCCCCCTCCTTTCCCACTAGTTTTTCAGATCCTCTTACTCTGTCATAAAGACAGAACAGACAATAGAACAATCTACTGGAAATCACCCTGGAAAATGCTGACTTTTGAGCTCTGGCACAATTTTTTCCCAGTATAGATATATCTTCCTATATATGTTGGCCTTTGTATAGACACCTGAGACTTTGGCTTGTGTTCAGCAGTTTCCATTCTCTTAAACAATTAAATTACAGCCTGAGTTTCCAAACATTATTTCCATGTCCTACTTGGTGCTGGGAATGTATTTTTTGAAGATGCATTCGTGAAGCAATGATATTAATTGGAAAGATTCCTCAACATTAAAAGACATCCCTTCCATCACCTTTTCTGCTGGCACTAGCAGAGTCAATCATTTTGTAAAGAGAGTTACTTGTGGAAAGACAGATGGTGCAGCTTCACGTGGTGCTGGGGTGGTACAGACACATTTTAATGTGAGATTGGGGATGGGAAGTCAGTCTGCCTGCAGTCTGTGGTGCATGAGAGTGATACCTCTGGTAGCTTTTCTGGAGTGAGTTTGCAAATTGGAAGCAGGTGACCTTGACACCACAAAGCTCTGTATACTCCACGTTATCCAGATGTGGGATGTTTTTGCATGAAAAAACATCCTGCAGCCTTCAACATTTTAAGAGATGCAAATATTTTATAACTCTCTACCAGTTTTAGTAGAGTGTGCTATCAAATAATGGGAAGGAAGCAGATACAACTCAGTTCTTGACTGGTATTGTGGTCTCTTTTCATTAATTTCATCTGTCTGAGTTCTAGTTTCCTCTGTTTAAAAGACAGCTGTGATGTCTACTTCTTTTGAAGATATTTTGAGATAAAGTGGCAAAAAGATACTGTATGAGACCCTGGTGTTATTATAAATTAAAAACAGAAAACAAACAAACCCCTGGATATCTACATGTAATGAACATGCATGAAATTCCCATAAAACAGAAGGAGAGAATGAAAGCTGCTGTACTCTTTATAAAAAGGCCATCTTCTGGTGTTTTCTGTTATTGTTCTGTGGTCCCCCTACGATTATTTTTTTTTTTTTTTGTAAAAAAATTATGAGCCTTTCGTGATAATCTAGGATTTGTGCACCTATTCCTAGCAACAACATTTTCTGTTAGGACACCATCTTCTATCACCCTGTTAGAGAGGGTCTTAGTGGAAGCATTGATGGTAGGACAACAAAACAATAAATAATCACTTATGATGCCTAAATCCTTTTGAAAAATGGTAATAGCATGCTGGTATTTGCTCTTCAAAGTCTAATCCATTATTTGGGAATGAAGAAGAGCAACCTCTTGTAGTTAAAAGCCTTATCAAGCTCAATCACAAAATCAAATTAAAAGCTGTATTCAAATGCAACTTAATTTATAAAGTGAATTATTACTTCATTGAATAAGAAATTTAAAATAGTCTAAAATGAAATATCAGATTCTATCAGCTCTTGGTCTTTCTTGGGTAACCACCAGTTTACGAGTAGTCCCTAATTCTGTGTCTGCTACTGAATTTCAGTTCACTTTATTTTAGCATATTTGAAGGGAGTTTGTTTATGGTACAACTAATGGGAAATTCCAGATGGAAAGGAGGAGCTGGCACATACAAAGCTGGACTCTGAGCTTTTCTTCTAAGCTTTGGTTTTCTTCTGAGAAGGAAAAAACAAAACAACAACAATTCCCTCTTACCAGTGCTTTTTCATCTGGCTGTGTGGGTGGTATGTTGAAATAATAGTTTGGTGGAGATTAAAGAAAGTGTGACTACTGTGTAACTTCTGTCAGAAGGGGGAATCCCGGCTCTTTAAAGAGTGTACACCACTAGACATGAGTGGCGTTCTTATAGGGTTCAAAAGAAAAACCAGTCCAAACAATGCCCTTCTCACAAAACCTCTCCTAGATTTCCAGTGTGTGCAGAATTGGGCCAGGTCTGTGACAGAGGAGATCTGTGCCAGTGTTGGTGTGTGTGGCTGCTGAGTCTGGACTCTGTGTTGAGTCTGAAAATATCCTGCTGGGTTAAAGCAGAGATGGGAAGCCTTGCTCTGGAGGTGCAAAGAATGGAGACCCCACCAGTCTCCTCATGTGTTTGGTCACTTCCTGTGGTATTTCATCCCAGTTATCAAAGAGCACTGCTGAGAACTGTCTCCTCTCTTCCAGGCTGGACCCAGCAGAAGTCAGTGCTTTGTTTATATAAAAGGAATACACCTGTTTAACACATAAGGAACACACCTATTTCAACCTTCCCACCTAAAGTAAAGCAGTCCTTAGTTCTTGGTGTTTTCTTCCATACAAATTCAAGGTACAAAAAAAGACATAACTCCCGGAAGCCATTCTTAGTAGACACTTAATGTGAACCCCCCTGTTTCTAGCCCACATCTAACCCACAATCTGTTTCCTCCCCTCAGAAATCACATTTTTTATCATGTGTCCCTAGATGCCTATAGCTGAGTCTTCCTACACGCCAGTGCTGAGTAGTAAAGCACTTCAACAGTCTCACTTTTATGCCTGGTAAAATTATGGACAATAATCTGGGAGTTATTTAAAAACACCTGGAAGACACCACAGTCGCTGGTCACAGCCAGCACAGGTTCATGAGGGAGAAGCCCTGCTTGGGCTTCTTGGAAATTTAATTTCCTTTTATGACAAGGTCATCATAATAATCCGTAATCAAGGGAAGCCAGCTGATTAATCTTTTTGGATTTAAGTAAAGCTTTTGACAGTGTCTCTCACAGGATCATTCTGGACAAAATATCCAGCAAACACGTGGATAAATACGTACAAAATGATTCTATGGCTCCCCAATTGGTGACAAGTACTAGTCTGTGCCTGGTGGTTGCTCTGAGGATCTTGGTTGCTCTGGAGAAAAGACATGATGAAGAGAGGAGGTATGGAAGAAGGTGAGGTCTGTACCTGTCCAAACAAAAGCAGGCCAAGTATATGGAAAATTACATCTATGTTTCATAAGGAAAGCATTTGGGGAACTGACCCAGCAACTGGGGAACTCGGCTCTGAGAAGGAAGTCCCAGTCCCTGGTGCTGAGGCTATTTTTGTCTTTTAACAGACAACTGTAGTGGATCAAATTGAAAAACAGTCCTGACAGCTGGTTCTGAAACATGCCGCTGCCCATGCACTCTGCCAAAGGTCATGCTCAAGGCCAGACCTATGCTGGCACAGCTAGTAGGCTGTGGTGATAGTTAGGAACTCAAGAAACAAGTGGTGTTTTGTGAAAATATTTGTGCAATTAGCCTACACACAGTCATAGTAGACCAAGAAGTGATTTAATGTAATGGATAAAGCAAATAAGAGAATAAAGAAAAGAGCACGTTCTGAACCTCACAGAGAATGGGGTTTGCTCTGGTCTTTGCAGGTTGCTTTTGCAGGTGGTTCATAGCTTCCTCTTTTCAGATTCCTTTACAGAGTGCACACAGGGAAAGCATGCAGACAAAAGACAGAGTGGCTTTAGTGGGTAACCAAAGGTTTGCCTAGTTCAAGGTCCAGTCTCCAGCAGTGGCTAAAAGCAGCCCCTGGGGAAAAGCAGTGTACTGGGGACAGCACACAGTGTCCTCTCCCCAAAGCTGCTCAATGACTCCACAAGTCTCCACATCAGGGACTATTTCAGCAGGGAACTCTCTACTGCTGTACATGAAAATGGAAAGATAAAATCATTTCCCTACATCTCTGCCTACAAGTAACACCATATATATACTCACAGTTGTTTTATTTCCTTTTCTCATAGTGCTGTACTGGGAGCCCATGCTGTGGTGACTCATTGGTATTTCCAATCTCTTGCTTCTCCAGCTCTCACATCAGTTATGGGATACCTTTTAGTGTTTTACAGGACACAGCCTTGTTCCCTGGTACAGCACCTGATGCCTTGGAAAACCCTGAATCTGTCATGTCTAGGCAAGATTAATCAAAGCTGGAACTCAGTTTGGCAAATAATTCCTGTTGTTCTTTGAGAGATGCCAGTTAGCATTTACTACACTCTCACCCTTAGCTTACAGCTGTTTCCATCTGTCTCTTCTATTTGACTGTACTTACCCAGTTCCTCCTCTTTACCCTTTTGGAGTACTGATACACTATGAGCCCTTCTTTAATTAGAAGTGAGAGAGAGATCACATCAGCTCTTTCAGGAATGCTGACTGGTCATAGTCATAATTTTAAATATTTTTTCCCTAGTCAATCTTGTTTATGAGTGTCTTGATATTACTGAGCAAAAATGTCCATCAGCAACCCCATGTTATACATGCACATGATCTGACTTCTTTCTCAATACAGACAAGTATCTATTAAGGACTCTCCTTTTTTTTTTTTACATTACCATTAATTTTGCTCTCTCTCTCTAGTGATATTCCTGCACCATTGTTAAGCTACTTTTTTTCTTAGTAGATGATAAAATACTTTATTTGTTCTGTTCTGAGGTGTTTCTGGACTGTTCTAATTTCACTTACTAGTTTCTCCCACTTAGTTACTTCTATTTTATATTAACTGGCAACTGTTTCCCAGCCTTTCTGGGCTTTCTGCACAAGTCAGGAGTTTCACCAGCTCGGCGTAGCGGAGAGAGGACAGGGACACACCAGGTCCAGCATCGCTGGGGGACCAGAATTGTGTCTTTTGCTCTCTGCCTTCGCTGATCACCCGTGGACACCGCAGACTGCTGCGAGGAAAAAGAACACACCTGCTTTCTACACTGCAGAGGCTGGGTTTCTGCTGCTTTTTTTGGTCACCAACCAAAAACCACGGGCGCGACATCGCCACCTGCTGTCCGTAAATATAACTGCAACCCCTGAGAGAGAGAGCGGCCAGCAGCTGAGGTGCAACATCGCCACCTGCTGTCCGTAGATATAATTGCATTTCCCCCTTTTTGGGGGTAGCCAAAGGACATTTTAACTGTTTGCCTTGTCGTTTTGGGGGTGGAGGGGTTTATTACAAACTGTTGTTGTTTGGTTCTTTCTGGATATAAATATATATGTATATATATCTGTGTATTGTGGTTAAGAACTGTTATCCTTTCATATATATATATATATTTCCTAATTAAAGTTCTGTTTTCTAAATTTAAAGGAGAGGGATTATTTTCTTGGCCAACATAGATATCTTAGTGTCTCCCCTTGAACTAAGACACCTATAAATAACCACAAAGACTCATTTTTTCTCATTCAGTCCTGCCAAGCTGCTGTCTGTGTGTAGAGCTGTGTGACACACTTTCTCATCACTATGTTTAGTGTAGCTGGTCTAACCAGCCCTATATGGCCCCTTCTAAAAATGTGGGGAACCTACATGTGACTGTATTTTTTTTATTTTTTTCTGTTTCTGATGTTACCCCTTTCCCTCAAGGACAGGAGACAAGCTAAAGCAAATCTGTTTGCCTTGTACCTGTTGTGCTGGCCATGTGCAGTTTATTCACGTGTTGTTCTGCTTTGCTTTGGTACACCAAAATATCAGTTAAATACAAATCTTTTTTGTGATTAGGCTATTATTTCATGTCAGCTCTAGCTGGATGAGAACAAGAAAAACCTTAATGCTCATGAGAAATTCTTTGGTTTTAGGGTGTTTCAAAATGAGTTTTGCTGATCTGTTGATATGCACAGGAACATCACCAAGTGAAACTGCTCGTAGGTTGCATCGCTGTTACAGTAATAAAAAATGGGGCATCATCTAAAGTATCTGGGTTGAGGGAGGGTACTTGTGAGACAAGCTGTTGTGGTGGGAGTGTCTTTTGCAGAAGGAGGAAAAGAATAGAGTAAGAGACAGTAACCACAAGTGTGTATTTGGGAAAGTGAGAAACAGCATGAGCCAGACAGCCTCCCACTTTGGGAGCTGCTGCAGTACATGGCAGGGCAGTGCAGTGCCCAGCAGCAGAGTCCCAGCTCCTGTCTCTCAGCTTCCATCCCATTGCAAGGCAGCCAAGTCCACCCAGAACTTGCCCAAGTGGAAGAGATGTCCTTGCTTCTGGCTGCAGAGCCTAGAATGGGCTGCAGGAACATGATGGAAATCTTGAGCCAGGTGAAGGCATCTTCTGCATGCAGGCATAGGGATACTGAGTCAGACAGAGGCTGGAATCCCAAAACCCACAGCATGGATGCTGCATTAGGTAGTGTGAAGAGGGTCAGAGAGAGCCTTGAGCTCAGTAAGGAATGTAAGGATGGAGAAGAGTTGCTGTTGTGTCAAGTGTAGAAAGTCAGGACAAAACCTGAAGGTATTACAGTCAGAGTAGGCACAAAAAAAAAAGACAGGAAGAGTGGGCCAGTGCAGGGAGAGCAACGGTATTTCTACAGCCAGGCCATTTTGGATGGCACGTTCAGGGAGAAGAATTTATGCTACTGAAGGTCAGGATGGTGAAGATGAGGGCAGGAGATTTCATTATGAGCAAAATGAGAAAAATCCCAGAGTTTGGTGATGCTGTAGAGTCAGAAGTCATTGAATCTGAGTGCAGGGAGAGGATAGAGAGACAGGAGGTAAAAAGGAGTGTGAATTTCACGTGAAGGTGAAGGAAAGCATTAGCAGGAATGGAAATGGATTTAAAAGAAAGGTTTATGTATGAAGAGCAGTCTTTGAGCTGGTGGTGGGACATGCTAGACCTCACAGTTACAGAAGTTTGATTAACAGTACAGATGAAAATATTCTTCTCAGAAGTGTTCAATGTAATCACAGAATAGGGAGAAGTCTACTAGAGGAGGGACTGGCAAATGGTGATGACACCTTCACTGTCAAGGCCTGCAGAGGTGACTTGAGGGGCAGACACCAAGGGATTAAAGTCCAGCTCCTGGAGCAGACTGGACTGAAGGTTCACCAAGGACGATCTGAATGGAGTCATCTGTACCCATCACCAGGTTTCTTAGTCTCTCCTTGGAGATACAAATGGTAAGTAGGAGCCTGGGAGTGGAGACTGGGCAGGTGAGCAGGCAGTATCAGTTGTCCTGGGAGGTGAAATGAGGTGTGGCTACAAGAGAGCTGAGAACAACTGCCCTGAAAGGGGAAAGTAGTCGTGAGAGTTACTCCAGGGCTTTAAGGAAGAGAACGCAGGAGCTCCTCCCAGGAGTGAGTTAGGAGAACATCTTGTGATGGCCTGGAGTGTTGTGGGGTTTTCCTCTGTCCCTGGAGCTGGTGACTCCATGGTGCCTTCCCACTGACTCAGAGAATTTCCTGAGACCATGATGAGAACTTTCCCTGCACAGACCAAAACTGGTTTGTGGTTGTTTTTCTCTTGAGCACCAAAAACGGAAATGGTCCTCTCTGACTATCTGTCTGGGAAATGGAGTAAGTCACTGGGAAAGCACATATTAGGGGGGAACTGGGTTGCCTGTCTGTTTACCTGCTTGTCTGAACCCAGACAGGACCTCCTGGATGGCTGGACAGATGAGTAGAGGTGCAGAATCCTAACTACCCTGCTACAACCAGGGCTTCACCACATGGCCACCTCACCAAAGTCACAACTACTGAGAGACCATCTGAATGCAGCCCTGCTTTTGGCAGGGAAGATAATACATAGAAGTAAAAATTCTAATTTTTACTTCTTCAAAGTTTTACCTCTTTACTGCTTTTGCTGCTGTACTTCTCATGGACAACCATCACAGCCCCTCACAGATGTAGGTACCTCCTCTCCACATGGACACGTATCTGGTTCCATGTGTCTGAAAGACAGAGCCTGGCTTCCCACAGGTGGAGGACTGCAACTGTGCTTGGGAACCCACCTTGGGGGGAAACCTCATGCTGAGCCAGGAGCAGCTCGACAGAGCTACCTGCTGCTGATATCAAGCTGCTTTTAATTTTTTTCTTGGCTATTTGTAAAAGAGACCCTGCAGTGGTGGTGAAGAGCCCATGCACGCTCTTGGTGTGTGAGCATTTAGCTGGTGCTCATTTACATTTTCCCTGTGTTGTGTTGGGCTGGCTGCCTCGATAAATACCCTCAAATGCCTGCTGCCCATGCTGAGATCTTCTTGTCCTTGCATGACTGAAGGGATCTCTCACACTCCCATGCAGAGGACTCAGAGGTGGCACAGAAAAGCCGTCACAATGTAGTGATTTGAACAGAACCTTTCAAATCTTAGGCTGTCAAGGTTAGCTTCTTGCTTTTTCTTAAGTCACTCATTGTAAAACTATTCGAGTTACCCAGGGATAGAGAAAGTTATCAAAGAGTTTAAAATAGGCAAATTCAGACATGCCTTGACTGTGCAGGCTGCACATCCAACCTCTTTGCTTGTTGAAGGAATGTAGCTGTTTCCATGTTGAAAAAAATAACATGACTAAGATGTAGTGTGTTTGAATAATAAAGAAACCCAGTGTGGGCCCCACTGAGTGTTAAAGCAAGACTCGGCTTGTAACATGTAGCTTCGAAGCCTCTAAGTGATAGGTTATTTTTTGTCTGAACCTCTCAAACCATAGGAATTCAGGAATGGCCCAGGCCAACTCTGCAACTACTGTTTCTGCAGAATGTCATCCTCAAGGCATAGAATCACAGAATGCTTTGGGTGGGAAGAGACCTTAAAGATCATCTAGTTCTACCCCCATGCCATGGGCAGGGACACCTCCCACTAGAGCAAGTTGTTCAAAGCCCCATCCAGCCTGGTATGCGACATGGCTGTTCTCACTGAGCCATCAGTCTGTCCCCTTGCTCCACTCCTCACAGCTATAGCTCCTCTTGGGTATGCCTGGCTGGATGACCTTGCTCTTGGGAAATGCCTGTCTTAACACGGAAAATGTCTGAGGCTGTGGCTACAATCACCAAAGCCAAGGAGGCCCTAGTGAGCTTTAGAGTGCAGAAGTGGGATTCAGGGAAAGCATTCATGTGCCTGTCACTGTTACTTGAGCCAATGATGAGAAGAAAAGTGAGGAAGAGCAGTGCCAGCACTTAGACTTTGAGGCCATTTGTTTTACTGCTGAGGTGCTTTGAAATTGATGGGTAACACTCAGATTCACTGCTTGGGCCATTCAATTTTCCATTAGTGTTTTGCAGAAAAAAGCGTAAAGACCACAAAATTTAAAAAAACAAAACAAAACAAAACAAAACCACATTACAAAGCTGGGAAGATTCTATGAAGCAACTTTCATCTGCCACTACAAGGTTTTTGGAGAGGTGTTCATCATCCCTGGAGAGCAGCAGCTTCATCTGACTGATTGACACATCATATTGAAAATGTGGACTGGTGAGGACTCCATTTCCAAGAATGGAGACTATTGCCCTGGCCCAGGGATGAGCTTAAAATTACAACCATGCATCACCTTCCCATGGTTTGTCCTAGATTTTTAGAGCTGGTGAGTGGTCTCATCTCACCCAAGATTTTGTAGAGACTTTGCTTTCCCCAAATCAGTCAATATATTTTTCCTAAACCACCACCACTACCATAAATGAATAAATAAATAAATAATCCTGCAAAAGCAGATCAATTATTCAGGGTTCTTACTGGGTATAAAATCTCTGGAGCAGCGACATTTAGGAGGCTGTGGATCAGCTACTTTGCAGCGTCATGAAAATTTCATGCTCTCTTGGCAAGGAAGTTAGTGAGTCAGGCAAATGAGCTCTTTTGCTGTCTCCCTGACCTGGATACAGACATACACAGTTTCAGATTACTGCTCTGGGTCTAGGGCTCAGAGAGGCAGAGACCCAAGTGCATTTAGGCCTTTGACATCCAAGGAGTCTGAGTTTCAGATGTGCAATACCCTTTGGGATGTTCTGAAAATTTCAGCCCTGCTGCCCCTAAAATGAAAATAATAAAATAAAATAGAATAGAATAAAATAAAATAAATTAAATAAAATGCCTTACAGATGAATTGTTGGTTTCTAAACGCAACAGTTCAAGTCATGCACAGAACATCCACCTAGAAGTAACTTCTCTGACCTGGTGGCACTCACTCCTCTGCTCCTGGCCACTACTGATACAGTCAGCAGCACTGTCCCAGGGCAGTGTGTCTCACCTGGTCTGCAAAGTGTGGCTGGAAGTGGCAGAGAATTGGAATCAGAAAATGTGTCAACTAGTTGCGGAAGTTTTGAAGTTTAAAAAAAGCCAGGTGTGGGGGAAATGGGCGAAAAGAAAGAAGAAAGGGCAAAACACTAGACTCAACAGGCAGGTTTAGCAACAGCAGGACCAATTACTACAAAATGAGAATTGGATTTTTTGACTCGCTTACACCTTGGTTGCACCACCTTTGCTGCATTGTGTTGCTTTATTTTCTGCAGCCCCGCCTGTGTTCCTGCCTGTCACACTCCCACACTCTCCTGCAAGGCATCAGGACCGGTTCATTCACCTCGCAAATCTTCTCTGCTTCTCCGATGAGCCTCTGCCAGCCCGGGGATGCTCCAGCCTTGAGCTGAAGGGCTCGTACCGGCTCTCGCCAGACGATGTCACGCTAATCCCGCGGATGCTCTGCAGCCAAGCGCTTATCTCCCAGCCACAAGCACTGCAGTGGAGGGTGCCTTCCGTCCTGCTGCATTAATACCTTCTCAAGCTCTCCTTTTTGTACCAATCACACAGCACAGAAGGTGCCATTAAGGCTTTAAAATTTAATGAGCTCTAATAAACCACTCCCTGTGATGTACAACCCAACTACAGGCTATGTTGCGGGAAGGTCACATTTGTTTATGCTTTTGTATCTTTCCCTCCTCTCTCTTTTAACTATATATTCCCAAACACTTAAATAACATTTCTGCATCTTTATATTGTGGAGTTATTGCAGATTAACTCCATAAGGATAGGTAGGTGTCTATTTGCCCCCTCTAATATGGGGCATCTCCCCCACCTAACTGTAGTGTTTGCATTCCTGACACGATGATAAATTCAAACCTGACTAAACCTTCGCTTGGCTGAAATGATCATGCCTAAGTCCTGCTTGATGACTTCCCAGTTCAGGGAAACAAATGGGAAGTCCGTCCTCTCTTTTGATTTCACAAAGAGTTCATCCTCTAAATTTACAGGGTGCAAGAAGCTCGATAAATGACTATATCCTATAAGCTTTCTCAGTGCACCAGTAATCTGGACTGGAAACAGATGCCACTGGTCTAAGCCTTCTCTCGTGCTATTGGAAACCCAGACTGAACTTCTATTTCCTATGGTTTATGTACAGCCTCCCACGTCCTGAAAAAGTGCTGTGACATCCAACTGTTAGATCCTCTGGAGTCTGGTCTCAAAGTCTCCTGCTGAAACGGTTCCATGTGATATAAATAATTAAACATTCACTGAACCAGAGAGAAGTAAAAGATGGACTATCCAGCCCCAGAGTCAGGACACTCATGGGTGTAATGTGGGAAAGTGAACCTATAGGTTCCTGCTCCAGTTAACAGCTAACTAGCAGCACAAGCTGGACCAGCTCCAACAAGAGAGGCTGAGACCCCCCTTCCCAAAACCATCTAGGGCCTGTTCATCTGGGCATTTCCCTGAAACAGAGGAGAAAGAAAATCAAGAGCAATCTGCAAAAACTGCTGATACAAGAGCTGAGATGTCTCTGTGGGAAGAACCTGAGCTACGTCACATAGAGCCTGAAGGACGAGCTGGATCAGAACATTCCATCCAGCTCCCTGTCTTTCTCCAGCCTTGGGTGACAACAGGTTCTGGTGAAAGGGGAAAAACACGGGATGAATCTTTAGTGATACCTCCCCAGGACACACTGGACCATCAGGAATGATGACTTTGTCAAGTGGATAAAAACATCATAATGTGTTGTTGTGCCTTACCCAGGTAGCTCATATTCTATGAATTTAGCCCCTTATTTTTCTTATACCTATTGTTTTTCACCTGATGCTTTTCTTTAATGACTTGGTTTTGCAAGAACCTCTGAGGTGATTTTATTTAGTCTCAGACTGATTTTGCTCATTTTGCAAAAAGAAAGGGAAAAGGAGAACATGTTTCTTTTTTAAATAAACCCCCATCAAAGGATCTCTCAGTTTCTTAGTCTATTGCACCAATTTTAAAGTGGAGGCAAGGTGTGGAAAGAGACTCAGTATCTTCCCTCTTGTATATTTGGACAGAAAGGCAAGTGTCCAGGTCTTGGCTGGTCCTGGCCTAAAGAAGAAAACTCCAGGCTAAGTTTAGGAGTTTCTATTTCAGGCCTGAAAAGCTGTGGGAGTATCTGAATTTATCCAGATTAGTAGTTGAGCTAATGAAAAATATTTCTTTGCAGACCTTTCCCAAAGGATATCCTTAGATCACCTCAGCTGGCTGTGACACTCAGCTGTGTGAGTGGAGCTGCATGGGTGTTAAAACTCAACAGTACACAGAAGACCAAGGCTGTCATGTAGGCTCCTTGTTAGGAAGGTTTTAAAGCACCTTTAAACATGTTTGCAATTCCCCTGACTTCAAGTCAAAGCTCCTTGCTTAACACATTAAAAGGTGGAATAACTTAGGATTGGAAGCCCTGGAGACTTCAGGGAGAAATCGTTTGACCTCCTTGTGTCTCAATCCATCCAGAACGTGAGAGTGAAAAATAAACAGCACCTCATTAAAAAAGAAATAGATAGTGGGACTGACCTGAGCTTGCCTTGGTAAATAAATTACAAAGCCATAAAACTTCTTGAGGAGCTGCTTTGCCCCTTTGAAACAACACCCACTCTAGGCAGTCTCTAAGCACATCATGCTGGGGCTGACGTGGAGTAATCACCAAGGAGCTGTTATTGTTATCTACTTGTGAAGCCCCCATACATTCTTCCTGGGCTCATGTCTGGACTCAAGAGAAAGTAGAAACCAGTGATGAGAGGTCACAGTAAACAGCAAAATAGACCAATTTACCCACGAGTTTTCTCAGTTGTTCTTGCAACACAAAAACATCCCAAGCCCAAATTTATGCCCGTGTCCTTCTCCATACCCAAAAGGCTCACCTTGATAGTTCAGCTGCCTGGGGCATTTAGATGCTGCTAGGATGCTCTATATTTCCTTGGTAAATAGCAGGCTGGCATGAATAGTCAGACTAGGTGATCTTGGACTTGCAATTGATGGTCCTTGGGGTTTCTTCCAACTCAGGATATTCTGTGATTTTATGAATAAGGAGATAAACAGCCAAGGACCGCAGGCAGAAGTGTCAGAGGAGTGATCTGGGACTTTGAAGATTAAAAGAAATGGCCAACCAAACAAAGGTTGGGGTTAGTATGGGTCCATTTAAGCACTGAAATGATAGAATCGGTCTGAATGAAAGTCTGTGTCTCTATTTCAGCACCAAATCTGAATGCAGAGTGAAAAAGTCTCACAGCTGTGCAAGCAAAAATTGTCTCTAGAAATGCTGTAGGGAGTTCACCACAGATGGGGATTGTTACTAATATAACAGGATTCAAAGTGGGGAAAGACTCCATAAATTACACAGATGAAGTATGATCCTCCATCATGCTATTGCTTCAGAAGTAAACCAAATGCACAGCATCCCATCAAACAGAGCAACCTTCAACTCCTTGCACAGTGCTGCATGGATAATCTGCCCATGGATTACCTGCCTGTGACCTGAAACTCTCATCCTGCCCATTCCCTCACCCCTTGATAACCTCTGTCTTTGGGAATGCAACCTGCCATGGGTCACATGAAGAGATTACAGCCTAGACATTTAAGCTACATCAACACCTGTCCCCATGCTGTGTGCTAAAGACAGATAGGATGGCAGTAGGATGTTTCCTCCCACGGGTAAACAGAAACCTTCCTGATAGTTCATGGTCCCATCAAAGAGTAATACTGAAACTTGCTTTTCAGTAGTTGTAGAATCTTTGCTTAACTAGCATGGAACTGGTGAGGAGAGATACAGTTTCTTGGCATGGTCTTTCTATACTACCTTTAAATTCTTGTGTAATTAAAAAGAAACAAGTTAAAAACCCCAAACCACAACAAGCATCACTTTTTATTGCTCCCCCTATGCTTAATGAAGTCCTAAAGATTAGAGAACTGTACAGACAAGACACCTGAGCATGGCAGACCTGAGTTTATGGGCTGTATCCAGCCTGCTGCTGGCACTGCATGCAGTCAATGCTGCATCCCGTGTCTGCAGGAGATCTGTAAGTGATTCAGGTCACTTATTATCCAGGACAGTGAGGCTTTGGTACAGTGAGTGGAGAAAAACAACTGTGGCACTTACATTAGGTACCCAAATGCCCTTTGTCTCGAGCAGGAGGTGTGATTTTTTGTGTCTTGTCAGCTCCTCTCCCTTCTGTTTACCCATATGAAAGGCCCCATCACAACCAGATGCTGTAAGATGAGGATGGAGTTTATGTCTTTATTTTGCACTACCTAAGCAGCTGTATTGTGCCTCTGAAAAAGATTAGTTTGAGATGCATTTGAAAAGCATCTAAGTGGTAATCTCTTTTATTTTATTTAATTTTACTGTCAAGATGTTGTTCATCTTGAGGGGGGCATTTATAGAGACAAGTGCAGCAAAAGCCCAGCATTCCAGATAGAGAAGATAAGTTAGATTTCCATGGTACAAATATTCTCCTACATACAGTGCAGCAAAAGGAGCTGTTTGCTCAGGATGAGTGAAAGTATTTTGTTGGCCTCCTCTCAGGGCAACTCATCTCGGGCCAGACCCTGTGGGTTCTTGCTCAGATGGGTTTCTTGATGGTATCAGTAACAGCAGCATACCTGCAAATGTCTTAGAGGTACAAACCTCGGCCAAGCCACCCCAGGAGCCCATGGAGTTATCCTGACACTCTCTGTTTTCCAGCTTGAGCTTTTTGAGCAATCTGGATGACTTTATGGGCAGATTTCCCCAGGCTTATACGTGCTGAGCTGTATTTAATGGGACATTTTGGAGAGTGAGAGGCTATTCAGTCTAAAAGCGGACTTGGGACTAGCCGTGACTTGGAAATATTGTGTACAGTTAAGATCTGCACACTCCAGTGAGATAGTTAATGTGGTTAAAATCAATGGGCTGTGCTAATTTGCCTCAGCTGAAGCCTGCATTTCACGTGGCTTTTCAGTACTTCCTTCAAACTATTAATTCCAGCACTTAACTGCAAACAAACTGACTGATGGGTCAGTTAAAGAAAAATCTACTGTAAAGGGTCAAGGATTTAACCTGTACTATCTCTATTACTCCCATGCAGATCTTTCAGACCAGTTATTTGCATATGTTAAAATCTAATTTGAATTGTTCATCACAAAGAACCAGGTAAGCTTTTTTTTTTTAATGAGAGATGTAACTTCAGGGCACTATTAAATTCTAATTAAAAATCAGTCAAAAGCACCCTTTTCTTAGTGTTTGTGCCTGCAGCAACACTTCTACTGTGATATCAAAAGCTCAGTTCATTACTTCTTAATTAATTTTGCCTTGAGAAGCTCTCAGTTCTCAGAGGACCTGTTGCATTTTTAGAGTGTTGTCTACATAGCATTTGCTTGTACAGAGCAGCCACAATGACATTCAGATCAGAAATTCTTACTCATGTATTCCAATTTGATACAATGGCTGCAGCCTGCCAGCTTTTGGGAATCTGAAAGACCCTTGAAGCTTACAACACAGAGGATGGCCTGCCTGGAGCTACTGGTCTTGTAGGGATTTTCCCATTTCCCTATTCCCAGTGTGCCTGGGAATTTTACAGTTGAAAAGGCTGGTATATAGGTTGTTTGGGCTGGTGTTTTTTTGGTGAAGAAAATCATGATGAATAAGAAAGTAGACTTGTTCCAGACCCCTAGGAAATGTTGTTTGGAAGTCCTTGATTTGACCAGGTTTGTTGGTTTTTTCTTTTTTTTTTTTTTTTTTCTGCCAGGCTCCTGAAGATGTGTATATTCTTTTTTCAAGATAAGAATGCTGAAATCATGATCTCCCAGTGCAAATGATTCATTTCCCCTCTTGGCCTGGCTGTGTGCACACGTGTCTGAGTGTGGTGAGCCAGAGCTGAGCAGTGCCCTGGGAGAAAGAAATGAAAAGAAGGGAAAGGGGTGGATGAGAATAATCTACCCAGCCTCAGGAGACATTTTTCATTGGTCTAGGGCATTTTCACCTTAGCAGTTTTTATGATGGACAGAGGATAAACATGCCTGGGGTGGTTTGAACATCAGAGTGGTCCCCAAACTCTACAAGATGGGTTTAACAGGAGAGTGCAAACCAAACTTGCAAATGACCCTCTGAACTGTGCTGAGAGGGACAAATGTACCTGCTGTCTAAGCCAGAAGGGACCTGGATGGTATAAACTTTCATTAGGAACCTTTGTATTAAGCTCAGTTTGCATAGTAGACCCTGTAAGTATCAAAGACAGTAGTTCAAATCTACCTTCATGTGTGTCCAAGTCTTCCTGCTGCAAGGCACAGAGTTAGATGGGTGTGACTGAAAGAGCTGTGGATGAAAAAACAGTATAAACTGGGAATGGGAAAGACTTAAAATGAGATTTTGAGGCAATGTCATCTTCCAAATTTCCTCTTGGACAAAGTGCACAGAGAAAAGGGAAAAAAAATTAAAAATAGAAGGAAAAGAAACCTTGATGAGTGGACGGGGGCAAGGCATTTTGGATGCTGGAGAAAGCCCTCTCCTTCCCCTGTCCTTTTCTCCAGCAATCCTTCAGAGAAAGCTCACCTCTTATTTCCTCAGATGCTAATTTGAGGGTGGAACAGTGGCTGAATACTTTGCTCCTCCTCCCCACTGCTGAGGATGGTGAGAAGGCTGAGCAAGAAAACAGACAGAACATCTTAAGGGGGAACAGGTATAAACTACCCACTCAGCCCTCTTTTTTTCAGAGACTGTTCACACTGGACCCAGCAGAGGAGATCTCAAGCTTCAGGTCCTGAGCCTCATGCCTTCCCCTTCCCTGCTGCTAGAGCCACACTTAACAGCAAGCTTTATGGATGGATGGATGGATGGATGGATGGATGGATGGATGGATGGATGGATGGCTCCACATCTACAAGGTCTCACTTCATGTTGTGGAGGTCAGGAGACATTGAAATCAATACCAAGTTTGGTTCATAAGCTGTAGAATTTGGTGCTCCTGGTATGTCATGCAGCATGAACACTCAGCAATAAACATCTACCAGTGCTGAGATAAGCATCCAGATGAGTGGAAAATGCTGCAGCCCAGCCTGGGTCAAGTAGAGATGGTCATATTTCTTTCTGTCCTCAGAAAAGAGTCAAAACCTTAACCTCTTGATGCTGCAGTTGTAGATGTGCTAAGTCAGTGTGTACCCTTCTGCTGTGGCCAGTGCTGTGTTGTGCCAACACAGGCATGTCCATCCTGGAGAGAAGTTGAAAGTCTCTTGAGTTTTTATTTCGAGGCTCATTCAATTTTGCCAACTTTTTGCTAATGACAGGCATCAGACCTGACCATAATGTACCCCAGAGGTACTTTCATTCAAATGTCAAGAACCACAAGGACTGTGGAGCTTAGATAGAAGACAAGGGGAAGGGGGGACATGTTCTTACCTGAGAAGTAGGAGCAAAGCTTGCCTGGCTTTCCATGGAGGAAAAATCACAGCAAGACTGTGCCAAGGCCATAGTGGTACGAAGATAGCAAATTCCAAGGGAAAACATAGAGGTCCTTGCCTATTCCATGTGGCTGGATAGGACAATTTTCCCTGATATGCTCCACAATCTCACAGCTACCTCTAATAAGTTTGTAAGTAGGAGCACAGGAAGGGCTGGGCTGAGTGAGAAGAACTTGTGGACTGTGCAGCCAATGAACCTGAGCAGCACTATAAGAGAGGGATCTGCCTTACGCTCAATATGCAGGGATAGCCTGACTTTCTGCCTCTGTGCCTTCCCAGACTGACTGTTCCTGCTTTGCTAAGAGTGCTGATAAAAGAGGAAATACTCTCTGCTTAGGGAGCCTTGGAAGATGTTAGCTAAAATTTGGGGTGGGGAGGTGAGCAAGACTGCCGACTAGTTTTAGCAGGAATCCCCCATGTAATTGAACCTATTCCCTTTTATTTTTCTGCTGAAAAGACATGGCCATAGGTCTCTACATGCAGCCTGTGCAAGAACTCCTGGCAGGGAAAGCAAGCCACTTGTGAAAGACTTCCTAAGGGAAATGCTTGCATCCCCTGAAGTTTAACGTACTGAAGAATGTACAAAAAGGAAAAATCTTTGCGTAGGACAGAGGATGGCCTGGATAAGATAAGATAAACACTCTTGTCAGGCTCTCAGAGCCTGTTTGTTTACTTATAACACAGTGGCTCGAGGGAGTGTGTATTAGCAACATCCTTCCAGCCTGTACCTCCTCACTTGCATATGGGCAGAAACCCATCAGGGACACGGAGCCCAGCTGCAGAGCTGAGAGTGCAAGTGGATCTCCTTCCCTCACCTCCTGCTCCCCTTCCAGTCTGTCTCCCTCTCTCACCTCCCTACCACCCCTTCCACCAGCTGGAACCAGGAAGAGCATGTCCCTTGGACTACGTGCCTCCAACCACCCTCCCTCTACGTTGTTTCAATGCCGAGCACTCAGAGCTCTGCGATTACCAGGAGTAAGTTTCCAAGGAATTCATTTGTCATGACTTGCTAAATAAATGGAGCATGATAAGAATCTGCATTCTGCTTCCATAAAAACCTATTGATGCTGTAGCTGGTGTCTCAGTAGTTTCTCACAAGAATGCACAAGTCACTTATTCTTCTCCATAAAAGCCGGAAAGGGCTGCCTGGATCAGCTGGTGTGGTTAGTTCTTGGGAGGGAGCCTCTGCGCTTTCATTATCAGCAGTTGCCATGAAATGTTGGACAGGGAGGGCTCAGCAGCACAGCAGGAAAAGGGTTTCATATCTGGAAATAATCTTGTAGAAGTCTCTCTTAGGCCTGAAATTCTTGGCAGCGGCCTTTCATCTGAATCTCCTGAGACAGAAAGGCAACAGGCTCTTGTCCTTTGGTAAAGCCCCACAAGTTTTTCATATTTTTGAAAAACATTTTTTTAAAAAAACCCAACAAATAACTCCATATGACAAGAACCATAAAAAAAATACATCTAGTCCTTTTTTACGATGGACATAAACCAACATATTTCACAAGTGGCATCCTCAATAGTCATTTTAGGGGACAGGTCTGGTTCACATCTCCAGAGCATCTGAAACCAGATCTTCGGACACCTGATTGCTGCTGGAATTGGTGTGATTTATTTAGCTGCTTAAATACCTTGTCAAATTAAGCCTGTGCTGCCTTGCATGCATTTATATATATATATATATATATATATATATATATATTTCAGAAAATCTCTCTGAAACAAGACTGTATTTTAAGGTTTGAGGTACAGGTACAGAGTAGCATAACGTCACGTTTTCTGAAGAGCCTAGACTAAATCCCAGCAGATTGAAACCCACCCTCCTGCAATTTATCCAAACTCTGGGAGAGATTCTGGGCATACTGTTCACATCTCCATCCTCCAAACCTGGATTTTGTGGTGCCAAGCAGGCATCAGCTAGCACTCATTAGCTCCAATAGTATTTTAATTTTTCTATTATTACATATAGTCTTTCCATTATAGAAATATTGGGCACTGGGGAGGGAGGGAAAGACTTTTGTGCTTCAAATAGGTCTTCACAAAAGGGCTAAAAAAAATTCCCAGAGAACACCCAAGATAACATTGTCGCCTGTTATATTAGTAATGCACCCAAAATGGAAAACATTCTTGTTGTGAAACTCTCAGGTTGCTTGTTTTGTTTGCTCCTTATTAAGAGTTAATAAACAAAACTGTTTGGGTTAATTTTGTCATGTGTACTGTGAGTTGCTAAGGAACACGGCTCCACTCTGCCTGGAGTCTCTGCAGTGAGACAACTGAAAGAGGCATTAAAGTGCTATGAAATAAACGAGATGGAGCATGTTACAGTGTACCAGATCCTGGCTTGGCATTTGGAGCATGGACAATTGTTTTTTCCTTTTCTTTGTTTTAGGTGTCAAAAAGCCAAAGATACAGAGCCCACCTGACATACCAAGGGTAAGGAGCAGGATGTGCTGTTGGCAGGTGGAAGCTGTGCAGCTCGGGCTGGAAGATGAAGCCCACAGGTCTCTGCCCCTTGCTGAACTCATTGCTGGGCTGGGGGTGATGTGAAATAGGAAGGCAAGGACCAAAGGGCCAAGGTGGGCAGTGAGGAAATTTTCTTGATTGGCACAAGATCTGGGAGGTTTATGCACAAGGTTTTTGGTCAGCAACAGGTGGAGGGGCTTGGTGTCTCTGAAGCTCCTACATGGTGGCCCATCATAGCAGGGGAGGCAAAACTGCACTTTGTGTGTTTCTAAGGTGATACAGGGGCTACAGTCCCACCACATTTTCCTGATGCTTTCCAAAGAAAAGGCTCTCTGGCATGGATTTTATCCCCTAGCAGGGCCAGGCAGGCCAGGCTGGGAGAAGGGAAAAGCTGGATTAAATGGTGACCATGCAACCTACTCCGAGCAGAAGCCTGTCTGTAGTGGAGAGCTGGGGGGAAGGCAGTGATTTTTTTCAAACAAATAGACTTCTCTTTAAAATGGTGATTATCACTGTCATACGAATGCAAATTGAGAATCATTTTCTGCAGACAACTACAAAAAAAGGCACTGTGTGTAAGGTCTAATTTCATACTGAAAGCAACTAGCAGAGAACAAGATACTATTTTAATAGCAATAGAGATGGAGCATGTTGCTGGGCTGGGAATTACCAGGGAACACTCTTAAAGGTTTTATAACACCTCTTTTGCTTAGTTTGCAGGCATCGTTCAGTTTTAGAAGGAATCTTAATTTGGATCACAGAATTTCAATCTTTCGAAGTGGTGTTAGCAGCAGAGTAATTCGTCTCTTCCTCAGTCTCCTTCCACGACAGGTTTTTCTCAAGAATGAGGCCTGTGTGTTTGGGCAGAGGATCCTAAAGAAGAATCACACACATGTTGCTTAGGGCCATTTCTGTTCCAGGACTGGACATACAGCCTGAATAAAACAAATTGTGTTAGAAAAGTCTTACATTGCTCCATTCATAGGATGAGCCGCAAGTTTTCAGCATATGTCACAGCTTTCAGAATTATTATTTCAATGCAAAGATTAGTGTATACAGTTTTTCAAATGTGAATTTTCCTCTTGAATTCAGTGACTTTAAATAGTCTCAATTATGCTGCAAATTAAGCAGGGGTTAGAGGAGAGGGGAGAAAAATGAAATACAGGAATACCAATCAGTCGAGACAGATGCTGGAGGAATGTGAGCAGCACAAGTTTCAAACTTTCGGAGTTTCCCAGATTTCTCAGGGCTAAACTAATACTTGTCAGTATGGAAAAAAAACCCACCCCAAAACTCCAAAACTTTCTGGTTTTGATGAAGTGTGGGTGATAACTGCTGGGTTTAGGAATCAAATGACCTCTTTCAGAGCATAGCTAAAGCTATTTTCTTTTAGTAGCCAGTCAGATATTCCCCAAGTTCCTGCAAGCATGACAAGAGAGAGCTCCTAGCCCCCTCTGGGGTTATGGTTAAAAGCAGGAATTCCAGGTTGGCACTTCCTAAGATCCCACCAAGAATACTTTAAAGGATACATGGAGCTCATTTATGGCTTCTGCAAGGAGAGGTTGGGCAGGATGCATTTCAAAGAGCTTACGTGTAGAACACATATAGACAATTCATATGCAGTCTGTTTTATTTTGCCTGCAGTGCCTGACATAGCACTGTCTGACAATGAATCACACACATTCAAACAGTTCCAGCGTGCCACAGATTTAAACATGTAAGTGCCATTTCCTATTGTCCCCAGTCCAAGGGGTTTTGGTGGAACATCATGTTAAATAATAGGGCTGCTATTAATAAAGCTGGTGAGTCTGTATTCAGTACTGCTACATGACAAAACACATCCGTGAGGCTGAGGTTCTCATCTGCTGACACAGGCAGCTGAACCCAGTCATGCTGGAGCTGCTAACACGCTTCTCAGTCTCAGTGGAGACCCTCTGGAAACACTGAGTTGATTATAACAAGACAGAACAATATGAGTAATGCAAACCAGGAACCCACACCGCTTCTTAAAAATGCTGTTGTGTGCATTTCTGCTGGTGGAAGGGAGGCCAAGTCACTGGCACTATGTCAAGTGGTTGCCTTATTTGTATGAAATTTGCTCTGCCAAATGGATTCCTTACTCCAGGGAATACATAGGCACCTTCAGATCTCAGAGAGAGGGGAGATGGGGGACACCTATTTTAAAGAGAAGCGTCTTGGGAAAGTAGCAAACACAGCAGGTTGAGACAGTGAGGTGTCAGGACACGGACAACAGACCTGCCATCTCCCAACAGGAGGAGGAAGCGTGAGTGACAAAAAGCAGTGCAGCCAAAGGGTTGCTCGAGTGCTGCTTAGTCAGATGAAGGTGTCAGGTGGATTATAGATACTTGTGATTTCACATTGCATGAGTATTTTAAACTCAATTCTACTCTGACCTGGAAGGGATGATTTGGTGCCATGGGTTTGCAAGGCTGAACTTCCACAGACCAGTCTATGCAAGTGATGAGCACTGGCTCGACCAGAGAGCAGGAACCAGGAAAAAAGCCTTGGTGAGAAATTGAAGGCCCCATTTCATTTAACCCGGTGCAAGGACTTAACTGAGTGTCTGAGCATCACAACCTCCTCCAAAGAGAGGTATTGGGAGACAACTAATCCCCACCTGAGTTTTGCCTTGTGGACATTTGTTTCCTTCAGAGCTGCTCTTTGGTGCTTGACACTGTGAGGAATGAATCCAGGACTGAGCAACACCTGAGACCACAACAGGAAGGATCCTCTCCTCCTCTGGGAGCACAGTCTCTCTCCTGGCTGTTGTCTTCTGCCATTTTTCTACCCACCTTGATTTTCACTGCATCCTGGCCTTGCTCTTTGTTGAAACTCCTTGACAATCAATCTCCCTCTCAGAATGCAGACTGAGGACCAGGCCTTTGGAACTCTGAGGTTTCAAAATCACTTTTTCTTTCAACACCCATCACAAAGAGTGTCAGTAGTTGCCATATCCTTCACATTATTTGCTTCCCAAGAAAATGGGAATGCTGGTCTGATTGTCCACCCCATTCTCATAGTTTGCTTCCCACTGCAGGTAATCCCACCTATCTGGTGCAGATAGGTCACACTGGAAAAATCCATTTAAATTATGGCTTGAATTATACTTTAAGTGACATGTTGGCTTCTCAAGGGTCCTTCTGAGACCAAGTGAATTTCAATTCATTAAGAGAGAAGTTTCTTTCTGAGCAAATGAGAGAATTGAATGGAGCTGTGCACTGCTACGTGGAGCTGAGGTTGATATGGCAACAAAGGTTCTAAAAATGATGAGACGCAAATGATATTCTCCTGTGTTATAAATAGCTGTGTCAAGTTGTTATGGAAACTGTCAAGTAAACTGGGTTAAGAAGGGCTACTTTTTCTGCTCTCTTTTGCCAAGGCTTTCTGAAACAGTCTGTACCAGAATAGTATGAGAAACTACAAATACTGGGCAATGCATTGATCAGAGAGTCTCTACAAATGAGTTGGGATGGCATAATTTCCTTCATCCTCCTGAGAGGCTGGAACTTTGAATGACATGCTGTATCTGCTCGGTTCTCACAATGGTGAAAATCATGACATGGAATCACCAGACTCCCCTCCTGGAGACCTGGGGCTTGTTGCTCTGTGGAGACACAGTTGTGAAGGTACCTTTTTTTACCTGAAGTCCCCAAGAAAACACTCAGGTGAGTGAATGCCAGATGGAACTACAGTCACAGCTGTGCATACAGTAAAGCACTTTTGGGGCAGGCAGGTGGGAGAAGCTTCCACCAAGATTAAAAGTGTAGTTCAGTGGGTTTTGAAACCAATGTCCCAGCTGTGAACTGGAGGGGGCATCATATATCCTTTGATGGGAATATAAAAAAGATGAAAACAAAACAAAAATGTTGAATTGCACCTTGGGCACCAACCTTTTGTCTTAAAGATATTCCAAGAGTAGACAGACCCAAAACATCCAAATCCTCTCTGAAGAATCCTTCTATTCTTCAGCTGAAAGATTTCTTTGACATCTAGTTTTCAACCCCAGTCCCTTTTGTGAGCTGCACAGAGGCATCACTTAGATTAACCTCCCCTTGTGAGATGCCCCCTGTGATGTATTGTTGGATGGGTGATTTTGAGATAATACGCTTGTTCTTGATTCATTTTAGGTCCTTAGGAATTTTCCAGTAATGAAGCGCAACTTGATATCTTTGAAAGATACCAGGCAGGTAAATGAACCACTCACCTATTAGTGCTGCCCTGTTATTGTCACTGCATCTGTCCAAGGCCATAATTCAAGCAATACAACTGCTTATGGTATGCACAGCCCTCTTATCTCCATTTCCACCAATACAGTTATCTGGCACCTATCCCTCTCAACACAATCAAGATTAGAGTCAGAGGGAATGAGGTTGTTGAAAGGTTTGTCTTTCATATTTCCGAAGACATGATAGCAAAGAGAATTTTAAAAGGGTATTCCTGTGCTGATGTACAGTGGGTATTCAATCCCTATAAAAAGCTCTCTGTCATACATTCAATACACCTTTCCAGGGCTTAGCAGTCAGCATGTGGAGTTACGCCACAAGGGGTTAGTGGAATGTACTTTGTTCCTGTGTATAAATAGCTGGCTTTTAATAATGAGCATTCAAAAGTATGCAGAAGCGAACAGGATGTTAAGGCTGAGAAATCCTTTTCCTCTGGAGCTGTGTTAAAAAAAAATAAAAAAAAAAATAAAAATTCACACATACGGAGGAAAGAAAGTAAAGCACAGCAGATTGGCTTGGTGCCAGCATTACAAAAAGGGAGGGGGGAAGAAAGAACAAGAAAAGTTCACCTTTGTCTCTGGAAGCAAATTTTTGCCTTTATCCCTTCAGTGAAGAAAAATTGCTGTTTGCCTGGCAAAAGAATAGAATGTATGCACAATGGGGCAAGGCTGCAACTCAGGGGCCAAACGGTAAAAACTGTGCCCTGCAAATTGTTTTTGAAGGCTAAATAAGTTGCACCACACTCATTCTGGCATGGAGCTCCCATGGAGAAGAACCTGACCCAGCTCCCATCCAGGGGGACAGTGCTGCAGAGTGGTTACAGGATGGAGAAGACTCCTCCAGCTGCTTGATGCTTGTTTGTGAGGCAGGAGATACTGCTTGTGTCACACTTAGGCGGAACCACAGTCAGGGGCAAGGAGAAACCTCGTGTGATCTAGTTGAGGGGTGTAAACATGGTGGTCTGTCCATTTCCACTCCAGGTGTCCATCTGTCTTGGCCATTTAAATGGTAAGACTCAGATGATGGACTCTTTCTCCCTGTGGGCCTGGAACAACCAGGGCATGTTTCTAGTAGTGATCTCTGACTCCTATAGGGTATAAAAATATGAGTAAGTATTGAAGAGTGATAAGGAACAGATGCAATGGAGATGGGCAGCAGTAAAAAGACCTGACATAGATTAGTAATGCAAATATCTCTACTGAGTGGTAAATCTTTCAGAAGGAAAGAGGAGAGCATCAAACAGGAGAAGGAGTCAAGTACACACCTGAGAGAAAGAAAGGCCCCTTTTAAATGGCTCCCAGCCAAGAAGATGTTCAGGCAAAGAAAGAGAGAGCAATGTCCCATCACATGGGCAGCAGTTCAAGGCGTCTCAGCATGCAATTTATATGACAGAACTGGGAATCTAAAGAAATCCATAGAGGAAGTATCACTTTCTTCATTTGCTGGACAATGCACTGTCTGTCCTCCTGAGGTGACTACAAACCTGGCAGGGGGCAAGGGAAATAACTTTTCTACCTGCATCACATCTGCCAGATTCAAAGTCACCCCAACAGGGATTTCAGAGGCTGGTGGCTGTCCCCTGTCACCTGGAGCAGGGTTCCTTTGCCCCTCTGTTGCCTTGTGAACACCAGGCTTGTAGGAAAAGAGCAGAGTCATGGTAAAGGGCCCATATGAAATAGTGTGCCTACTGATTTTTTTTGTCTTTCTGCTGATTTGGTAAAGGATCTAGGGCAACACTGGGACCCAATCTATTTTCAAAGGCATGAATATGTCTAAGCTACTCTACAACAATATTCATCTACCTTACTTTTGTAAGTTGAGCTCCATGTGGGGTTGTGGGTGCAGATGATACAGAGCATAAGAAATGTAGGGGTTTTTATAGCATTTTTTTAGAATGGGAACTGAAAGAAAGTAGTGGGATGGTCTTATGGTTCTGAGACTGGATGAACCAAGACTGACCCAATGGTGCTTTGGACTGGGGATCCAAAAGATGGAAAATTAGAAACTCTGTCTACCCAGGTTTAAAGCTTTTATTTTGAAGGTGTCTCATAGCCTGAGACTTATTCCTGACTATAAAAATGGGGAAGACTATTAGAATTGACACCATACCTCCAAATGAGGACAACCAAATACAAAGCAGAAGCAGAGCTATGGAATTGAACTGAACACTCATGTTTCCTATGTCTTTTTCAGTTGTTTTAAGAGAGACTGTAATGGAAGAGGAACTTGGTGACAATTTCTCAGAAGTCTTATAACTCTTAAGCAGCTCCTGGGGAAAAAAAAACCAAACAAAACACCCCCTGCATCTCAGAACTCTGTGCAGTGATTTTCCAGTCCTTTCCAATTGCTTCACATTGCGTGGGCTGAGCAGTGATTGGAACCTCTTACATTTTAATGCCAAGTTTCAGAAAGATCTTTCTCGATGTCTACTCCACCTTTGTTTCCTCTTTCCTTTGTGGTTTGGGTCCACCCAGACTCAGAAGTCAAAGAAAAGTGGATGGGCTGATTCACTAGACTTTGCACTTGAATGGCTTCAGACATTTTTCTTTCATTCTAATCCTCCTTGGAGACATTCACAACATTTTTGCCTTTCCCCCCTCCCCCCTCAACCTTACATGCATATACATTGCAGTATCAGATAGGGTAATAATAAGCATTAAAGAAGGAGTGTGCTGTTCTCATCTTCTAGATGATGTAAGACAAAAAGGTAGCCCTCAGCTCAGCTCTCTGTAGTTCTGCAGCCATTCAGAGGCTGCCCATGGCAGCATCTCTCCTGCTCCCTGAGCTCTATCCATTTGCTAATTTCATATTCTTCCTTGTATCATTATTTCTCCCTGAGATCAGGATGCATGTCCCAGTTTCCTACTGCTTTTATTCTCACTCAGCCCATCTCATTTTAGCATTTTTTCTCAACTGAATCTGTTGTCAACTATGTTCTCAAGCATGTGGTCATCCCTGGAAATGTGGTCATCCCTGGAAATGTGATCTACTATCCCATAAACCTAGGGCTCTAGAGAACAGACCCATGGTCCTTGCTGTTTTTTTGCCTGCTGGGAGCTAAAAATTCCTTGTTGAGTCCTCTTGGGAGATAGAGTACCTTTCAGAAATATCCTCACTTTTTTTTTTTCCCCCAACAGTGGAAATGCTTTACATACTTTGCAGATGTGTAAAGCTGTTACGTAAAGCATCACATGAAGGCAAGGGCTCTTGCAAATAATAAAACTTCAGGCTAGTCGCAACTGGCCCCTTTATTTCATTTTCCTTAACGAAATGTAAATCTACACCCACACAAACTATGCATGCTCGGAGCAAAACAGTATTCCACATTCTGCGGCCGGGAGGGAGCCAGCCTCATGGAAGGGCAGCTGCCTCCCCACACTCCTTCTCCACTGAGCTCATGCTTCATTTCCACACCAGATTCGATCAGCCTGGGCATCGGCATGGGTGCTGGCAGAGGAACTGAGGTGAGGAAGTGGCTTGCCTGTCCATAACTCATCAGACAGCCTTTCTTGAGGATCTGCCCACCCCCATGGGCTTTGCAGATGTGGACTGGAAAGCGCTCAGCCTGTTTTCCTTCAAGAAGTCTTTCATGTGTCCAGGCAAACTTCCCAGGCAAAGAGCAAGAGCAAGAGAGTGGTGTCTGTCCAGCCAATGCTCATCCTGGACTTTCTCCATGTGAGCATCCTGGATCTTGTGTCTTCTTCCGTCCTGCTAGGAGCTGGAGTTATCCCACTTTTACACTATCTTGCTTTTTCACCACCTGTGGGTCATATTTAAATATAAAATAGAGATAATAACCCTACGTTCCACCACCTCCTCCAAAAAAGAAAAGGCGTAGCAATCTAAGAGCAACAACTTAGTGGGCATCTCAAAATTGCCACCACAATATCACTGCCAAAGAAGTGACAGAGCAACCTGCAGGATAAGACATTTCTCAATATGATATCCAGGAAACTGTTTAACATGACTAGCTTCAATCAAATTAATTATCTATTATTCAATTAAAAATAAGGAAGTAAAGAAACAACACCTTATTTAATTTCTTTCTGTCATCAGCCTATGTAATCTGCAGTTTAATGAAGCTGATGGGTTGTCTTCACATGAATAAAGAATTTTTCCTCAGGCCACCTACTTCAGTCATCACTGGGGGATGGGAAATCTCAGTTCCATTAATAGAGGAGAAGTCCAAAGGTGCTGCTCTGCAGATGGGACAGGACAATTCCCCATTGCTATTAACGTGTCTTAACTGGAAAGGTTGCATTTGGGCTTGCACAGGGACAACATACCCCATTTTTCAAGGAAAATTACTTCCTTTTCTCACATATATTTTGGGACAACTCATTTCCCCTCCTCTTCCCAGAGGTGACCTGTTTTATATGCAGTTGTTTCATAATTTGCTGTCAGGTCCCAGGAACTGCAGCGTGGACACAGACAGATGCTTATGAAGAAATCCTTCCACTGAGCATGGATGTGTTGGCTCAAACCTGGTATCTGGGAAAACTGCACAGAAATGCTGAACCATATGCTCTGTGGAGAACCTGGAAGAGGAACTCAGGCTGCCTGCAAGCTGCTTCTCTGCTTCTCCCACCTCTGGACAGCAATTCAGGCCGAGGCTTAGTTTCCCTAAAATTATACGCCTTGAGGCAGTATTAGAAAGCCTCACCTGCATGAGTTTGCCCCACATAATCCCCAGACAGTCCCTTTCTCCAATGGAATTAAACTGCATTATTTGAACTGTGTGTTTATGTTTCCTGCACCTACACACAATATTTCTGGTCCAGTTGGAGAAGATGAAGTTCAACACATGGTCACTTAAACTAGACTTGAAAAGAACAGGCAGGCAGTGGGAACAGGGAAGATAAGAAAAGGCTCTACTGAACGTGATATGCCAGGGTACCTCAGGTAATCCAGATGCTGATGGAGCTGGTGGTGGCTGTTGCAGTCTCTCTGCCCTACTGCAGCACAGAAATAGGTGGCCAGGAGCCACCAGTTCCAAGAGTCTCTCCTCTATTTTTGTCTCACTTCTGAGTAACATCCACTTCTGCATGTTCCATGAACATGCATGCACACATTTTGTTGCACACTTGGTATTTGTGCTTTTCCCCATGGTTTTAACACACTGCCAGTCACGTGGACCATCCTGCAGCAGACACTCCAGTTTGTGGAGGCTCTTGGGCCAAAAAAGTGGCCCTAAATCCTTCATCATGCTGAAGTGAAGCTGCAGCACTAACAGACTTCCTGATGTGACAGCCCCAGCCTTCATGGGGATCCATGGTCTCCACTCTCTTCCTTAGCCTTATATAATGTCACAGCTGCAGCTTGTGTGACACTGGCACCTTTGCGTGACTGTGATGCTTTTGTGCATCGGCCAAAATGCGGTGCTTAACCAATCAGGGTGATAAGTGCCTACCTGCTCACACAGCACTTATTCCAAAAAGGGGGGTTTATACTATTGTGTAAGTCACTGGAAGTGTCTGTTCAAGCCTGGGCTAAGACAGAAGCCAGGTGGGCTCATCCTGGGGCAGGTGTGCTGGTCTGCTGGTGGTACAGCACTGGAGCACACTGGGTTCTGTGAGCACTCAGTGGAGAAGCCCCACTTGCCAGCCAGGAGCTTTATACTGGTGGATGGTGGGAGACAGTCACGGCAGTACTTGTGCCTCCTACACCTCCACCATGTCCTGCTCCAACCCAGCTGGCACAAGCAGCTAGATCCAACCTTTTTGGTGGGATATTGCAGAAAGGGGATGCAGGAGCTGTGGTGACTCAGAAACTCCCTCTTCCCAGGCAATATGCTTTTGGTGGAATTTGAAAGCTTCTTTCCCTTAGCAGAACTACCCTCTGACACTGTGGCCCCCACAGAAGGGCTGTCCCGGAGTCTGGGAAGTGCTTCCGCTCAGACCATAAGGATGAACCTGGCCTCTCAGTTGGGAAGGATCAGACTTTTCTTCTCCTTCACCAAAAATTAAACAGAAATAGGGCAGAACAAAAAACTGGAGGGGTGGAGGCGTTGCTTGTCAATCAAAGCTCCAAGTCTGAGGGGAGAGGTCAGAGGATTCCCTGTGAAGCAATCAGAAATTAAGGGAGCAGATGATAAACTGGCCAAGGTTCCTTTAAGTCAGTGTCTGGCATTGCACGGCTGCCTGGCCAGCGCTCTGGAGTTTGAAGCGCTGTGCAAATAAAGATAACATGACATGACATCCTGTTAGGAAGCTCACTAATTCGGTAAGGAGTAATCAGGATGAAGTGCTGGGAGTGTTGGAAATGCCATCAATGGAGGTGGCTGTCACTGCAGGGAGGTGGCATCTCCCTGTGCCCACTGGGGGCCGAGAAGCCCTGACTTGCACTGTGACCTTCCTGAGTGCCTGGTGTGTGACTGAGGGGGCTCAGGCACAGCACTGGGCTTGGGGTCACTGCAGGAGGGAAAGCGACACGTTTGAGTGCAGAACAGCCACGGTTTTCAGAGATTCCTACCATCCAGGGACAAACCCTCTTCCCTGCAGCCTGTTGTTATGGATGGTGTGGCAGAAGCTGGGTCTGCAGATTCCTTTGCATGTCTGCTGCTGCAAAGAGCATCTCTTTTCTAAAGCAGTAGGGTCCTGATTCAGAAAACAGGCTATAATTTGTGGAAATAGGTGCTTAGTCACAAGGTCAGCTCTCTTGGTCTTTCCTGGCAGCTACTGAGATGTAACTGGCAGGTTCCTCTGTATGGCAATCAACAGAAACTGGTTTTAAGTCACACATCTGAGAAATCATTTCCCCAGCTTTTAACAGAAAGGGAAGGCTGGTTAAAGCTATGCACCAAGAACTGTAGCTCCAAATGCCTTGTGCTCTGGGCAACTCCAGTTATCGTACCCAGCTCCAACATCAACCCCGGGCCAAGCCTGATCCCCAAACTGAGGCACCCCAAGCAGCAGAACAGAGCAAGGTTTACACATCATTTCTACTTGTTTCCAGTTTGGTGTGATTGTGATTGCCTCCTCTAGCAATCACCTGACTATGGCAATTTTGGCCTAAAGCATGTGACTTCAGTTATCTTCTCTGAATTAAGCCACACATTGCAAAATTTAACATTTTTTCTCTATGGCCTAGAAAAGCATATTTTTGACTGAGTATGACTTGACACCTTTCTGGAAAGCATGACTGCTTGTCTTTTAGTTTGCCCAATGGGAAATGTAAATTGCCAGTATGCCAGCATGACATATCAAATTCAGCTCCCTGAGCAGAGCATATTAAAATGCCATTTTTACATCCTAAATTATATTTCATTATGCAGTTACAATTTTGACAGTAGCAGTGTGCAGAATGCATTTCATATGCTAACTAAAACAGACTTTTTTTGCTAATTTGCTGAAAAAATATTATGGTATATCTAGGGCATAATGTTTCTGGAGTGAAAAGAACAGCAGCATCAGGGATGTAGTCTGTGATCTTTGTTTTGGGTGCCGATAGTAATGGTACACTCTGCTCGAGATGAAGTGACAGACATTTCACCCACTATTGCTAAAGAACCATCCCCCATTATGATTTTTTTTGGGTCTAATTTTAATAATTTACGCACAACTCCGTTAAAATTCTTGCTTATCTATATGACAGTTGGATTGGATGATCACTGTAGGTGCCTTCAACTGAACTCTTGTATTCTACAAAAGCAATTTGCTGATTCAATAGGTTATTGTCATAAAAAATGACACATTTTTTTCCAGGCGGCTTTTAAAATCCTTATTCCTTTCAAGAAAGAGAAGAAAAGCTGAACCTAGGGCTACAGTTTACTCTAGACTTGATCTAAAATTTGTCTGTAGAGGTGGATATGGTGTTTAGTGCAGAGTAGAGCAGAAACCATTTCTCTTAATGCACATTGGCAAATACGAGAGACTGCATTAACTTTATTTTCTTGTGCTGATCTCATGGCCTATGTTGTTTACTCACTCACGGAGGGAGTGGTACAAAGTGTCATCACAACTCTTGGTGTGGTCAGCAGCAGAACGAGCTCACAGCAGGGAAGAGCCATCTACTTGCCACTTGCTTCACGATGTTGCTTTCTATGTGCCAATCAATTCAGCTAGAATTGAGTATGTCCTGCATCCAGATCCAGCAAATGCTACTTCCTGTCGTCTTCAGGAACTGAATTAGGGGTCAGGTTGTGCTTCAGGTGCCTCACAGACTTTTGCTTTTAATACTGCTTCCTAGACCTTGTTGTTGTTCAGGGCTGCCTACAGCCCTCTCCTAAATGGGTTCCCCATATCCTCTTGCCCCTGAGCATTCCTCTGCAGTTTTGCCTGAGGACACCCTAGCAGGAGCTCCTGTGCCTGATTTTGATGTTCATTGAGCACTTCATTCTTTCTGCTATTATCTCTGCCAGCTACTACTTCCTGCTCCTGGCTTTTAGGCAGCCTTTAGACACTGATCAAAGATCTGCTTAAAAAGTGGTATTAATATATGACTGATGGGGATGGTGTGTAGTGTGCAGGGGTACCAGGTACATGACAAGGCTCTGAGGACTCTGTGCCCGGAGGCTCCCTGCTCCTGGGCACCAGTGTAGCACCTCTTGGCAGTGCTGAGTTCATTTTGGCTCATGCCAGGCCAGCAAAGCATGATAAGAAATAATTAGTGATTAAATTGCAACCTTTTATCTCGGTAAATGACAGTTACTTCCTCATAGGCTGCCTTCGTTGACAATGAGTGTTCAGGACAAGCTGAACAAATCTGTTTACTTTGATCCTAAATAAAAACCTGGGAGAAGCTTCCCAGTCCTAAGGCAAGGCAGGATGGCAGGCACTGGCTGCTTTGGCTCCACAGGCTCTGGGAGCCTCCAGTGAGAAATTTTGCTGGAAATGGATGCATCCATCTGACCATCTCCTTGTCTGGGGCTGCACAGCAGCAGAGGGCAGTAGCTCAACATGATCCTTCCTCCACTGCAGATGACTTTTCTTCATCTCACGGCGTCTTTCCCTACAGGTTTTTGCAGCCTCCAGGTAGCTGTGCATGCTATTAATGTCAATCATGTCTTTTTAAATAAAGCTGGGTGTCCTCTGTAGGGAAGGAGGAGGGCTTGCCTGTACCCTCAGCCTCTTGCAAGGCACCCACGGGCAGCACTGAATGCTCACAGCTGACTCACTGACTGCCTTGGTGCCTCCCCATCAGCCCAGGAGGTGGAGGTGGCACAAGGGAATTAAGGCTCTGTGTGGGATGCGTAGGTGGAGCAAGCATCCTGAAAACTGAGGCTAAAGAATCAGGATGACTGTTGTGCCTCATTAGGCTCTCCCTTGCAAAGGATTTGGATCACACAGGAGAGACCAGCAGTCTCTCTATTTGGGTCAAGTAAGACTTTCAGGAATACCCATGTGGTGGCCATAAGTCCTTGGTCACTGCTGGCTGATGCAGAGTCCTGGATGTCAGTCTTTGGGAATACAATCAATTCTTATCCTATTCAAGGGTAGTTTCTGAGCTAGATCAGAGCACCCAGACCTTGCCTCAGCAGCATAAAACAACCTCATCTAGAAAAATAGGCAGAGGCACAAAAATACGACTCCTTCTAACAGTCCCAAAAGCCTCTTCAGAAGCTTCAGAAACCCCAGCAAAGAGAAGGGGAATAAATCATGGAAACCTGTGATGAACCGCACCCTGAGCATACCAGCATACGCAGTGCTGGGGCAGAGAGCAATAAAACCAGTGCACATGCAGCAACATGGCAGGCGGGCGCTCACAGCCACATTTTACACAATCCAGTGCAGGTATGCGAGTTATTGCCTAGTGCCCTCCTTCCTCGCCGGGACGCAGCCCAAGAGCTGCACAAACACGTCCAGGGAGCTGCAGGTTATATCTTTACCTGCTTTGGCAAGCTCAGCTCAGCCATTAGGTGAGTGAAAGCTCTGCCCCACCGCAGGTCCCGGGAGCCACAGCTGGCCCAGGCAGTGCCTGCTCCGTGTGTGCCGGTGCGTAGGCTGGTTTCCCAATGCAGCTCCGTGAGCCGTAGCTCACCCCTACCCCTCCTTGGCTCCTGCAAGGCCATTCTGCAGGGAGTGTGCTGGCTGCAGCAGGAGAAAGAGTCATGAAGGGGGGCAAGAGTCCAGCACAGAGCAAATCTGCAGGAGCAGCATGTTTCCCTTGCCTCTGAGGTGCCTGGTTGCGCTCCAGACCCAAGCAGACCCCCAGTAGGGCTGGTGCTTGTTAACCCCATGATTTCGTAGAATCGTAGAACCATTAAGGCTGGAAAAAGCCTCTAAGGTACTTGAGTACAACCATTAACCCAGCACTGCCAAGTCCACTGCTAAACCATGTCTTTAGATACCACATCTACACATTTTTTGAACATTTCCAAGCATGGTGATTTCCTGCAGGGCTGAAGAAATCACGGGCAGTGTTTGCTGCAGCCTCCCAAGTGTCTGGCTTTTCCGTGCCTGTGAATGTCTTTGTGTGTGTCTGTGTGTGCCCTGCCACTGGTCTGCACGCTGAACCTATAACCTTGCACCAGACCTTGGTCTTTCCTGCCTGCTGCCATCCAGGGAGCAAACACAACAGGAAGGAGAAGGCCATCATGCTGGAGTGCTTCCTTCTCACTGCTGCAGGGGAACACCCGGCAGCAGCCCCATCCCAGGGACAGCCTTCCTTGCCCTGCAATCTGCTTTGCAGGCAGGTATGTACACTTGGCATCCAGACTTTCTGACTGCAGTCACTGCATGCACCACATAGAGAAGCCTAAAGGGAGTCACCTAGAGTAGGGTTTCATACAGTGCTCAGGCTGGATAAGATTTGTAAGGATATTAGCACATTATAAATCAGTCCATTCCCCATCTGCTTTCTCCACTTCTGGGAAAAAAGAAGGTCCATATGGCATCTTGAAGTTCCAGCAGCAAAGACATCTGGATTGACAGTCTTATGATGATGACTTCAAGGACAGTCTTGGAAGGGAAAACCAGCAGTCCCAGCTGCCATCACTGCTTATCAGAGCTGAAGAAGGCACCGCTCATGAAGATTTAAGGAGGAGGATTTGCGATTAACTGGCTGTTAATAATCCCCAGGCACTACCTGTTGCTTGCTCTGTAGATGGCAGCACAAGAAAACCAACCAGCTTCGTGAACTCCATGCAAGACAAGTACATAGGCCTGTCATTAACAGGGTCAGTGGAGGGGGTTATTTCAGCTGAGACTTGAAACACTTTCAGTTTTTAACAGCAATGGGTTAGGAAAACAAGAAAGAAGCCACAGCTGCAAACAAGTAGTAGAAGTAACTTGTAAAGAAAGAGAGGTCCTGTGTCATGTAGAGATAGCCTCCAGTTTATAAAACCCTCTGATGGTTACCACATAACTGCAGCTCAAGAGAAGAAGGCCACCTGATTTGATTTATTAAGAGTCTGTGTTCTTTTGGGCACAAACCTGACATTTATTCTGTATGTAAATAGTAAGTAGGGACTTGTCTCAATCACCAAATGTTTTTGTGAAAGGGGCTGGTATGGCAAAATTTATTAAAACACAACATGTTCTAAACCGCTTGGAATTTCCATTTGAAAAATGTGAGTAACTAATAATCCTCAATCAGCTCCTCTGTGTATCTGCTCTGAAATCACTTGGTTGCACTGTGATAAAGCTTGGCTTTACAATTTAAAGTCATAAATACTCTCTCCTGTAGAAATACAGAGCTTTTGTTTTTCCTTCCACAGGGTGCATTGGAGAGGGAGCCTGGAGGGACCTTCATCTCATGAACTCCCAGGGCTGCTATTTCTGAGCACCGATTTCCTACTTGGGATGTAGATCTTGACCTCCATGCCCCCAGCCGACTGGTTTGCATAAACAAAGAGCATCGCAAAGAAGTCAGAGCCGGATGTACCTACAGCAAATAAATCTCTTCCTCTCTGACAAACAGAGAATGAATTGACCTCTTGCACGTCATGTCTGGTTGTCTGAGCAAAACTGTCAGTCACAACTTTCCCTCTGGAAGCCTCGGATGAGACAAGGGATAAAAGGGACATAAAAGGGACATAAAAGTTACATCAGTAAGACTAAAACAATGAATGACAGGATTTCCTCTACCATCTCCATTACTTGATTCCTACAAGTTTTCCAATCATGGCTGGTCAAATCCCAGGCAGTGTCTCTGTGCATTCGACTCACACACAGTGAACTAATAAACCATCGCCTGTCACTCCTGCCCTAGCCCCATTTTTGCATTCATTTTCTGGAAACGGTCCAGCGAACAAGTTCACCAGCCTGAACATTTGGGCTGGAATGAATTTTAAAGCAAACATCTGGGATCTCTGCAAACAGGAAATCCACTGTACTTCTGGGCTGGAACATTTGTAGTTGAGAAGGGGGTTCTTTCTGCTCTCTGGGCGTGAGATCCCTGGGAGACACCCTGTAATCCACACATCCAATCAAACCCTTGCAGTTCTCCTCAAGTTTCATGTGGTGAATCCTAGAAGCACAACGCTAGAAGTCATACCACGAATTACAGTAGGAATTATATCATGAGTCATGGGAAATTAATCTGTGAGTGCTGGACATTGGTCCTGGATAATTTGGCCATGCCCAGACTAGAGGGGTCACAAACTGCAAGGCAGAGCTTGTCTTGTCTCCAGCCCTGAGGAGAGAGTAATTCCCTGGTGAACTGGGGAGACAGGATAGGGAATCATGCATGGCCAGCATGTCCTGGCACAGCCTTGTGCAGACTTTTCGAGCAGTGATGTGGCTGCATCTGTTACCTGGATGATTTAGAGTGAGTTATTTGCTCATTTTCACTAACAATGTGACATGAAACAAAATGTTCCATCCAGAAAAAACAGACAGTTCCATCCCAGCAAGGTTTTCAGCCACAGTCACAGAGAGCCATGTTTTCTGGCATACACCATCTGGCCCTATTGGTCCTGCACGTGTTTATGGCAGTGAAGGCTGTGACCCAGTAATCACTGTAAGAGATATATATATACACACACACATGTACATATATATATATATACATCTCCAGTTTGCAGGGTCAATATGCAGGGCAGCCTGTAGTGAGAAGCACCCTCACATGGGTCATGAAACTGTAGTGTGAGATCTTAGACTACAAATGCTGCCCCTTGGATACCAAAAGGGGCTTTGAGAGCATTTCCCATCCTTCCAGTGAAATGTGAAAATACAGGGTAGCCTCCTCTTTATGGACACACCACAGGACTAATCAACCCCTGCTAAAGCCTCCTTCCAGACCTCCCCAGGAATTAGGAAACTGAGGCAGCAGCTGCTGCAGAGAAGACTGTGATGGCTTGGTCTGCCTAGGACCCTTCCCCATCCCTTTCCTACTGAGTTGGTCCAAGAGTTGCAGAACATTGGGACATTGGGGCCAGGCTCCTAGAGGCACGCTGAGCTTCCTTCTCATCTGGGTGGACCTACTGCACTGGTGTAAATCCAAACTAATTTCTTGTGTCATTTCTTGTGGGAATGATGCCTGGAATGCACATCTGTATAATTTTTGTCCTTTTTAAAGCCCTGGCAGATTCCAAGCTCTGTAACCATTGACCAAAGCAAAGAGAGGATCAGCATGGCTGCTGGGAGATGCTGAGTTGTCTCCATTTTTTCATTGCAACACAGCAATGCACAGGCTGGAGGACAGGAATTCTCCTTGTGCCTCCATTCAGACGGCTCAATGCTCCATGAAGACTTTTTCTGGCAGCTGTAAGCACTGGGAAAGGGTTAGGAAGGCTTCAGATGCTGGGGAAGTGCCTCACTCATTTGTTTGTTGATTTGGGTGTTGTTTTAAGAGCAGTACAGTCTCTTGTTCTGCTGCCCCAGAGGCCAAGTCCCAGTGCTGGCCTCAGGTTTACTCTGCCAGAAAGGCTTGGAGAATACACCCTCAGGCATCACCTATTTATCTACACAACACTGCTGTGGGAAGGGAAGTGCTGTTAGCCCTTAAAAAAAAAAAGCAAAAACATAGAATGACTGACAGGCAGATGAAGGCTCAGAACCCCAAAAAGACGCAGATAAAAATCAGAGCGAGGTGATGAACAGGGCTGTGTGATTTTCCCAGGGGTGGCACAGGTAGGATACGATTCCTGACAGTCCAGTGGTCCCTAGCAGATATTCCAGTCCCCAGGCTACCCTTTGTCCATGCCTGTGAAGATCTCAGAAAAGAACCCTGAGAAGAGCTGCAGGCTGGCAGGCTGGAGAGGCCAGGCGTTCTCCTGTGTATCTTAGGATGCAGCTCAGCTAGTATCATATCGTTCTGGGCTAGAAATCACATTTGCTTGAGTTCCCAGGATAAAGCAGCATATAATATCTCAGTAATTTTCCATCCATCCATTCAGTCTCATACACTCAGCATTTACTATCATCAACTTTATTGTCTCTTCCAATGCAAACAGCCCTGCAGTGCAGCCTTTATCTTCCCCTCCTTATCTCCAGGCTTCCAGGCTGGGGGAGCCCTCTGGAAAAAGTGAGATTTTTCTCAAAGAGAAACATGATTGCAGGCAGTTCACTTCAGATAGGCCCTACTACTTCTCACTCCTGTAGTGGGGAGGTAACCCTGTTAGGAGCCCATGTATTTAAGTGGAATACTTCAACAGATGGGAAAAAAAACATCCTGCTACTGAAAGTGAGGGAGATTCATATGACTCCAGCCAGCAGAAACCAGAGAAACTGTGTGCCCCAAAAAAATGGACCCTTCTTGGCATTGCCTGGTATTTATTCTGAGCAGGGCTTTCTGGTAGGGGTTTTCCCCTGTCAGATGCTCCCTTCCTCATGGTGCTGCATACACCAGCAATCAGAACATGAAAGGACACATCACATTTTTTCCAGATAAAAGTAGACTGCAGGGCACATGGAGACAGGGAAAATTTCTGAAAGACACAGGAAAGTGTAAGCAGAAGCTCCTCCAGAACATTGCTGGTGGTGATGAGGGTTCAGGTAAGGGTGGCAGACACATGCAGTCCATGCTCTGAACAAGACTCATGGGGAAGGAGGATCACGGCATAGGGTTTGTAGTGCTCTGCATGCTGGGAATTGTATCCACTTGGTTCAGTTCCTTTAAAAAGTCATTCAGAAGTATTTGGAGAAGCTGAAAGAAGCCTTGACTTGAAAGAGGAAGTGTGGATTGAAATCCTAAATGCTTTCAATACTCTAAGTCCACATGTGAAGCATGATTTAAACCGAGATATGTGTTGCCTAACTCAAATGATTGCAGTGACAGTTACATTAACCTCTCTGGCACCAGAGAGAAAATCACATCCCACTAATACCAGCTGTAAACAACAAAATACATGCCAGTTGAAAAGTTAACACGCAACTGGCATTATCTTTATTTTCTATCCAGGCTGTGCCAAGATACTCCTTTCTTATGAAGATTTGATCCAGTTCAGTTTAGGGGGAAAAAAAAAAAAGGTGAAAAAAAAAATCAATTCTCTGAGTCTGAATCCCAGCACTTGGCAAGCTGCAGCCTGGCGAGTACTTCTCTAAGCAGGACACATCTTGTTTGCTGGAAAAGCTTAAAACCCAACACCTCGGGGTGCATTATTGCAGGAACTTTTTATCATGAGGAAGCAGTTTCCTGAAATCACACGGTGAAAAGGGTGTGGGAAGGTATGGAGTTTTTCTTCCATGGTATCCCGGTGAAAATACTTCTGCAGAAGCAAGATTACTTGCATTCAGGTTAGACTTAGGCTGCAGCCCTCATGCTCTGTGGGCACGCAGCATCATGAACCACAGCTGAACTCTGGCCTGTCTCAAGGTCAGTGGAAGTGAGCCACCTGGTGCCCTGCTGTAAGGAACTCTTTGACCAGCTCCTATATTTGGAAAGGTCAAGATTAAGCAGAGCTTGAAGACTGAGTGCATCAAGGTCTAGAGTGCAGCAGGTCCTCTAGGACTGGATCCCATGAGAACAGAGATACCATAATACAATGCCGAGGGGTGCTATATAAATATGTCATTTCCAGTGATTCACTCTTCCCACAGATTCTTGTCTGTGCCATGTTGCTATTAGTGTTATAAGCAATTTGTGGGTGAGACGGTGTTTTACCAAGGACAATATCTGTGATTCAACACTTTCTCCCATCCTGCTAGTTTGAGAGCACGGAAAAGAGACATTTGGATAGAAGATATATTTCATAGTACCTCCACATGCTAGAGGGTGTAATTGCTGAATTCTCACTTCCCTGACTCAAATGTTTTTGCTTATCTATACTGTGGCTCTGCTTAGAAGCTCCAGCTGAAGCTCAGGTGGTGGTTGTGCTGGGTGCTGTACACAAACAGGGCCCAGATGACACCCTGGCGAGAACAAGCACCAGGTTAATGCGTATTTGCAAACTCTTCCTGTCTATCACACACACACCCCCATACCAACTTTTTTTTGGAGTAAACATCCCCATTGCTTGTTCCCCACACTGCCAAATGGGAACTATCAAAATTGCCTGACTGTGTGGCTCCAGATGAAGCTGTTGCTCTGAACAAGTACAGACAGACAGAGTGATTGCCATAGCAACAGAAGTTGTGTGTGAAATCCCTGGGAAGTGGTCCTCCTCCTCCCCTGCCCATTCAGATCCCTTTTCAGATTTCTTTCCTCTTTTTTTCCCCCCAAGGTGCACAATGTCAATTCATTCCTTGAGCTGAACACCTAGGGAGATGCTTTGAAAACAGCCCGGCTGGGTTACAACAGCCTGCCACCAATTACTGCAGAGGCAGGACAACTTCGTGGAGCATCATATTGGAAAAATGCATCCTGCTGGGTCTTGGGAAAGTCTTAATAAGGCAAACTGAAATAGAGCAGATAATGGGAGGGTTGCTGCCTGCATTTAGGACCTCAAGGGCATATACCAAATTCGTTCCTGATCAAATCTGCACTGAACTATTTAATTTTTGAGACGCTAAGTCAACAGATTTGCATCAAAACAAATTAAAACCATTTAATGTCAGGCTGCTAATGGCTAGAACCACACAAAATAATGCAGGTTATTAACCCCATAATAAGGAGCTCATTAAAATGGGAATTACCAATTAGGTTACTTAGGAGTTCCATTAGGAGTTACACAAGCAACAAAAAAACCACTGAATATTTGCCAGTTGCTGGGTGCAACACGCTGTGAAGACTGATGGCCAAGGAGATGTGTCCAACTGATGTAAACTGGCAACATTGCCGAGGGCTGCAACACAACCAAATTGTCTTAAACCACAACAGGACAAAGTTCAAATGTCTCATGAACTCAACTCAGACCTTGAAGAGGAGCATTTTATGCAGGAAGTGCTGGAAGTGGTCTGGGTTAAGCATACCAGTGATACCACTCACATTTGAGTTTGGATTGACTTTTAGTTTCTCTTGCCAAGCAATGCTTCTTTCAAGTTGAAAGGGACATATTTAAATGTCCTTTGGACATGATAATCAGCTTAAGTTACCAAAGTTACCAAAAAGCTTTTTGTATTGTAATCTCTGACTAGATAGTAATTTAATGGGACTATAGCTATAAGAAGCCTGACCTTGCCCATAGACATCCTGAAACTGCTTTGGAGAAGAGTTTTACTAGTCTGGTCTTTGCCTGGTGTTTTACTGTTTCACACAGCTCTGGGTTTTTAACTTATTCTTCCCAGACACTGCCTCTTAGAACTTGGTTTACTTTATGTATGTAAAAATCTATTTTCCCATGCACAGAAGACACCTCTAAGCTTTATTTTGTTGCTGTATAAAAGTAACATAACAACGTTCTCATGTTGAAATCCTCATTTTCCAAATGACATGCTTCTTGCTTTCTCACTCACACCTGAGTGGATTTCAGATATCACCAGACAGTCTGAAAGGCAGCAAGTGCACTGTCTGGCAGACAAGCTGAGGGTATGGAAAAACAGAGACAAAAGTGTGTATCAGCCCTCTTTCACTCATACACCTAACTCTCACCTACCCCAGACTTGAGCTGAATGGTCTAAAACAGACTTTTAAAGATATCAGGAATGGCTTAAGAATGAATTAAGAAAAATGTTTTAAAAAAATAATCCAAATTTTCCATTCTGAAGGCAGAGGAAGCCCCAGAGTGCCAGGATGGGAGAAGGAAGAAGTAAGATGCTGCAGGAAAGGCTGGGGTGATGCCTGAATGCACGAGAAGGGGTCTATGACAGATATCCCACAGGGAACATCAGGGTGTGGAGATGAGAGACCACACAAGGACTATCATCATGTGGGAACTTCAGGCAAGTGAAAAGCCCTGCCAAATCAGAATCATGAGGACAATGTGTGTGTACTTCTCTTTGATGTAACTAGACTGGCACTTCAAGGGGAAGAGCTATGTGAGCATATCAGTTACTGAACATATCAGTAATATCTTCATGCAGTCCAAGGTGAACACTTGAAAGTTATTTAACAGGCAAAACTGTGCTTTGAAGAGTCAGCAAATCAAGGTCATCTCATTCAACAAAATGACAAAGAACAGCAAAAGTGTTAAATCAGTATGATCATATATTTACAGTGAATAATTTAAGCAGCACCAGAGTTGAAGCCAAAAATATTTTCTTTGATGCTTTGAATTTAGCTCTGTTTTCAGAACCACTTAAAATGGTAAATTATGTTCTTCTATCCCACCGGTCTTACTGAAACTCAGTCCTTTCCATCATGACTTTGTATGGAATATTTGCCTTTAAAGATTGAGTGGGGGCAGGTCCTGTTCTCTTTCATCTTCCCCAAGATGCTAACTTTTGCCCATATGCTTACTGAGGACAGAAAATGAGATAAAACAGGTTTTACTAGCATTATTCAAGAACACATTAAAAAGATGTTAAGTGTATTTAAAACTAGAACTGTGCTGTAATCTCAGCTGGTATAGACTGACATATTTCCAATGGCATAATGGATCAATGCCAAATTACATCAGCTGGCCACAGCATAAGATGTTGAAACCAACTGGAAAAACTCATCTGATATTTAAAAGCAACATATGGGAGCAGCAGAGACTTCAGGAAGATATTCCATTTAGGATATTTTGAAGACAAAATATATGCTACAGTGGTGTGGAAAGAGGTGTATTAGCTTGCATCTATGTCTTATAGACTGTAATTATAATTAAAATCTAATTAATATTGCTCCACATCTTAACAGTCACTGTCATGATCTTTTGGAGTAAGTGAGTAGAAAGTGAATGCTGCATTGTAACATCACAGAATCACAGAATATTCTGAGTTAGAAGGGACTCACAAGGATCAAGTCCAACTCCTAAATGGGAATCAAATGGGAATGACCTTGGTGTTTTTAGCACCATGCTCCAAATGAATGAACAGAAATGCTGGTCCTGCTACTGCTTCTAAAGAATATGTACAAAATATTGTATAGAATATGTGCAAAATATGTACATTGGAGAGAGACTATTTACAAGTGACATGACAAGGAGGAATGGATTCAAACAGAAAGAGAGTAGGTTTAGATTAGATAATGAGGAAAGAGTCTTCTCTGTGAGGGTGGTGATGCATGGAACAGGTTGCCCAGAGAAGCTGTGGATGTCCCATACCTGGCAGTGTTCAAGGTCAAGCTGGATGGGGCTTTGGGCAACCTGGTCTAGTGGAAGGTTCCCCTCCCGTGGCAGAGGGATAGGAACAGGATGGTCTTTAAGGTCTCTTTCAACCCAAACCATTCTGTGACTTTATGATTCTGTGAAAATGTAGAGGCTTAGGTATCTACCAAATTTGAAGAAACAGAGGCCATGCTTGGCAAATAGCTGTGAATGGTCCTATCTACCTGAAGGTGTGAATGTGTTCAGCATAACTATATTCAGCAAAGTAACCTCAAGAACACATCAATATAATCTGGATTACTCTGCTGAGCCAGGATCTGTCTCACCTTTGGTTTACATGAGTGTTCCACCTGCAATCCTATCAATGCTCAAATGCAAAAGCAGTGCTGTTTGTAGAACAGACATCATGAGAGGATGACACAGACAAACATGGGAAAAGAGTCTGCTTTCTTGCTCTCCTTGGCAACAGGTTGAAGAGCACTGTGCATTTTTGTAGTGATTCAGCATTTGACTACCTAAAAAAAATAAAAAATTCTGTGTTACCGACTCTGCTTCCTTTATATCTTTTTAATCTGTTAAAGAAGATGCAGTGATGAAAGCCTTATTGTAAAGCCTGGTCTCATCTATAAATCAAAAGTAAAACTGATTTTTCTCATAAAATGTGACCCTGCTTTTGCTACAGGGTTTATGGAGGAGAATGAATTTTGTTCCCATGAAAAATTCATACTAGGCATAGTGTTAAAAGGTATTTTTTGTCAATGGAAATAATGTTGAGGCAGTGCAAAGTTTGGCACAGCTCCCCCAGCTTGGTTGAAAATCTCATGCTTACTCAGCTCTACATACTGAGCCCATCACAGACCTGTTCTGAAACCCACAGATTTCAGTGTGCTCCGTGTCAAGTCACTTAAGGACTGTTGAGAACAGAAACAGAAAGCAACATGTATGAAGCATAAATCAAAAGTGGCATCAATACTGCCAAGAACTCCTGGTTTGCAAGCACTGACACCTCTCTTTCCATCCCATTGATTAAAATAAACTCATGCAGGCGTGGATAAGAAGCACTGAAACTGAAATATTAAACTTTCCTTTCCTATTAACTGACAAGAGAGGATGGAGGAAAATTCATCTCAGAGATGTCTACAACTCAGCCTCTGCAGAAGGCTGAATACAAAGGCCCAGCAGATAGCTAAGCAGGGGCTTGAGGCTTCTGTTTATGACCTTGAAACCTGTGTATGACCTTGTGGGGTTGGTTTGGGTGGAAGGACTTAGATCACTATCAGAGTTGTCCCTGTGTACAAACTCCAGGGCAGTTGGTCACACTGAACCTGAAGGGTGCAGGGGCACTTACATGTGAACCCCTTTACACCCTGGCAGGGCCTGTTTTTCTTATCAGATTGTCACAGTGGTAAGTTCTACAAGAGGCAGGGTTAATTGCCATGCCTGGTTGGCAACACTGGTGATTCTTCATGTTCTTACAATGACCATAGGAGAGTCATGTGAAGAATTGCTCTACAGATTTGTTTCTCCAAAGATTATGGTACCTAACATAGATTAAGATCCCAAATTTCAAGCATCTGAGATTGTATGAGATGATTTCAGGTCTGGATGTGGCCCTGGCTGTCCTCAGACACTTTGGAGATCAAGCCAAATAAACCCAGCCACACAGCAGAATCTTTTCACCACCATCATAGCTCTGACTCAGGCCCACAGCACACAAATTCTGGATTCTTATCCTTAGGTGGGTAAAAAACATTAAAATTTAAAGACAAATCATATGTATTTCTGTATAACAAAATGACTGGTTTATACCATTATGTTTTAATTTCCTCAGGAAGACTAGGACAATTAAAGGCAGGAAGGAAGACCATAAATTTGAAAGAAGACAAGGGGATCACCACTCACCTGAATAGGAAGTTTAAAATAGTCTATCATTGACTCACCACAATTTGGAAACAATATAGCTTACACTTTTGCTTGCGAAAATACAATAGGTATTACACTTATGAATTAAAATAGACTTATGGTAATCTGTACCCAAGCAGATAAAATACCTGCATTAGTTTAATTACATGTGTTATCATTTCATGCTGTATATACATAGTGAATAATAGCTAGTTCTGGAAGCCATTATGTGAAAATGAAGAGTTAGTCTTCAGCCTTTCAGTCAAAATAAACTCTCCATCACAAGACTTTGCTACTTACAAAAGCATTGAACCTCTAACACATTGTCCATAACAGACAGATAAATATGACTCTTTAAACCAGAAAGACAGATACTTATAATGTCTAGTGAGCTGTGCTCTATAACAGTTGTTTTCTGTAATAGTCTTCCTTTGTATGAAAGAACATGGTGGGAGAGCTGAAATTAATAAAAATATCAATAATGTGTATGTCCTTTATCAAGATGAAGTACTCCACTGTGCAGGAGGTTCTCCATCTTTATATTAAATCTTCTCTCCATCTCCCCCCATTATTTAATAGATAAAATAGTTGAAGTGTGGAGAAGGGTAGTATTAGCCTTATCTCCTGATAGGGAACTGATACACATAAGGGTAGGAGGATTAAGTAATTTGGGCTACGGGAAGCTGGGCTAGAACTAGGAACTGACCCTGGACTACTTGTCCCACCTTCTCAACCACAAGCCTGCCCTTCCTCTCATTTAGTAACAGCAAAATGATGTGCAATTTGAAGATCAGACAATGTAACATTTCCTTTGAAAATACAAAAATTAATTTTGGATCCTTAATTACTAGTCCCAAATCCAACAATTGTTCCCATATCTGAATGTTCCCATTCTGATTGTTTCTCTGAAACAATACTTATGCAAGCACCACATTCTCTAGTCAGAATAGCAGCTCTGGAGGCTTGGGATGCCCCTTAAAAATTATTTTGAACAGCTCGTGGCTCCTGCACATGGGTGGCTTTTCCCTGATTATCCAGGCTCAAAAGGCAACTAACTCAGCCAGCACTTGAGCAAGATGATGCCTCACTATGGCTTCTGTGCAGCAAAAACACTTCTGAAACCAGCACGGTAACCACAGATGAGCAGATCCCAAATATTTTGATAGACAGAGACCCATAAAACATCAAGTTAGAAACTCTGCAGCCCACAGGCAGCCATGACTTCAGCGGCTGCTTCAACCTGTATCTAAGCAGCAACCCACATGAGTCAAGTGGTGGGAGTGAATTTCTCATCCCCTTCCTTCAGAGCTTCCGCTGGTGTTGCTACAGTCGCTGTTACGGGCAGCCGAGTGATGCCGTATGATTACAATGCGCTGTCACCCTCCCAAACATGTAGGCGGATTTCATATCGCTTACGTACGGTGAAAGCCTTTCCATGGAGAAGAATTGCCAGGAATTCCTCACCCTGCTGTGAGCAACAACGCCAGAGCAGCGAGGTGAAGAGCTGCCACTTGTGGTGGAGATCAGATAAGAATGAGGAGTGTCTCTGCTGGGTGCAAACTCAAGAGCACAGGGCCTGCTGCAGACACATCCTGCCGTGGGCTCCTGCAAGCCCTGTGTTAATAAAGGCTTGGAGATGATGTGTGTGAAAACAGAGAAGACTTTGTTATCTGGCCATGCACATTTTGAGATTTCTGGATCATAACTTACACCATGAATCCCAGAGAGAAGCTGGTGGGCAGACAACACAGAGAAATGGGAGCACAGGTGGAATCAGTGGTTCAGCAGTTTTGTAAGGAAATCACTGAAATTCTCAGTAGGTCCTCTTATCTTTTCCCAGATTGGTGGGACACTGTGAGATGATGGACAAAACTAGGATTCAAGTGTAGCATTAATCTCTTGTCTATGGTGAAAATCTGGTTGAGGTTGTGAGCTAACAGGAGCTAAGTCCTTGAGGTATGGCAGGGTAGCATATCTTTCTCTGAGTTCCCACACTGGAGAACCGTGATACTACCACAGGAATATCAAGAAGAAAGTAAGGTTTATCTCTCCATTAGTCCACATTAATTAGTCTCCAAGAAAGAGGAACAAATGGCACCATTACAAAGGACATCTGCAATCCTTCTGCTGGGACTGGGCTTCTCCATGTGATAATTTATGCTCTTTTCTTTACCTGCTGGCATTTGCCTTGCCAATCCCTGTCTGTACACATCTGGAGTGATTTAACCCCGTGCCATGGGATTTTCCACCTCTTTTACAGCAACATTCTTTCCACTCACTGTGACACTTTTACTCCAGTATTCAAGCTCTGATGATTTTGCTTTCATTTGCACATCTACTGGCCCAAGGAACATTGCCAAAAATGTGACTGTAAACATGCTGTGATCTCAGAGGCAGGAAGATGGTTCCCCCGTAGAGGTGGAGAACCAAACACAGGACCAGAGTGTATGGTGGGTTTAAACCCTATTCTTCCAGACAATGGAGACCTTTCCAAGCCAATACTGCTGGAGATCCTGTTAAGTCATCAGACCATTACCCCCTTCCCCAATCCAAGTGTGGCCACGTATGTAACCAGACCATTGCTCTCTGATGAGCCCTGGTTCTCCCTCCCACACAGGAGCATTCTTTCATGGTAAGGTTTGTCTCTATATCAGACTATACCCTGCTGCCTTCTTATTCTTTTTTTTCCAGGCTATGTATGTGTTTATTTCCTTTGATCTTCCTAGTAAATAGGTCATTCCTTCCACCCTCTTGTCTATACCAGTTAATCTATAACATTACCTGTTTGCCTGCACTCTTTTCAGCCTGCCCTGCCCCAAGTGGTATTCCTATTAGCACTTCAAAAGAAGATTGATCTGAGTGTTTTTAATGAATTATCATCTGTAGCTTTCTATCAACATTAGCATCCAAGAAGCTCTTCTGGATTACTCCTCTCCACAGCCTCTGGGGTTACTGCTTTGACCTGTCCTCAGTGAGCAATGTTGCCCTGTGGATGTTTCTGCACTTAGATTTGTTCAATTTCTTGCTATTCCCACTATGTCCCACTCTTCATTTATTGAAGTCCCTTTAGGATGGTGCTTCTAATAAATGATTTGCAATTCACACTCCAGCTGAGTGTTATCTTTGAATTTGATTGATGTATTTTTCTTCTCCTTCCTCGATGCTACTGCAGATGAATATAATGTCCAACACAGCAGGAGTCCCTGAGGAGCCCAATATGGCAATATTTAAAAGTATGCTCCACTTTCTATTGTAGGGGCTGATTTTAATCTCTTTCATTGTTATTTTCTGTATCCACCCTACATCTTTCTTGTAATGCTTTGGGCCCAGTCCAACCGCTGTTAAAGTCAACTGTGTCTGCATAGAATCCTTTAGGGATGGATCAGGATATACAGGAATACCATGTCTGAAGAAACTGAGTAAAATTATTTACTGAAATCAAGGAGCTTTCTGCAGAATTCTGTGTACATACAGTTGCCTTGTCAGTGAGTGAAATCCTTAAGGGCAAATTTACTGAGTGACTCAAGGGACCATATCCCTTCTTCCTCCCACCAGCATGTTCCACTAAAGTGTATACTCATCCCACATGATGGATAAGCAGCTGCTTATCCTTCACTCTCCCCACCCAACAGTTCTCACCCCCCTGTGATTTTCCTCCTCCCATCAACACTGAGTATAATCTGTCTGTAAGGTCTATCACTTGGGTGCAACTGCTTTTCTTAATGTGATCTCTCTATGTGTGTGACACATTTCTGGTTTTTTCCTCCTGCAGAACAACTATTAGTAGTTTCTGATTATTAGAGACTAAGTTTCACCTGGAAAGGATGTCAAGTTAATTGATCTGTAATTCCCCTTTTGGAAAAGAAGCGTGATATTTTCCCTCTGCCAGTCACCAGGGCTTCCTCAGTTCTCCAGAAGCACTTGAATATAATGGATAATGGGCCTAAGAGTTTTTCAGCTAATTCCTTTAATACCCTTGGGTATGTACCATCTGGCCCTCTGTGTCGATTTGAATCCATTGTGCTCTTAATATTTCTTTGCCGTTTCTTTAATGATTTTGCTAACTTTTAGCTCTCAGATTCTTGGCTTTCATTTGACTGCTCATTCCACACAATGTTTTTTAAAGGAATTTTAGAAAACTGAAATAGGTGATGCTTTTTTCAGCTCACTGTATCCATGCAGATATTAACTCACTTTTTAAATTATCCTTTCATCAAGAAGAATTGTGTCTTAAAAGTCTGAGCTGCAATTATTATCTTTTACCCTATCTAAGCAAGACTGCGTCTACGGAACATTTCTGCTATTTGAAAGAGAAAAACATGCAAGAGAATTTTCTCTTAGTCTAAGACTCTATATCCAAGTCTTGTCTTTTCAATATGGGTAGAGAATTTTCCCTTCTTTCTATTACATCCTATTTTCTCTCTCTTCAAGTGTGTTTATGTGACCCTGCTTACATCCTTCAGATACTTGTAGACTCATGTCTGCTATTTTCTTATCTCTTTGCCAGCTAAAATCTAAGCATCACTTAATCTTCATGAATCAAACCCACACCAAATGATCTGATCATGTCTCTACTCTTCTTTGAGGCCTCTGATTTTACAGTGTTTGGCATTGAGATTCCAAGAAATCAGCAGCAACCTTCCAGCTGTATCTAAGCCAGGCAGGTTAGCTGATGCCCGCTGAGAATGGCAGGGTCTTTCGCAATGCCAGCTGGCTGCCAAAATTTACATGTACATTTTCCTCCTGTATCACCTCCCAGCCTTTTCTTAAAGTGGTTGCTTCTGAGTGTCCTTCGGGGATATTTTTTCCTGAGTGCTGGTAGCCTGTATTATTCCAGTTTCATGTTGTTATTTCCTGGCCATGTTGCTAATCTCTGTAGGTGCCACAGGGTTAGTTCTCTATTCAATAACATTCCAAACTCCTCCCATTTTTGCATCAACACCATCTTGCTGTACTGTGCATTTTCCCTGCTTACTTACATGTGACTTGTTTTCATTTTTCTCCAAACTTTCCTTTCAATTCTCCAATACTCTTCCCAGAATGTTTTTCCTTTAAAATGGCATCTGTGGGATTTCCTTTTAATTTTTTAAAAACAAAAAAGATTTTTTTGTCCCTTTCTACATAGGCATATTAGACACAACAGGTTTATACCTGTTTACCTCTAATACATAGTCTCCTTGAAATAGACACAGATAACAACAGGTCTACCCACATGCTGAAAGATATAGTAAAAGGTAAGTAAAATTCATTAAGTGAAACAGCAAGTAGGCAACACAACTACCAGGGCATGGTCACAGGATTGTTTTGGTTTGGATGTGAATCATTCCCTGTATAATCCATGAGGTTGGAAGGGGACAGTCTCCTCCCTTCTTGGTTTTAGGTGGCGCTAAATGAGAAAGTTCCTGTCCTATCTTGGGTCAGACTCACCAAAAGGATTATACTGGAGCTGCTCTGCACTTCTGACTTTCCTCAGCTCCTGCAGGGGTGGGGAGGCAGGAGCAGGTCAGTTCATCCTCCTGAGTGCTGCCACCTTTGATGACACTGATGCTGTGAGCTAAGGGTATTCCCAAAGCTGCTCTCAGGACCAGACTTGCCTCTCTCCTGGATGGCACAGGCTCTAAGCAGCAAAATAGACATAAAATGCCTTGGAAGGGCACACCAGCCCCACATTCCTCCTCAGCCTCAGCACTCAGAGTCCTGGCAAAGACCCAGGGACTCCCCAGGTCCCTCTGCACAATGTTAGTGAGGAGACCCTTGGTCACCAGACAGCCTGAATGGCTTCAGTCTTCTCCAGAGCTGCTTCCAGCATCATACGGACATTGTCTTCAAGCCAGGTAGTTGTGGTTGCCTTCCCTTCACCCTCCCTTTGGAAAATTGTCATGCCATCAACTCCAGCACTCCATTCCTTTGGCACATCCAGGGAGGCTGTGTCTGGATATGCACTAGTCCATGCCTGTCAAAATGCTGGATGGGAAGCAGAGCAGGATAGGACATTCAATAACTTCCCTGAGCCTTCAAGCTCCAGAGGAGAAATGACCCCTTTTTTTTTTTTTCTTTCAGAGACAATAAACAAAAGGCTGCGTTAAAACCTTTGTTTGCAGGAGATCGTGAAGATTTCGGCAATATCATACTCCCCTGCAGGAGGAGGGATTAAGAGTGTTACAGAGCAGATTTAGAAGCCCTGGAGAGAGTAAGTATCCAACGGAAATCTTTGGCAATCCCTTCCCTTCCTCTTCTGAGTCTTACCCTGGCTTCTGGTAACACTTAGAAGAAAACCACCAGCTCTTGGTTATTTTAATGTGTTCTCTATTTTACCCTGAACCCAAATGAAACATCAAAGGTCTGGCTCAAGCACTTGCAAGTAAAAATAGCTGTAAAGCCAATATATTTAAGGCCCTTGAATGATATCTCTGAAATAATTCATCCTAAGCCCATGAGAGGGGAATGGTGTTGTTTGTTGAAGGAATGTGTGTGGTGCTGATAGTGGGCAGTACTGACATGTAAAGAGCAATGAGTGATACTCAAAACAGAAGGAAGATGACAAGAGGGGCACATAGATTGCATTACACTGTATTGTTGAAAAAGAGTAAAATATATTTAAGATAAAAGCCAGTTTCAAGCTGCCTTTATTTTCTTTCCAATCTGATCCTTCTCTTCCTTTCTTAGAAATTTAGATTTGAAAGTGTCTTTCCGGATACACGAGAGAATGGTAAGTCTTGGTACATCCTTGGTACATGGGAGCATGACCCTCTTTCTCCCATAAAGTAATTTCTTTATAACCATCCAGGACTCATTTATTCTCTGTGATGTGCCTGTTTTTGAAGTAAGATAAATCGAGGCCATGAAGACATCAGGCACAATCTGTGTAGTCCCTTTGTATCAGCCTTTTGTCTCCATTGCTCTGTATTTGAATAAAACACTATGATTTCTATTCTCTGTCACTAGACTTCTGTCTTAAATTCCTTTGTTTCACAAGTAAACAATATTTTCCCTTTCCATCTTCTAGTAACAAGGTGAATGTACCTCTGCAGTCATTATCCATGCTGCATTTACATCTGCACTTTCTCACTGAAACTTGGGCAAGGATGGCTTGAGCCATTGTGATACCAATACCAGGTGGGATTTTCTGGAGCGGATCAGTCCTGTCTTCCTCGGATCTGATGCTTTTCATCACCATTTTTCAACAAATGGTTCCCAAATGCAACATTTCTAATTAGTCTTTCTCAGATAAAATGGAGGGGTGCCACAGGGTATTCCACAGACTCCTGCCTTTCCTGGCACACAATTTAGGAAATTACTTTAATCATGAAGGAGGTTTTCTTTACTAGAATGGCACTCAGAAGGAGCTAGAAAGTATACTTGATTATAAGCACACACATCCTTCAAAGGCTGCTACATAGACAAACCCACTGATGTGAGTATATCCTTTATGGCTCACCAATGAGGAACATGACCATGGCCATATGGAGCAGACGCAGGTTTCAAACCATTGCCTTTGAGCAGTGCAGTTGAGAGTCCTGTTATCTGAACCAGAGAAGAGGACAATAATGGGTCCAAAATGGCCAAATACAAAAGGAGCAAGTGCTGGAGGGTGTGAAAAGAACAGTTTTATGACTTGCAGCTCTCAAAACCGCTCTATTAACATGAGGGCTTGATGCAGTTATTTAAGCAGGATTAACAAGATAAAAAGGGCTTGTTGGTGTTGGATGCTGAGGCAGTGTTTAAGACATCCCTGACTCACAGCTCACAAGCTGGGACTCGTTTTGCAAGTTCAGTCCCTGTTCAGATAGGATCAGGGAATGTCTCTGGGCTGGATTGCGAAGGAAGCAGTCTTGCCAAATATGCTCTGCCCACAGCACCGTCCAGACCCGCCAGATGATATTTCTCCTAATTTTACTAATGTATGCTTGGCCCTGATTCCACGCTACCTGAGGCTACAGCCGTAATAAAAACACAGCACACATGCTGTGGGTGGGTGCATGCAGCTGGTGGGAGTTGAGGCACGTGAAAATGAAAAACACAACCCTTCCTTAATTGCAGCATAGAAATCAAGAAATAATATTGTTCTGGTTCTTTTCGTTCTCCCTCTCTCTGTGGCACACCCTCACCCATAGCCCTGTGAGTTGCCAGAGAAAATGACAGCAGGTTTTCTCTGTACACAGGTTGATCCATACCCTGAGCAATGCTTAGATTTTTCAGGCAGAAGTGGGCTTGTAATGCCACACACAGCTTGTGTTCAGGTGTGGCTCCTATGGTAGGATCATCCCACGTACCCACCTTGTGGGTTATGCTGGTGGATGGGGTGTTAGTGATCTAATCCCTACCTGAGGATGAAACCGTCAGGCTGCTGTCTTACCACAGTCAAACAGGATGTGAGTGAGTGAAAGAACCCTGGGCACACATTTGTCTCCTGCCCATGAACTGCTTCCATGAACCCTTCTTATGGAGGTGGGTTGCATTGCAGCTCTGGGCTGCATGAAAATCTCACTTAGCAGCTCATGGGTTTAGAAAAGTTGGGCTTCTTTGGGACATGAGCCATCCTGAACATGCAACTTATAACAACATCACTGCTGTGTCTGTAGAAAAGAAATTGAAACAGAGGCCCAAGAAAAGGCATGAACTTGTTGTGGAAAAGAAGAGCTTGCCCTAGGATCTGTGGGATTTGTTAGTGAGGGGACATGGGAATCCTATGGACTTTAACCAAAAAACAGTGCTGAGTCTGGGATCAGACCTCTGGTTTCTGTGCCAGGTGTGCTGCCTCATTGAGGGTGTTTGCCCTTGGGGAACACTCCTCCAGCTATCAGTACTGACCCTCACCCTGAAAGGGATGGGACAGAGAGGAACTCCTTGATGCAGCCCTTGTTTGTGCTCTCAGAATGTGATCACAAGCACTCCATCAAAGGACCAGAACATGTTGAGGTACTAATACCTTCCTCGCCACTGAAACCAGCCAGCCATTGCAGCTCTTGACCTCCCTGACACATCGCCCCACTAACATGTATTCCTGATATCACTTGTTAGAGGCCACCTTGTTCTGTGCCAGATTTTCCCAATGGAAACTCTTTCAGAAAGAACGAGCACGTGTTAGAGAAACCCATGGGTAGTGATGAGAAGCCAGTCTGTGTGAGGGAAATTTGGGATTTTTATGGACCTGTAAAAGTTTCAAGCTTTTGACATTAGTCTGTATCCTTGTTTCTGAGTTTATAGTGAGCATTGCAGATACCAGGAGTATTTTCAGTCTAAAAATTTGCATTCATCACACATAGCACAGTCTATTTGTGTTGATTTTCAACAACAGCACTTTATTTACTTGCAGCATTTTTTGCTGGGTGATGTTTAGCAGCTACACTTGCAGATGCCCAACCCTGTAGGATGATATGCAAGTAAAGATGAATAGTAAATGAAAATAGAAAATTGTAAAGAAATGGAAAATGGTCACTTCCTTCCTCCACTTCTTCTGAATCATTTCACACACTTAGTATGTCAGTGATTGTTTTTTTCACTGGCCTGTGCTGTCATTTGTCTCAGATACCTTAAAAACACTTGTCCAAGCAATGTACTGTCGCATCAGAAGGAGTCTCTTTTCCTTGCTCTCTCCAGGGGAACCTCCACCCCACTCTAGGCAAAACACATGAGATGCTAAGGCTTAAAATTTATGGAGCCTGATTTAAAAGCCAGGATGTCTCCTGGTCTCAAGGGAAGGGAAATGACCCTTGGCTTATTTTGCAGTCACTCCTTTTCGGAGAAGGAAGTGCTAATAAACGCTCACTTGAGGCACAACAGCTTAGTACAAATGAAGGCCAAAAAGCAGACACATAATTACTGTGACTGGGAATAGAGGAGCCAAGAAGAACACGTGAGAAGTTTCTCTTGTGAGCAGAGCTCTGCACGAGATACACACCAGCAATCACAGTAATGCCTGAGATGGGAGCTACCAAACACCCAGGACTGCCCTTGGGGTCCTGCTTCCCTTCCCAAGGCAGCTCAGTCAGAGCTGGGTGCTGGGGATGGGTCCATGGTTTCAGCATGGGAGAGGAGACAGAAAGGAGAGGCAGCACTGGGAAAAGGAAATGCCTTAAAAGCATCCCAGACATTGGTAGGAGTTAGACATGGAGAGAGTCCATCAGATGCCCTGTGGACACATGAGCACTTGAACAGTTTGAGAACAAGCTCTGAAACCCCATCACACTCACCCAGGGGAAATCTCACATGGAATTTCAAAGCACAGCATCCTCAGGCTCTCGAGAGCCCTCCTGAAAAAGGGTCAGGCCACTGTCTCCCACTGCACCCAGCACCTTCTCCTCGAGATGAGCCTTCACACAGCCTCCCCTGTGGGGACATATCCTTGACTGTGACATCTCTGAGCAGCCCACCCCCTTCCCCCTCCACACATCCTAAAAGTGACAGTGTTCCAGGCTCCATGGGGCAAAACACACAAAGCAACACAGATCCAACATATGACGCATCTGGAAGCCAGAAGGGGCCATTAGTTTGTCTTACCTGGCTTGGCAACCACAGACCATCAGATTCCGCCTGAGTACTGTGTCTGGTGACTTGGTTAGGCAGAACGTCTCGGTCCTCTCAGGACTGCAGGGTCTCAATTAAAAGCCTGAGAATGGAACAGACTGATCCTGCTGTTGTCTGATGTTTCAGTAGCAGCAGAGAAGAGTTTGGGTGAGCTTTGCCTCCATGATACCAGCAGGCAATCAGCAACTCAGTACTGCAGAGGAAAGCAAAATGAATCCAGATTCTTGCTCTCTGGTGTGAGGAAAAAACCAGTTCTGACCCTCAAACGTGGTATTCACTTTGACCCTCAGCAAGTTAGAGTCAAGAGTCAAAATGGGTTGTGGTAACACCGCCTTTACAAATGTTGCACCACTTTTCTTGTTGCACTTCCACTTATTGCTCAAACATAGTCCACAACTCTTCTGGCCAGGATTTGTCAGTGTAATGCTCAATAAAAGTGAAGTGTGATAGTGTATAAAATCCTTATTAGTAACTCTCAATAGTTCTCAGAAAATGTGCAAAAGGTACATAAGTAATTTCTAAAAGACTTGATGCACACAAAAAAAGCAACAAATCTAGGAATCCTGGACAATAAAATATTTTGTGTTTGTGTCATTTCTATGGCTTTTCTTGCTTTTAAATATGATAAGATCTCAGAAGGGGACTTGCTGTCATGTGTGTGTGTTAAAATATATTCTCAGCAGATCTCTCAGAGATGTTGCTCCTCTGTAGTGTCCTCTCCTCATTCTACAAGAGTGGAGGAATGGCAGCACTTCAGGCTCTTCCCAACCAGTAATTCATCAATCAACAGAAGTGATTATCCTGCCGTATTTAGCATTAGTAAATTCAAGAAAGATGTTATGGGACTTGAATGCATTCAGAGGAGGGCAACAAAGCTGGTGAAAAGACTGGAAGGAATGTCCTATGAGGAGCTGTGGACTTTGGGCTTGTCTATTTTGGAGAAAAGGAGGGTGAGCAGTGACCTCATTGCTCTCTCCAGCTCCCTGAGGAGAGGAAGTGGAGAAGGAGGTGCTGATTCTTTCTTCCTGGGAGAAGGGAATGGTTCAAAGCTGCTCCAGGGGAAGTTCAGACTTGACACTACAAAACATTTCTTTACTAAGGGGGTGGTCAAACACTGGAACAGGATTCCACAGATGTGGTCAATGCCCCCAGCCTACCAGTGTTTAAAGAGGCATTTGGACAATGCCCTTAACACATGCATTAACTTTTGGTCAGCCCTGCAGTAGTCAGGCAGTTGAACTGGGTGATCATCATAGGTTCATTCCAAATGAAATAGTCTATTCTAGTCTATTCTTTTCCCTTTGTGAGAGACCTTTCCCCTTAGCACAGAGCTGCTGCTTGTCTTCCACACATGCTGCAAAGTCCAGCTTCTCTGGAGGACAGGCTGCTCAAACTGAGTCCACAGGAAAGAGCTGCTTGGTGAACATGGTTTGGTGAGTATGACCCACCAGCTCAGCCACCTATGCTCATGCTCTATCTGGGGGATAAGCCCAGGATCCTTTCACTGGCTGCTTCTGGGAACTTCCCACTGAATCACCCAATCCCCTGCAGATGTACATGCACTGCCTACTGCTTCTCTCTGGAAAAACCAATCTGTGTGCACCCTCTTATGGCATGTGATGTCTGCCAGAAGTTCCTCAGGCAGGTACCAGCCAGGCAGAAGTGTATTTCCAGGAACACTTCAGTTTTCAGGTCTGTCCCTTTTTGCTGTCATATTGGAAACTAGAAGCCTACTATACCTTCAGAGGGAGGTGGTAAATGAGCAAAAAGTATACTCTTAGTATGCATCTACTCCTGCAGGAGCAACAAGCTTGTATTAGTGTTATATTCTGAAAATAGAGCCACATATGTGATAACCACATTGAGGACAATTGCAGCTGGCCTTTTTCTCCATAATGTCCAGGAAGAGGGACAGTGGCAGCTGGATTCAGAGGGAAGGGTACTCTCCACACCATGCAACCTTGTCCTATTGTAAATATTGACTTCACTGAAGAGTATCCCGAGTAGCCGGATCAGAGCATATGAGGCAGAAAAACTTCCCTTCTTGCTACAACAAAGTGAGAAGGTGAGATGTCAGTGGACTCCTTGCTGCGAGGTTGGTTTTTCCAGGCTTCGTGTTGTTCACTCATGTTGCACTTTCACTAGCAAGGCTCAAAGCACCTCCAGTTCCTCTTGTTCCTCCTTTACACCCTGCAGTGTCTTCATGTCCTCTTGCTGCCCTAGCACAATGTTTTCTGGTATCAAATGCAAGACTGCTTTCCTGATTGCACATCACTCCACCTTCCATCCCTCTGTGAAAGAGCTAGACTTTTCTTGTCACCCCACTGCACTGAAAGCATCTCTAGACATCGCTGGCGCCACTTCCCAGAGCAGTCTCCCATCCTGTAGGCAGATCTGGGATTTGCTCGAGATGGAGAGCTTACAGCCATGCCAGGCTTTCCAGGTAGCATTTGCCAGAGCATATGTAGTTTAAGCGAACAGAAATGTAAAGAACAGGCTGACTATCCCAACCCCTTGCTAGCCAAGTTCTGCACATGTTTCTCAGTACAATTCTTAAACGAGGTCAAAGCATTAACTCATCAGCATCACAGTGTTCCCTCCCAGACCTGAGGGTGTCCAGAGAGATGACAAACACTCTATCTAGATAATATAGATGACCAAAATCTGCCACTGCAGCACAGCTGCTTTGGACAGAAACACAACAGCTTTCCCAAGCCAGGAGTCTTACACAACCATTGCCTAGAAAGGAGGAAATCAGCAAAACTTCTCTGGTTTAATTTGCAGCAAAAAATTAAGCAAGTAAAAAGTGGCTTGGCCAATGATATTCAGCCTCCAACAGCTGGGAATGGGAGATCCTGGTGGTTCTAGTGGCCAGAAGCCACCAGGAAATTAAAAGTAGCTTTCTCTTAGGGAGGCTGGAGGCCAGCAACATCATGGCCTCTACCAGCACTGAATTAGTCCTAGGTTGACCCAACCTGACAGCACTTCCTGCAACATCTGGATATTCTTTGGATGTCTCTGCCAAGTTGCAGCTTATTCCAAGTCTGCTGAGTTCATGTGACCTGAAAACAGACATCTGCCTGGGAACTGGAAGCATCGAAGATGTAAACTGTCCTGAGAGCTTGGCTATTGCTTTGCCAGCAGTCACGTGGGCGCCTGCACAGCCTGGGCACAGGTCGTCAGGGCTGGTGCAGACTTCGCTGGCAACAGCAGCCCCACTGCTGTGCTGCCATGGCAAGGCTGCTTGAGGACAGCCAGGTCCTGTCCCCATCCCTGGCAGCTCTGCCCAGGGTGGTGGCACACACAGAGGAGGCTGTCTCCAAGCAAGTTCCAACAGGATCCGCGTGCAGGGAGGGATTCGCCCTCCGTTACACAAGCTGATGGTGCAGGATGGTGAGTCATGGCACCTGGGAGGGCAGCTGAGTGAGCAAGGCTCCCCGAGAGAGATAACCCAACCCATTCCATACAATGCCTTGGGCCAAGCCTGCCCAGAGGCACCAACTCCAGAAGAATATTCCTCATCTCTTGTGCAGAATTTCACCCAAACAAGGCGCTTTTCTATGGATCCACCTAAAATTTTGGTGCCCTGTGGTTTACAGGGTATCTGCCTCATAACAAAACAACAGATTTGGTTTGGAAAAAAATAAAAAAATTATCCTCTGTCAAGAAGGTCCTGCAGGACACAAGGATGCATAAGGACATGAGCAAATGCTGCAGTCCTTAGAGGTATCCATGGCGGTGGGTCATAATGGCTGGTGGAGCTGTTTGGGGTGCCCATGCTGGCGATGGCATGGTGGGTGACAGGCATTATTGGTGTTTCCTCAATGGCACAGCTGCCTGGGCTGAGCTGAAGTTTTGAAGAAGAAAGCAAAGCCCTGGTGTAGTGTTTTTGTGCTCGTGGAGGGTGTGCCGTGGAGCCAGAGTGTCTGGGACAGCCGCGGTCAGAGGAAGCTGCTGCGGCTGCTCACGGAGGAGGAAGTCAGCGATCCAAGGCTGGAGGCACAGCGAGTGCTGGGTTTTGCTGGAGAGCTGGGGAGGTGGCGGGGGGAGTTGGAGAAGGGAGTCCAGCCTAAGAAAAGAGCACGGAAGGAAGAGGCTTGGAAAGTGCACTGCTGATGCGGACGCGGAGGAGAGGGATGGGAAAGGAGCTTGTCTTTAAAGAGAGGAGGATGCAGCTTTTGTGAGATGGGAGAGAAAGGGCCGAGGTTTGAGATGGAGGGAGTGGAAGGAGCAGGGGCATGTCAGGCAGACACAGCTGGGTGAGATAGAGAACTGCTTCCAAGTGGAAAATAGTCTAGGAAATGGTGGCTGGAACTGTAGGGTGAAAACCAAGTGGACTGGGTGATATGGCAAATGTCACTAGTGATCAAAAGTCATCATTCAGAGCTGCCATAAAGGACCAGGCTGAAATGTGTGTGGAATGAGAGGCATCCTGGAGCAGGCATGGTAAATAAAAAAACAAAACTTTGCCCTCAGGTATCTGTAGCAAACATACAATCGGTCTTGCATGGCTTCATTTCACCATCATTTTTGTTTTGCTCATTTAAAACCCTTTAGCTTTACCTGGCACCATTTGAATCCAATGAAAGGGAGCAGAAGAGCAGGGAATGGGCATATGTTTTTTTTCTGGAAAATCCCTGAGTGCCTGTACACAAGCAGAGAGCAGACCAAAGTCACGCAGTCAGGAGCAGGCTGGAAACATCCAGCAATACACGGGGCACATCACCAGCATGTGCTGCAGGCATGTCCTCCACTGCATGGAGAAGCCAAGCCAGCAAATATTGGTATATATTTGCCCCAAGGTCAATGGTAACTAGCCATGGGACAATGCCAGGGCAGGATTTCTAAGGAGCTGGGGCAGGAGAAGAGGACTGCTATGTTGCAGCCACACAGGACATCTCCACATAAAGGAGTCAGGTAATGGTGCTTTCTGAGTGTGGATCCTACCAGTCAGTTCTGCTAAACTAGATCCAAGCATGCATGTCCAAAGCAGGGCAACAAGGCTGGGGAAGGGCCTGGAACACAAGTCTGATGAGGGAGCTGGGGTTGTTTAGTCCAGAGAAAGGGAGGTTTGACAGGACCTTATTGCTCTCTACAACTGCCTGAAAGGAGGTTGTAGCCAGGTGAGGTTTGGCCTCTTCTTCCAGGAAAAAAATGATGGACAAGAGGAAATGGCCTCAAGTTGTGCACAGGGGGGTTTAGGTTGGATATTAGGAATAAATTTCTTAACTGCAAGGGTGGTCAAGTATTGGAACAGGCTGCCCAGGGAAATGACTGAGTTAGCATCCCTGGAGGCATTTAAAAGATGTGTACATATGGCACTCAAGTGGTGGACTTGGCAGTGCTGGGTTAGTGTCTGGACTCCATGATCTTAGAGGTCTTTTGCAACCTTAATGATTCTAATATTCTAAGCACTCCCTGCCCAGCCCAGGACTAAAAACTGTATGTTGTTTTGTCCTAACACCTATATCCCTTTGAATGTACCCTGGAGATGTCCTAATCAACTACTGATTGAGCAAACTCCTTACCCAAGGGCAGTGCAGCATTTAGCAACAGCCTAGAGTGCAGCTGGTAGCACCCAGTCTTTGCTCCTGGGTGCATGGCAGACCCTTGGTTTATGCTGCTCTGTCCCTGGCACTTTCTGCCATCAAGGGGTTTACAGAAATCAAGAAGGGAGGTGACTGATGCTGAAGCTCAGCAGTGTCATGACTGATTTGCAGAAACACTGCCTTTGGCTCAAACTGGCTGGAGTTCTGCAGAGGGGTGTAAGTGAAAGAACTGTGTCTTGCTGATGTGGTTTGTAACTCCTGGGCTGTGGGCTGAGTTTCTCATGTTGGCATCTGATGTGTACTCAGCGAGTTTTAAAAACAAGTAACTCCAAGAACAAAGAGGCAGAGCTGAGCTGCCCAGGGCTGCATGTCTTGTGACTGCAGACTCTGGAGTGTAATAAAACACAAGATGTGGCTGTGGCTGGGCCATTAGAACATCTTCTGTAGACACCCTTTGTGCCTGCTGTGGTTGAGGTCCTTTTGCAGCATTTCCTTGCAAGCTAATGAGGTTTCTCTCTCCTTAAAGCAGAGATAAGTATTCACAGAAAAAATGAGAGTGCAGCATATCTGAATGACCTCCCCTTCTGCCAAGTGTTTGTTACAAGGGGCCAAAATGATCAAAAGTTGACCTGGAACGGAAAAGAGTGATACAGACAGGTTTGCAAATCTTGACTAAAGAAAATGCATGAGACAAAGCTGCAAAATTGTTAACTACTTTTTAGTTAAGTAGAGTTGTACTAAGGAGTGGCATGTATTGTGGCTAGCACATACAGAATTTGGATGCATTAAATATTTCTAAAATTATATGGCACTCTGTTGTGTGTTATTATATGCCTATCTGGGGTTTTTACCTGCAACAGCCCTAACAATTAAGCCTGTATAATTCTTGCTAAACCATCCTGCAAGCTCAGAATTGTGGTCTGCGCTTCAGCAAAGAGAGGAACTGAGGTCCATGAAGAACAACTTGCCAAGCTAGAAAACATGTAGCACCTCCATTCTCCCATCACACATGGAGAACGGACACTGGTTTTCCCCATCAGCACTTTTCCTAAGAGTGTCTGCAATATTTGTTCTGAATATTGGCAGCCTTTGAAAGGAAGTGACAATGTCACAGGCACTGAAGTAATCTGTATTAGAAATAGAAAATGTCCAAAAATGCTTTCTGCACGCAAGATCTGAAGTTCACCATTTCTGCTCCTGATGAACAACACCTTAGGCAATTCTAGATGTCTTCTTGTGACTTGGAGTGTGTTAATATTAATTACAAGTACCAAAAGCTTTGCAGGCTCTGCTGATTTGAATGGAAAAGCAAAGTATATCCTGCCTTGTTTCATGATTCAGCTCTGTAATTGGTGGTTTCACTTCTGATGGCAAAAATCACCATGGTACTAGAGATGCAGAAATAGTAAGCTGCTGTTCAGATTCCCAGCCTGATCTTTACCGTCTGAATTGTAAACCTGAAACTTGCACAAAATAAAAGCTGTATCATCTTTCTTAGCAGACAGGGAATTTATAGAACACAATATACAATTACCTCACAACATATACTCCTTTCTTTAGTAGGAGTAAGTCTGGCACTAAAACTTTCCACTAAATATGAACAATTTCATTTAAACAGATTAAAAATTTTTCCTAGAAAAATATTGGCAAATATATATATATATATATATATATACATATATATATATATATGTATATGTATACCCATATGTGTGTGTGTGTGTGTGTGTGTATATATATATATATATATGCCCACATATATGCATGCCTAAAAGCATACATACATTTTTCCATAGATTAGCCATTTCTCACTGCAAGAGCCTTATGTTAGTGCTGTGTGCAGGTGTTTATCTGCTAAAAATAGTACATACATGGTGTTGAGGCAAAGCTCCTTGTCAACCCTCCCTGCCAGTGGCTGCATCCCTGCAAGTATTACCGAGCTTTTACAACCTGTCCGAATAGCTGAAAATAAAGACCCCAACTAGGAAAAGTCAACCTGCCCTGCTTGGTCTTAGATACCTTTCTGCCTGCTTTTAACCTGAAATCAGCTTTCTATGAGGCAGGGAGGAAAATAGAATGAAAAATCAGCAAAGGATGAGGAATGCACTCAACACAGAGATCCAAAGAGAAATAAAGGCAGGGCTTGTGTTTCATCTTTAAGCATGGCCAGGTAAGAGCATGGCCAGGAAATACCTCAAATAGAGACATTATCAAAACCTGAACTATGTTTTCACTTACAGCAGACGATGCTCAGGAAACTTGACAGCAAGGTCTAGAAGTGAAAGTGATGCTGAGTAAACCCAGAAATGAATTTTTATTCTTATAGACTCAATGCACAGGACTGACAGCAAGCATCTGCATGTGTTGGACATCTACAGATTTAAAAATATTGTCAGATTTTGCACAGGTGCAATAGAGAACCACAGAAATGAGCAGCAAGCTACCAAAAAACCCATTTCTGTTTCATTCAAGGAAGATTACATAGACACTTGGTAAGTAAACACATTCCCAGGGAAAAGGCATATTGCTGCAGAGTTTTGAAGCCAGGAGGGACTGAGGTGCAGAGTGATGTAACACCACCAGCTTGAATCTGTAAGTTGCACTGGGCTAGTGCATCCATTTCTGTGTTTAACCCAATTGCAGCAAGCTTGGTTTGATCTGCACCCACCCTTACCAGTTGTGCATTACCAGTGAGAGTGTCTATTTACTGGAATAAACTGGGCAGGGAGTTATGAGCATCCGCCTCTTTGGTCTGGCTGAAAGCTTTGCTGTAGCCTCATCATAAGTTACAGGCCTCAGCTTGGGGGTCACTGAATGAAATACCATGACCTGTAACATTCAGGAGGCTGGCCTAGGTGACCTAAGTGTCCCCTTTAGCCTCATGCTCTATGAATACTCCTGCAAGACCAACTGCCTTAATCCCTTACCAAAGAGATGGGGGGATACTGATCTTCCCTCGTAAGACTTTCCATCTCTATTACGGTGCTCAGTCTTAAGCAGCTCACGTTCACCCATATGGTCAAGCACATACTTTGCATTTGTCTTCTGCTCTGGTGTTAATGATCCTACCATATGCATTCACATATGACTGCAGGAAATTCACCCAGCATGTGCAGCCGTTTTGGAACAGTGCATCGAGTAAGAGATACCAGCTTTCAGGGGGTAAGTGTATTGCCTCATTCCATCAAATTTTGGAGAACAAAAGAAATAGCTGAATTCCCTTCTTCCTTGCAAAGTTTCCTGCCACTGACAACAAGTGTTTCTTCAAACAAAGGATTTTCCCCCTCCTCAGATGTCCTCAGACACTGAATTTGTAGTATCTGATAACACACATTTCCATAGCAACAAATAGTGATGACCCAAACACAGGATTATGTGACTTCACTCAGAGTTGAGCAGAATATTAACAAGGATACTGATAGCTAATACTTTCCATTCTGTGGCACCTCCCTGCAGAGGATTTCAAGGAGCTTTACACACATCATCCCCAGTTTGCAAATGGAGAAATGAAGAGGAGAAGTAAGCAACCTATTCTAAGATCAAGAAAAGAGTTTGAGGACAGAGTGCCCAGGAGGGAGGGAGGAAAAGAGTCACAAACATCAGGTCTTCTGGACTCCAAGCAGCAGTGGAGCTGACAAGGTCCTGCTCTGCCCTTTTCCTGAGAGCTGCTTTCTTTGGGATAACAGGTCCACCTGGGTGCTTCCCACTTCCTCTCTCTCTCCCCTCAGAGGGTTCTCTGGGGTAAAATGGCATCTGTAGGCCCAACAATCAATGGGTTGGCATTACCCCTGCCTAACAATCCCCAAAAGCTTGGAGCTTTCCTTCACTCAAAGTGATTTACTTCAGGTGATATGAAGTCAGAGGCAGTTTACAAATACAGGCTGCCTGGTCTCAGACCTGAAATACATGAAATGCAAGTCCAGGAGCTTAAACTTCAGCAAAGGGACATGAAAGATGCAACTGGATGAGCAAGCACCATGCAATGCCCTAGTGGAGACAAGGGAGGAGGGTGAGATCCCAGTGTCTGAACTTGCACAACACATCATGGAAAACAACCTGTATCTCACTGACGGCAAGTTGAAAAGACTTTGCATCTTCAGAAACTCAAGGAGTGTTTGAATTTCAAAAGAAATTTAATGAAAATGATAAAAGGAAGCACATCCCTATCTCTCCTCCCTCAGATAATTGGGGGTAAATACCCACTTCTTTTCATGCATCAAACCTTTTATCTGTAATTAGAATTGGCTTCATCCAGATCCACTGGGATCCCATGCAAAGAGAGTTCTGATGGTGTAATAAAATGCCACGTGATTATTTATTTATTATTATAATACATGTCAGAACAACTTCCAGAGATTTGTCTGGGTTTGGAAATGAAGTTCCAAAAGGCTGCTTTAGCCACAGCTCAAGAAGAGGTCCTTTAGCACGTTTCTGTAATACTGTGCTGTCATGGTTGTCTGCTCCCTTTGTTTGAAGAACATAGGGGATTCATTCAATAAGGCACTAGGGTATGAGTTTACCTCCAAGCATTGTAGAAAGTACCTTTGGAAACCAGGCAAAGTCAACCACATGCTTAAACCACACTTGAAATAACCTGAGGTTTTCTTTTGGTTTGCTGTGAGTTTCAGAAAACCAATAAGGCTTAAAAAAACCAGACCAAATAAAACATTTTTTTCTCTTTTGAGTCCTAATAATCTGTTCCACCTCAGACAACTTGAAGACTTCTTTTACTGGAAATAAAAGGATAATTTGGAGGGAAAAGGACCAGAGTTGCAGAGGTTTTTGGAAGTGTGGGTAGGATAGGGAAGTGGGTACGATGCTACTTGTATGCCAGAGCCCAGTGAGTAGGATGCCCACCTACTGCATGGGAATCCCCTTTTACTGCACTGGGAGAGCCACATAAACCCTTGGTTCTTCCTTCCACCCTTTGGGTGATTGCCCAAGCACCTATTAGGCAGGGAGCTGGTTTTCAGGGTGTCTCTAAGAAGGTTGTAGCTTGGAGGAAGGTTGTCAGATATCCATGTGATGTGACCTCTACCCTGAAGCAAATAAGTGGTTTCTTATGTTAGTAATGCTAAGAGAGATATAATGGGAGAAGGACTTTTCAGGTGTTACATATTGAAAGAGCACCAGAGAAAAGCATCCTGTACTCAGTCTGTATCTTTTCACCAGAAATAAGCCTCCTGTCAACTTTTCTACCTCCCGTTTGTGACTCTGAGGGCCTTTTAGAGGGAACTAATAATATTCTGTGACAAACGACCCAACTGAGTTTAGGTTGGAATTTCTGAGCAGCAGACCTTGCTGAGGATTTGAGGCAACCTCATATCCAGTTGCCATCCTGGTTCAGGAAATGCTGTCTATGTATAACAAAAAAAGGTGTAGCATAAACTAACCGAGTGTTAGAGTTCTAAACGAGCTCGTAAATTAACATGCACTATGAAAGAAAATACGTGTGTGTTACTGCACAGTTATTACACATCTCTGCTGGAGAACAGCTGCAAAATCCCTGAGCAGCTATTGGAGCCACAGGCTCCACTGCACAACTCAAAGAGATTTTAGATATGGCTCATATACCCTCTAGAGAGACAAACTGGGCTTTGGAGAAAAAAAAAAAAACCCAAACCAAATCAAAGCCACAGAAAACTAGCCTTACCTTGGACCTTCTGCATGGGACTTGAGCTGTCAGCATGTCAAAGGAGAATTCCTTTGGATTATAACTCCAAAGCACATTTTCTTGTGGCTCATTCTGAAGAGGAGACATTTGCTATTTTTGAGTTACATAGGATGTTGATAGAATTTGCAGAGCATTGTGATATTGATGGAAAGCAAATTTCTCTTTTGTCCCTGTAGCCGGAAAAAAGTGGGAACAAAGCATTGGGTCCAACACAGATCCTGTCACACTTGTACCTGGATGCTAAAATGCCTCCAAATCTTCATGTGAATTCAGGGATAGTAGCATTTTGCATGGTGATTTTTCTCCCTGTCAGCTCCATGGTACCTATTGCATGCCACACTGTTCCTACTAGTGCTGACCTAAAAAAAAATGAGGGAAAGGCAATCTTGCATCAGCCAATGAGATACTTAAAAACTGCAGAGCAAGTGCGGAGCATCTTCTAAATTAATTAAGCCAAATAGTTAGAAGTGACTTGGAAGCTGAAATGCACGAAGTTGATGCCAAAAGCAAGCTGCAGTGCATCCTGCTGAAGTCCAGAGGGATCATTGTACTCTGAGCTGATTGTGATGGCTTTGCAAACACCCACCACCACCAGCAGACATGTTACAAAATAAGAGGCCTGTCTGCAAACTCTAGTGCATCCCTGTATCCTCTGGTACATCCCAATAGATGGACCAAAGAAGCCATTTGGATTCCTGGACAGATGTCACCCACATCCCCCTGGATTCCACTGGGGGCCCACAGGAGTCCCCAGTGCATTAGGACCCTGCTGGCAGACCTGTTGCTCATTGTTTTCTTCAAGTAAAAAGCAGGATATGACGGGCTGAATTTTGCCCTGAATTCTGTGGATAGGATGACTCAGAGACTGGGATATTTGAGGGAGAAAAGAGATCAGGCTGTGTGCTTAGTGGGCCAAGGAAGGTCTCTGCAGTAAGGAAGCTGATGCAATTAGCCCTTGCCGTCAGGGAGCTGGCGTAGCCTGTGCTCAGCTGCAGTGGCAGACAGATACTTCTCCTCCTCACCACGTCACTGCAGAAATTGCTTCAGTTAAAATGGTGAAGAAACACTGCAGGGGAAGTGACTTTGATATTTCCTGCAGGAAAGTATATATAGACCATCCAGTGCCTCGTGCTTTACATGCACGGTCAGGTCAGGGTGTATATTACACTCAAACACGCAAGAGCTGTAATACAATGGACCTGTGTGTGACAGAGAGAGGGACCAGATTCTTGGATGCTTCCTTGCCCACCCTGCCCCAGTAGAGGCAGGAATATTTCTTGCTTCTTCTCTTTCCTAAAGAGCATGGCCATTTCCAGCTCCAAGCAATGTTCCCCAAGGATTCAGCTCCAGGTTGACTACCATACAACAGGCTTTATTTCCACTCCATATGTTATATAAGATATTCCTTGTTACTAGGTTTGGGGTTCCTTTTGTTTGGGTGGGGTTTGGGGTTTTTTTGGTTTTGTTTTTTGGCAAGATGGAAGAAAAAATAACTTTGGAAACCCCAGACCACTTAGACCTTCTGAAAGGAAAGTGCTTAATTTCTTTGCAAGTTGCCTAAGCACTTAAGAAAAACTTAGAAGGAGACTGTGAAAAGAGGATGAGAATGGAATGAAAAGAAGATGTTTCCAAATGAAACAAGGAAAATTCAAAATCTTTTTTGACCTTTTCATCATCACCTTCAACCTTTCATATCTGTCTTCTACACCACATTCCTACACAGCATGTATTTGCATTTAGCTGGGCCAAAACTATTGGTAAATTCCACCTGTTTTCACGAAAAGCACCCATTTCTCCAAAACTCCATTTGTGGGTTTGTTGAATGGACTGGTTTGTGCAGAAACCCCATCCAGGTCTAACACTTAAGTCAGCAGGAAGCTATAGGTACATTTTTCTTTCCCAAAGTGATTATTAAAGCCTTTTTCCATCAAATCCTCCTGGGAATAGAGACTAAGGAAAGGCTCAAACATAGGCTGAGCTGTAACATCGCTATTGCTCAGTGGGGAGGCTTGTCCCTAAGGTAACTGCACTGGAAAAGTTTGTTTGCCATAAAAGTAAACACTGCTATAGTAACCTGCCCTGTGCAGAACGGCCCATGCCAGCAAATCTAATAATTCATTGCATTCACAGAAGTAACTGCAGGGCAGATGCACCCAAACTGCCTTTAAATGACTCACTTTGGAGCAGCACATTGCTCAGTGCACGCTCTTGTTGGAGGCTTATCCTACTGTTTCCAGTTCTTGCTTGCACTCTGCCCCAAACATTTCCAGCTGCTCTTCTCCCCACTTGGATGGTTTAGCTCTTCCTTGTCTTTCCCATTATTTCCTAACCCAGTCTGCAATGAATCCCAGTTTCGTACTTCTTGGAGTCTTCACCAAGGCTCTCTATTTTTCTTACCTTGAGGTCAGAGTCAGTCTCACTGGCTTCTGACTTTTACCTTGTACCAGGGCTCTCCCTCTGACATGCTTTGCCTTTTCACCTCCTGCTGCCACTTTGCTGCCTGTTCCATCCACCTGGACCAAGCACACCATCAACTCAGACTCTAGAGAGAGCATCTTTGCCCAGTCAGGACAAAAAGTCCTCCAAATCCCTCTGCCAAGGGCTCCCTGTGTCACATCAGTCCTGCAGGGTATCAGAGAGTTCAGACATCTTCATGAAGTCAGTTGGAGAGTCAAAAGGATTTAGATCTTTTGAACTGTCTCCTCGTGATTTCAGAAACACCTTTGCTGTCTTGTAGTCATCTCAAAAAGGCAGATGAGCTCTGGAGAAAGCTCTGGGGAAAGCTGTGAACATACTCATTAGTAGACTTTTCACTTTTACTGATCGTGTTACGCAGCCCAGGTCTGTGTAACTTTTAAGACATCCCTCCACACGTGTCTACAAACCCAGTCCTCAGCCATTCAAATTAGGAGCCATGGAGAGGCAACCAATTCCCTCCCTGTATCATGCACACAAAAAGTATCCCTACGTTAGGGCACCTCATAAATAAAACATATCAGAAGTTTTCCTCGCATTGAACATAGTAAACAAAGGCATTCAGTCCTGTTTGAGTGAGGAGACATACGTGCCAAGCAGTGCTGCAGGAAATCATGTTTATACCTGCACAGAAATTGCTCAAGATCATTATGTCCTTGCAACACTATTACCTTTGTCCCCTCCCTCTCTCCCCCAACCCCACTACGGCCAAGTCCTGGGAGAGTCAAGGCTCTTTGGCCACGGGATTGAGACCAGGCAAGAGCAGCATGCCTGGATGCCACTGGTCTGTTTGCTCAGTGACACTTGAGCACTCTTCTCATTCCTCTTCCTTCCTGGTTATTCTTTGTCTCCTCTCTGTTTTTCCTGTGCCCACATTGCAGCGGGAGCCCCTTCCTCCTCTGAAAACCTGGAGAAACCCCCAGTAGCAGAACATGGCCTTTGGGAGAGGGCAAGGAGTGGCACTTTTCTCCCACCCAGCAGCTACTCAACAGGGCAGCTGAGGGCGTGACAGAGGACAATTTGCTCCTGACATCAGTCCCTAATAAATTATGGCAGGAGCAAGGAGGGAAGTGGGGAGATTTCTGGAGTTGCCTTCCCTTTGTGTGAACCTGCAGCAGGCAATGACTCACAGGCAGATAACAGCCTCTGGGGGTCTTCTGTGACGATCAGAGCAGCAACACAGGTCTTCTGCTGGAAAACATCTTCTCCCACAGTGCCCGGAAATCTTCCTCCAAAATGCACATTGTGGAGGGGTGTTGCTGCACCTGGGCCATGATATCGTGCTGGTAAGGGTCCAAAAGGCGGGACAGTGATGAAGATAAATGCAATAGAAGTCCTTTAACTCTTCACAGAAATAAGCTCCAAGGTACATCCTCTGTACAAGGATGGGAAAGACACTGACCTCCAGGGTCTGCTATTCTGGGGGAATGAATGTGGACTCACCTCTATGGGTTTCTATCCTCTGTTTCTGATTTTTCTTTTTTCCTGCTGTGATCAGCCATCATGAGGAGCATATAGAAAGGATCAAGAAAAGCACCAAAGTCAGCAGTTGACCCTCTTAGAAAGTATCAGCACAGAAATCCTGTTTAAACCATGTATGTTTTTGTGTAATAACCTCCAGCAGCCTGAAGCAGGATCCACAGTTGGATCCAGTCCAGTTCAAGAGCTCAGAACATCACTGACCAATAACAACATCTGGAAAGAGGTGAAGATGGATGTGACAGAGAGAAATGTGACTTCTATCTCTTACTCTGTTTATTAGGAAAGATAGCAGCCTCAATTAATTTTTTTGTTGTTGTTTGTTTCGTTGGTTTGGTTTGAGAATCATCATTTCTCCTCTGTCTGATGAGCTGCTGAACAACTGCTTTATTACAAACCTTTTCAGAGCAGAGACATCACAAGTCAGGACCTCTTTGTATCAAGGAGAGTCTTGTCCATGTGCACAGAAGAGCTGGAGCCAAGCCAAACCCTTGGCAGGGCTAGGAAATCTGGTGATGTGCCTCTGGGAAGAGGACACTTTGCTCAAGAGGAGCAGGTGATCAAATACTAAAGAGTTCATGAAAATGAAGAGGATGCTTTCATTATTTTTTGGAAGGGAGCAGTGATGATAATCGCTTCCTCTGTTCACTTCGTGGCAGAGCAAACATTTGTCACCAATTTATCACTCACACAGAAACAGAGGCTGGTGTGAAGTGAGAGGGCATCACCTTTCCCTGGACTGCCTGTGGGAACAGTGTGAACTGTCACACACCTTTTTAAGTTGAAGCCACTTCATATTCCAGCTGCTGAACCCTTGCTGTGTTCAGTAGCCCCACTAGCAAAACATGGAGTTATCACTCTTTGGTTAATTAAGTTGCTCTCATAGAATGTATATAAATAACACACCTAAGTAAATGAAAAAATACAGCATTGTGTCTGTTACATCCTTTGGCAATGCCCTAAAATGATAACTTGCTGTCTCTGATCAAGAGAAAAAAACTGCACCTAACTTAGAAGCAGGATTTGTCTACATGGAGCTGCTGGCCATCAGGTATGTCTTTGTTCTCTAATTATTTAATATTTAAATACTGCACTAGGCAGAGACATGTCAATGAAGTAAGACTGGTTGTTTCTATTAGAATTGGGAAGATTTGTAAAATTGAGCAGAAAAATTATCGAAGCATCCTATTTCACCTTCCTGAGCATAAAGTAGTTTGCATTTTACACCATAGAAGAGCTTGTAATTTTGATATCTTATTGTAATACAGATCATAATGGGAGAAAGTAGTCATAAAATACAGTGCAAAGTGGAAACATTGAAAAATCAAAATTTATCAGTTCAATAGATTTAATTTAAGTCAAGGAACCATACCTCATGTTAGTCTGTCTTCTTCTTCTCAAAGGTTTCGCTTTCAGTAATTTTGAAGTTTCAGGTTTTCAACCCCACTCTGAACAAAGACAAACTCTGGAAATCTTCCTGAGGTAGAACATTAGCATTCAGTAGGACCTTCCAAGATTTATTTTGCTGACCCAACTTGCATTACCAGGAGACACAGCATAGCTGCATCAAATACAGAGCTCCTGCCTTTAGTATATACACAGCTACATCTGGGGTCTCTGCCAACGCAGCCACTCCAGCACAGCCTCCGAAGCAGAAACTCGGCTTCCATCACTGCTTATCCTGTCTGTTCCTGTTTAGGTTCATATCTCCACACTGGCTCAAAAAATGTGCATTTATCTAAAATAAAATTGGAGCTTTGCGTAATTTGGTCCTACCCATTTTAATTTTGTTTAATTTTTTTATATACATATATATATACATATATACATGTGCACTCACACATACACAGAAACACACAATGTCAAAGACAGAATACAGGCTTTTTCTAATGTTTTCCAGGTGGTTTTCAGGCCCAACAGCTGAGATTATTTTTTACTTTCTAAAGTACTAAGAGGATAAATATTGCCATTTAAAAAATAAACTTCCTCAAAATTGTCCTTTCTGTTCTGAAAGACCGTCTTGTTCTTTGGGTGATTTATGATATCAAACTGTAACTACACGTGTATTGTTCAGAGTGTTCAGCAAACAAGACATGAGTGTTTGAAATACTTCAGGGCAGGAAGAGGCACAAAACATTAAAACAGCCTCCCATTTCTAGTATGGGCACTTAAAATTCAGTGTCTTCTTTCCTGTTAATACATCTCATGCTGTCATTGCCTCTTCATTTCCACGTAAATGAGCATTGACAGGCCAGCTAAGCAAGGCACTTGCTGTGCAGAGACCGAAACCAGCTTAAACTGAGTACATTCTCACTTTTTACAGTATTAGACCATGGGCCAGCTGGGCCAAAATTACTTGATGCCTTTTTTTATTTTTTATTTTTTTTATTTTTTGCAGGCTTCCCATAGCATGGCTGGCAATGTGGGGACGTGAGCCAGGTAAAATGCAAGAGCATGATGACTGTTAGGAAATTGGTGTACCCTGGCCATGGAAACCACCGTTTGGTGGCAGGGTTGGGCTGGCTCTTTCCCTGGCTAGTTAAATCCCAGGGATTCCCGCACCATTGACCTGCTGCCTGAGGAAAACCAGGGTTTCTGTTTCAAGGGGCTGGGACTAGAAAGGCTCCAGAGAGAAGAAATCACCCTTTAGGGACATGAGACTTGGGAGTATTATGAGAACCCTAAATACCACAGCCTGAGGGTTCCTGTACAAGAGGGGAAGAAAACCCATCCTCCTGCAAGACCAGCTCTGTTAGGGAGAAAGTAAGCCAGGGGGGATGAGAGGAAAGAAACAGAGGAGTAAAAGGAAGAGCTGCTAACTTGGTTAGAGAATCAAGGAATAATTTGGGTTGGGAGGCACCTCTGGAGACAGCTTAGTTCAGCTTTGAGCTGCACTAAGATCAATTTGCTCAGGGACTTGTCCAGTCCAGCCTTGAACACATCTGAGGATGGGAAATCCCACAGCCTCTCTGGGTGACTTGTGCTATATTTGACCACCGTCATGGTAAAAAATTTTTTGGCCTTATATCTCACTGGAATTTTCCGTGTTCCAACTTGTGACATTATAGGGCACATTCCTGCTTGCACCTTTTGTTTATGAATTTGTGTAATCCCTTGGCCCTGCTGGCACTCCTTACCTCCACAGCTTCTAAAGCAACAAACTCCTCAAGCTGACTGTCAGCTGTGCAGGAAAGGTTCTGACCCAAAGGCTAATCCTGGTGGTCTAACACAAAGAATGACCTTGAGTTGGTGGTGAGGAGATGGACAACAGATAATTCCTTCATACACCTTCTTCCTCTGCTGAGACTCATTTTTCCATCATAACCTATTTTCTGGGTTGGAGATCAGGGATTAACAGTTCCATGAGTATTTGATTTGCCTGAAGAATATTGTAAAGCTTATTAATTTCATCAGTGACTGATTTGAATAAATTTGTTCAGCCAGCACTACAATAGCTCTTTCTGGCCAAGTCTGAATGAGTTACATGTCTAATATTATATATCTCACACACTTTATATGTGTATTAGCTAGGTGCACATGTATTCACACATACATTCATCATGTTGATACATCCTTTCATGTCAGGTATGTGAATTATTTTGTTTATAAGAAACAAAGTTCCCTCCCTGTGCCAGGATTAAGAAGACCTGCGTTCCTTTCCTGGCTCTCCTTGGGATCCCATGTGATCTGGCCAAGTCATTTCATGTCTCTGTGCCTCTGCCTCCCATCTGGAGAACAGGGGCAGTGCTTCAGAAGAAGCAGTGTGGTTCACTCTGATCGGAGCCGCATCCCAGAGATGCTGAGCGGGAAGAGCGGGGATGTGTCATTATCTGCAGAACAATGGCAATTCTGACATTACTAATGCCATGGCAATATGAATATTCAAAATAGCAGGGCCTTTGTTAGAGATCCTGATTAATCAGTGATTAATATCACTGACATTTCCTGTAAGCTTAGAATAACCTGTGCTATGCTCTTATCTCAAGAAAAGGGAAAGAGAAAGGGGAAAAAGATAGCGCTTGAGCGTACTAGTACATGGACTTCAATCGTGTATAAACAAAGGCAGGAGACTCGATCACCAGTTCCCAAACCAGCCTTATTCCTGTGACATTTACGCTGCTCAGGTTCATGTACTTAACACTCAACCCCAGGAACCCTCCCTGATTCTCAAGTGCTGCTGGTGTAAAGTGTCAAATCCACCAAACTCTGGGATGACAATTACACACTGCAGCTATTTTCACCTTTCTCTTGTGGACACACTGTGCCCCTCGGCTGATCCAGCATGGCAAAACTCTCCTCTAAGCCACAGAGCACATGGAAGATCCATGTTATTTATACCTTGTAGTGATATCTGTCCCTAATTAAGTTGTTTCAACAAGAATGCATCTTTGAAGGACACACATATTTTAGTGGAAAATTAAATTATTAAGCACAGTGTTTGGAATGTTTCTGTTTCACTGGAACATCTGAAGTTAGCTTTACCATCAAAGCGAGCAGATCACATAATTGCACTCAAGCAGCTGGCCACGGTGCATCTCCAGCGCACCTTCTCACCCCATTATGTGGCTCAGACAGAAGAATTTTGCCCTCAAATTCTTGTTATGCACACATATAATACATATTCTCTTACTTGACAAAGCTTAGCTGTGTACAGTTTCTCCGCAAGGAATTACACCTCTAGGATTTAACTACAAAGGCCCATTTAGAAACTATAAATGCGAAATTGACCCCAAAGGATAAATCCTACACTTTCATCAAGTCAAAGGATGAAAACTACTTAACTATGGCAAAGCATGGGCCAGAGCACTAGCAACATCTCTTCAGAAGGGGTCTAGATTTGACAGACAAACATGTCCACTTCAACCAAGGAGCTAAGTAAAAAATATAGTTCAGCATCTGAAATAATCCAATGGAAGAGTTGGGGTGCAAATTTCACTCATACCTAAGCTCTGTAGATTAAGATGGATCTGAAGATGTGTGTTTCTAAGAGGACACTTAAGCAAAGATAAGCAGTTAAGTACTCACAGCTTTGCTTGTGTCAATGCTATCTGTAGATACTCTTTTTCCATAACGCTCTGAGTGATATTTTAATGTGTAGATAACATGTTCCTTAAATGTAGGCCATATATATGCACTGCAAATTGCTCTACCGCTAATAATGTAAATTTTGTCAATTAATAAAAATATTATTCCTTGCAGGATTATTCTGTGTGATTTTGTTCAACGAAACCTCTTTAAACATGCTGAATGCAGTATTTCAGCAATGGCTTTTCCATTATCACTGCACTAGACTGCTCTGTCTGCTGAGAAAGGTGGTGGCTCTGTTTTGGTAGCAGGGAGGGAATTTTCTTGCCAGAAGTCTCACACTTGAAATTTTTAAAAAGATCAGGGATGGGGACTAAGTTTTAAGCAGATGCAGACTTTGTTTCCCTGTTAAAAATAGCCAGATGCTTCTGGATTCTCCAGGCCAGGAATCTCCTGTGGTCTGAGGGAAATTCTGATGTCCTGGTTGCTCATGTTTTTCCTTGTGAGGAGTCACTACCAGCAATGGCCAAAGATGAATTCCCTGTTTTCACTCCCAATCCTTTTCCGTCTTCCTCCACCACTCTTGGCAAAATCTCCATCTACCCTGTTCTTAGTGCTCTACTGACCATGTTTCCTTCCACTTTTACTCTATGATCCAAGCTCAGCCACTTGCTCTTCTCTAAACTCGTCCTTCAAGCTAATCCCAGCTTCAGGTTTCCACATCCTCACTTTCCTCATCTACAGTGAAAAACACTGCCAGAACCACCTCCTCCCTAATGCCCTTCTGGCTGCCTCCTTTCAAAGGGTGACAACCAGTGGGCTAGGAAGGGAGGATGGGATCATTGTCCACAGGACTTGATGGCAGCTGGATGGGGTGTTCTCACACTGCTTCTGGGGAGTCAGAGCATCAACACATTTCAGGACTCTTGATGATGGCACTGGAGACATTTCATTCCACCCCTGAGAAAAGACACACAGCTCATAGCAGAGACAAGGTCTGGCAGTCCTCTTCTGTAGCAAGGTTGTCCTGTTCCAAGTATTAAATCTCACTTGCAAGGGATTTGAGGGTGTTGCTCCTCCTCCCTCGTCTCAGCCTTGTCTCTTGTCTGCTTTCAAGTGCCAGCTCACAGTAATGATTATATTTTCCTTACCTGATGTTAGTTGAATGGCTCTTGCAAACACAGGATAAACAAATATATATGTATATATATACATATATAAAACAGTCAAATAATCTTAAGCATTGTAGCAACAAAACCAAGAGTAGAACTTTTTTTTTCTGAATTTAATCATATTGCTTCTAGCATCTGAAAACTCAAAAAGGATTTGCAGTAAGCCCTGTATAAAGATGAATATATAGAGGGATATTTACTTGTTCAATGAATTTCCAGACAAGGTACAGAAGGAGGGAAATGTGCACTACAGTGATGGGAAATTGAGAAATGGGCGAAGTGGAGGCACTTATCAAGGTCATGCAGGAAGCTTGTGGCAGAGCATGGTATAGACTGCACAGTATTCAGGCACCAGCCCAGGCCCTTGCCAAGCAACTATCCAGCTTTTTAAAATATTCATGGAAGAAAAACAAGCTTGTGCAGTGCTCCACAAAGAAGTCAGAACAAAGGACAAGTCATTACCCTACAATAGGGGAGACTGCAGAAACCGAATTTGAGGGGTTATTATCTGCTGGTAAGAAGTCATAGATATTGCCAAATACTAATTTTAAAGTTTTCTCGTTTACAGTCCTCAGAAAAAGGGAAAAATCTTTTTCTCAGCCTTAAGCATTGCAGCAAATTCTGTCCGGTGTAGTTAAACTGGCCATGTCTGCAATCCAGAATTTATATGTCACTGTTTTATCAGATTTCCAGAGACATATAATGTCTCTTTCTGCTGCCAGTAAAACCAGATGCAGAAGTATCCTTGTGTATTTATTTAGCACAGGATTGTTAATGCCTGGGAGTAGCATACACTGGGGTGTGGCTTCCATGTCTTGCACAGAAATCAGCACTAAGAGACCAGAATTAAAACAGACTGAGGCAGAAGTGCAACCGATTGACCTTGGCGCCAGCAGAGTGGGAAAAATGTTACAAAACTGTGGACAGAGGAGCCAGGTCAAGGCTGATTTTTACCCCTTGAAATTCAAAGGTACTTGATACGAAGCATTAATACAAGTAAGTTCTTTGCTTTCCGTTTCCTTAAGGAAACAAACTTTCAGGCTGCAGGCAGTCCTTTTCATCTCAGCTTGAAGGGAAGAAAGAAAATCCTGGATTGGCCTTTTCAGTGAAGAACCTTTTGCATAACTTCGTTAAGACAAAACAAGATGCCATTGTAGATTAAAGTGAAGACTTCTGTTAAGCAGGAGGTTTAACAAGTCTTTAAAAGCAGCTCCTGCTTCATGTGATAATCCTGATTTCCTGAGAAGCTGGAGGTACAGTCTTTGGCTCTATTTGGCTCAGCTTGAGCCTGAGCAACCCTGGTTGAAAGCCAGACTGGCACTTCCAGTGTTGACTTTGGGCAATAAGGGGGTTTTGCTCCAAGATGCCATTGGTGGGAAAAGTATGGCCTCAGCAGAATTATCTGCTCTCTCACCCTCACAGAATTCTTCACCAACAAAAGGCAATGCACCCTGAATTGTCCTGCAGCACACAGCCCAAGGAGCACAGAGAACTGGAGCATTCACAACAGAAGGAGCATCCTTATCCCATTTACAGCACTTTGCATTTTGCTCTGCTCCAGTGTTAGGCAGCTGTGTGCCCAGGAAAGTCTTTGGCTGGGAATGGTGTGGTTGTGCCTCACCACAACTGCACAACATTTCCAGCCTTGCTGAGGACACAGAACAAGCTGAGGACTGTGGTTAAAGCAAAGGTGAGAGTCGAGGGAGCAGTTCCAGAGAAGGGTGAAGGCAGGGGAGCAGCTGGTCCACCAAGGGCGGTTCTGGGGGGGGAAAGAAATAAAATGAAAACTTCTTTGCCCAGGAAACGCCCATGTCTAGCATAGTAATCCTTACCAGTGTTAAAGTCACCTTTGAAGCAATAAAACTCCTCATTCTGCCTCTGAAGAAGCAGCAGCAAACTCTGATAAGTGGGAAGGGAAGGGAAGAGAAGAGCATTTTATGTTCTCATGCTTCCTTGGCTCACTCCAGCACTGTTTGATTAACTAAGAGCAAGATTTATGTGCTATAAAGTGCTCTGGGGAGGCTACTGATGCCAAAGCTCTGCACCTGGGTTTTGAAAGCCTCTCTAAAGTGATGAGAATATCTGTATATTCTCATCTAGGATAAGAAAATCCCCCTGAAAACAAAAAATTACTACTGCTTTTTGGCAGGACAGCGGAGTGCAACTTCACTTAGGAGGTAGATTTGCAAAGATACCAACAACCACTAAATGGCCTGGTCCTTCAGCAATTGGAAGGGAATTAGCATTTCATGGCCATTTACCCCTGAGGAGAGGTGACCCCTTACGCCTGATTACTTTGGATTCTTCCATATAAGGAAGATTAAAGAAATATCCCATTAAATTATTTCAGGTTTGTTATTGGGGGGGTTTTGTTTTTTAAATTGTTCTACCCAGTATAATCCCATGGAAACTTGTCTCAGAAGACAAAGGAGTTCCATGCCTCTTAATGGTTAGCAGAGTCACATTCCTGTGCGACATCTTCCTCTAATATGATTACTTGGGAATGAGCACGCCAGCAGGACAAGCCATGTAACTGGGGATGTTATCAGCCTCTCAACAGACTTGGAAACTGATTTTCATCAAGTATTGTTTAAAACTATTGTGCTGAGCGTTGAAATTGGCCCATTTTATGAATAATTATGCTGTGGTGATGATGTTTTCAACCCCTTTTAGAAGCCATCAACAGTTCGCAATATCTGGGTGTTGTACAGGCTTTGTCTGGAAATGACATCCAGTCTGTGTGACTTCTGCAAGCTCTGACCAAGAGGAGGCTGTTCAAGGGGACGTGTTAACTCTGATTCTCACAGAGCAAGGTTTCTTCAAAAAATGTGTTGCTGTTTATCACCAGTTAATGCCACATGTGGGCAGAGTCTTTCTTGGATTAGACTCCCATTACAGGATTGAACATTGTGGACTAGGATCGACTTTACAGCCTGCAAGAGCTGTGGTGACTTCAGACCACTGACAAGTGGGATGGTAGAGGAGAAAAGGTGTTTGCACCTCAACAAATGAGGGAGAAACAGCAGAAAGAAAACAATCTTGATGAGGGGAATCTCAGCCAAACACGATGCCTTGGCTCATCTCACCTCTGCAATCACAGAGACCAACATTTTAACAAATTCTGGAGACCAGTGGCCTTGGGCAGAGAGAGGGAAGGGGGGAGATGGTACTTTAATTGGAAAAGATGGAGCCCATGGGGTTTCTTTGCCCTCCTGATTGGCAATCTGCTGCCAAAGCTAGAGAGGACTCAAGGAAAAGAAAAGTTATGGTTCTGCATGCAGTTTGAAGACACCTTCAGATCAAACTAAGAGGTATTTGACTGACAAATGGCTTGTCCACATTGCAAGCATGCACTGTCTGACTTGTTTCTGGGTGTCCAGGCTCCATGGGACTCAATGTTCATGTGAACAATGAGTACATAAATTCTCCAAATGTCAGGCACTTCCTGGCACTTACATGTACTGAATGCCTTGTACTCACAGCTCACCACACAGAGCTCACTGCTAGATGATGCCTGTGCCTTTGGAAATGCCTGCAGCCATCTCCAGCCCAGTATCTGAAGGCCTTGTGGTGACATCACCTGTCATCTGCAAGCTTTTCCTGGAGTGATGGAGGAGAAAGGTAAACCAGGTTTACCTTCATTGGCTCCAGACCTTTGCAAGTTTTCCTTGTAGGAGCAGACCTAATTTGGCAGCAGGTTCACAAATGCTGGTAGACCCCATGAAAAAAATCACAGTCTTGATAGCACAGGCACTTCTGTTTTGTCTTCTTTCCAAAGCAGTTCTCCAGCACAGACCTTGGTCAACCATCTCTGGAGGCACCAGCTGTCCTCTTTCAGAGGCTGAAGAAAGGCTGATTTTTTTTGTACCTCTCATGCTCCTAAATTGGAATGATCCAATCCGGCACTATCCCACAACCATGAAGTCCTAGAAGTTAAATGTGCTTTAAGAGGAAATGATTGATCTGGAAAAGAGACATTTCAGATGATAAGTTGATGGAGCCTATAGTGCAGTCTGGACCTGTGATGTTCTTCTGTTAACATGCTAGCCATAAAATTGTATCTATATCCATACATATGCTATTGAATATGTATGTGTATTAGTCTCCTAATTGGCCTGCAAATGGGATGTTGGTTCTATCTCAAAATGACACATAGAGAATACTGAGGAGTACAAGGATTTTGACTGGAGGCTTATTTGTAAAATGCTGACATTTAAAATAAATGCATTTCTTATTTTTTGTAATGTGGATGCCCAGCTGGGGGCAAACTGTAGTGATGCTGCTGACAGAGCTCCAGTAGCACAGATCAGCAAAGGACCCAACCCACGCAGAGCAATATGAACATCAGTTCCTCTTGTTTCCTTGTGAAAACTGGTGTGATTCCTCCCTCTGATGAAATTCGTCTTCCAGGATTCCAGCTGGCATAGTGCAAGTCTGTACAGTGTTCTCCACTGATGGTGATTTATGAAACTTTCACAAGGGGGGGTTAACTGGTGCTAGAGATCTTGATGTCTCAAACCTCAGACCAAATCTCCACGTATGCAGAGAAGGCAGGCTATAAATAATTCCTGTAGTGTTTTATAAACGATTCTAGGTAGCAAATATCATCTGTTAACTTTATTTGCAATTGGTACATGCAGCTAAGGGAAACAAATGAACTGCTGCTGAATTAATTCGCAGCCCATCCAGAAACTTTTTTGCACTTTGTCTGGAAAGTTTCCAGGCAGCAGAGCAGCTGGCATGCAAAAAGTGGGTGGCTTCCTAGGAAAGGGGGTTGGCCTTTTATTTTAATAGAATTTGTTTACAAAAATACCCACCTTTGGTGAGATTTAACTCTGCCAACCTGCCTGAAGTAGTCTATTTTAAAGAGAATGTGTTGATTCAGACTGGCTTTTGTTTATTCCTGATGGAGCAAGCTATGAGCCTGTGAGGAGATGCAGCCCATTCCTCTCAATATTCTCCTAGGGTAAAAAACCTCCTGGAGGTGCCCACCTCTCTCCTCTGCCACAGATGAGATTAAGGCAATTCCTCTAAATGAAGCACTGAAGTTTTGCATGATCCCTGGGAGAGCAGGAAGATAGTGTGATGGTTTTGGGGGTTGCTGGTGGCTGAAGGTGAACTCTGTGTGCACCTCTCCCATGGGCTAGTGGGCAGATCTCTGCTGGGCTGCAGGCAGTTCCTGTCTAGGGGAGAGCTTTATAAATAGTCTTCCCTTTTTTCTAGGAACATGCCCGATTTCTTGTGCCAGTTACCCCATTGTGTTTGCAGTGAGAGAGAAACAACAAAAAGAATTTTCTAAAACCCTCCTTCTCAAGAAAAACAGTTCTCCCAAAAATGCAGCTACAAAAATTCTCCTTCATCTCTTCTGTACAAGTTTTTTTTGCTGTTGCATGTCTGGGTCAGGCCCCCCATCACGCGTGCTGCAGGATGTGCAGGATGTGGCCCGGAGCCCTCCAGCTTCCATGGCCCTGAGCTCACACTTGTTCCAGCGGCAATAACAACACTGCTAATCAGGGTAATGACTGCAGAGCTGTAAGAGTATATCTGATGTTTTCACAGGTGATGTAACTTTTCTTGATATGGAGATACCTCTCAAACCCTTCAGCTATACTTTTTATTACACTCCATTTTCTTTTATCTTTTTTCTTTTCTTTAAATGCAGTTCTGATTCTGGTATAAAACAGCTGACGCACACATAGACAGACAAGTTTCCACAAGCAATTAAAACTCTGAGTGCAGACACCGGTGTCCTATAAATGACATTTCTTTTGAGGAAGGGAAGAAACACAATGGGAAAGAAACTATTTTAATTTTTAAAACAACAATAAAAGTTGAAACTCATTTCCTAGAAGAAAAAATAACTACGAACCAAATCACCACAGTAAGTACAACATAAAACTTTCATTGGCAATAGAAATCAAATGAAATATCTTGAAAACCCTGGGATGCTAAAAAGACTCTCAGCTGTGTAGGGATGAAGGTGTCACTGGAGGGAAGAAGGCACACTTGCCATTCCTGGTCCTTACCCAGTGCCACAGAGCAAGGTGATGTTGCTATTGAGGCTGCTTGGAGATTAAAGGGTAATCTTGGTTGCAGTGGCTGGAGCAGGTCCACTAACTTCAGCTAGGGATGCTACTCCAAATTTAGTCATGCTCATAGGTGGTGGGAGTTTGCCCCTTTTGCCCTGGAGCCACCCTGCAGGTGTGCCTTTCCCCTTCCTCACAGGAGCACGTACGGCATCGCTGCAACACAACACATCGCCTGCTGCCGCTGGAGAAGCCAGAGGAAAATTGCATGTATGATTAAGGCCTGATGTTTTTATGGATGTTTTCATAAGACACCACTTTCTGTGACCACAGGAATTCAAAGCTTACTCAAACTATTGGATCTAAAATGCTGAGATGCTTTGCTTTCAAAAACAGAAAAAAAAAAAAAAGAAAAGGCAAAATCCTTACTCTTTCACCTATATAAAGAAATATGCTCCTGAGGAGCTACTGGAGGATGTATCCCCTGTACACAGAGCAGTATTCCTTCTCATTTCAACCCAGCGGCAATGCTGAAGTGGCTGCTCTGGCTCTAACAAGGTCGTTCCATGTCATCCTGGAACAAAGGAGAGCCAGCTTCGAGCTGCAGCCTGCCAAAGTGTCCCCCAGTAAGGCTGCCCTTGGGTATGTACCTCTGAGCCTCCTTGGGGACATACCACAGAGCTTTCTGGAGCCCCTGGGGATTGCACCCTTTGTTTGGCACCATTGCTGGTGCTTCAGGAAGCACTCGAGACAGTGTGGGCAGGGAGGGAAGGCATGGCCACCACGGATGAGGCTGGGAAGGTGCCCTGGCATGCTGGGCCTGGGCATGCTGCTGTCTTGCTGGGCTGGGGCTCCCTAGAGGCCATGGGGCTGCTTGGGGAATGCCATGAGATATGTTACAACACCACACCAGGACACACCACAGCAACTCCACATTTGACTTCCACCTCTTCTTGGATGGGAGACCTCTAAAGCTTTGCATGGCACTGTGCCACACTCACAAAAACCTGACTTTTCACCTGGTTCAGTCAGGGAAGAGCCTGGGCATGTCAGTGATGGCAAAGAGCCACGCAGAGGCAGCCCACATCCCTGCCTTGCCAAGGGACCCTGTGACCCTCCCCTGGCCATCACATCACCCCTCACCAGCGTGTGGGATCGCTACAAGCATTGCTTGGATCTCACCCAGAGCAGCCAAATCTGTGCCCTGAGGGAGCCCATTCCTCCTGCACCATGTGCTCCAGCCAGCTGAGTAACCCTGCAGGAATCAGCCACGGGGATGTCGGCGGAGCTGCCGGGCACGCGCCAGTGCCCCACCAACACTGTGGTGTGCAGGGCCCTTCCCCGTCACCCAAAAGCTGCAGAGAGTGTGTCCCCACCAGAGCCAAGAGTGAATACCAGAGGCATGAATCCTGCCCTAACAGCTCATGGTTTGCAGAGCTTAATTAAGATGATAAAGGGGCTGCAAGGCTGGGCAGGCTCGCTGGCACGTGGCTGGGCGATCAGCTCGGCTGGTCTCTCACTGCCAAGGGCTGCAAGCCGGGGAAGGTCTGCTCCTGCTCACTCCTCTGCTGCTCACGTTGCTCCTGCTGTCTTGGGAAGGAGCTCATCTCCGAGGGCCAGGGAGGGATTCACCTGGTGCTCAGCTCCCACCCTCACCCAAAGCTTGGCTGAGCAGCTATGATAGGCTTAGCCCTGTTTCTGAACGTGCTCAGACACTCACAAATCTATTTGGAAGACCCGCTGTGGTCTGCACCAAGGGACACTTGCCATTTTTCTCTTCCCCTTGGGTTGGCCAACCTTTGATGTTGAAGGTTCAGGCCATTGTTGTGAATGGCAAAGCATCTGAGGGATTTTTCTGTTTCCAACCCCCACCACTGCACTGACTGGAGGGATTCACCTGATCTCCCCTTGGTTTAGAAGAGCCTCAAGATCCACCCCTTATCTTTAACTGAACCTATTTCTACCCATACAGAGGTTGTATCCTTACACACTGTGCCTCTGGTCCATCAGGAGAGACCTCTTCCCTGACCTTGGGTTGCCAGAGGCAGCTCCTCTGAGGTCTGATGGCTCTCCTACACCACAGCCTGTTGCATGCACGAATAACTTTTGTCCACACAAAATTCCTCCAGAGTAGTCCCAAGGATGAGAAACATTTCACAGAGCTGGTTGGATGCCACCACCAGGCAAAGGTACTCCTGTTCCATTTTTCTTACAGGAATTCACCTCCTCTCTCCCCATCCACACTCATTTGTGGGTTTAGGAAATCAGGAATTAACACCATAGGAAACATGTTCATGCAGCTGGAATATCTCTGTGATCCCTCAGTGACTCCTCTCTTTGCTGTCCTCCTTTGTAGGAGCAACCACAAATCCCTTTGCTGCCTGTCTGCAGGAATGTTATTAAAATGCAAGTGGTTTGTAAGGGATCTGAATTCTTACCCATTTTGTAGCTGGATCCTTTGCTGTTCCTAAAAATTGTCTGCCTTTCCAACATCCATCAAGATGTTACAGGAACCACAAAAGCCTAAGATACACACATTTATGTTTCTTGGAGCTTGCAGGCTGCTTCAGTGCCCTCAGATATTTTCACTGCTCTTCTTCCTCAGGGAAATAGCTGAGCTGCTTCAAGGACAAATATTCCAACTATAGACAAAGCAGAGAGTTCTCAGAGGCAGGTGTTAACATTCAGCTTATAACTCCAGCTCTTCCAGTGCCCCTTCTGAGGTTTCCAGGCAGCAGAAAAAATCCCCTCCATTTCCCTTTCTGTCCACAGGTCTCACAATTCTCCGAGTCCACATCACTGTCGCCTTCTGGTAGAAAGGGAAACATCTAAATGGCACCTCTGCAATAGGAGAGCAGGAACAGAGATGTGATGGGTGTGTGGAACACCCCAGTTTCACTGAGCAGCATGAGTGGTCACCCCAAAACCCACCAGATGAACTAACGATAGGATTGCAAAGCTGTGGGCTGAGGAGAGCAGCCAAGTGACTCATTCTTCATCCCCTGCTCAGCTGTTAGAGGACATCCCTGCATCATCAGCCTCTTCTCTGCCACAGACGAGTTTGAATGCCATGAATATATCACTTGTACCTACGGGACAGTAATAGGACCTACATCAAGCACTCTTGCAGTGAATGTCCCATCCTGGGCAGGTAAATCAACACTTCTCAGTGGCAGAAGAGAGAAAATAAAAATGGTGCCAAAGACAATCACCATTTTCATGGAGCATGGAACCCTGAGGATTAATTCCTCTGCCATAACTACTCCTGCAAATAGGCATCAGGTAAAAGCCCCTATAATTTATCAGTAATATTCTATTCTTCCATACTTTTTAGTTAACTTTTTCCATATTCGGGAATAACAGTGAGAAAACTGAATGAACAAAGTATCTGACTGTGAATGGAGCATCAGGAGACCCAGTCTCAATTTTAATGCTGTGACCACTGGCAAAACACTTATGTGCCCCACTGGTTATCCTTTCTCTGTCTTGTCTGTCCAGACTACAAGTGCTTTGGGACAGAAACCATCTCCCAAAATTTGTTTGCAACAATTGCCCTGGGAGGGCACTGAAGAACATAATAAGTGCTTAGTATACCATAAAATTATTTAGTAAATAACAGGCAGTTGTGAGTCACTGCCCTGTAACTCCATGTCTGGTTTTTGGTAAGTATTTTTATACACAGCTAAGAGATGTAAGGACCTACACCCCATCTTCAAAAGGAGGAACCTAAGGGTCTTGACTCACATGGAGTTAAAAATGCAACTGCTGAGGCAGACAGACATCCTGCCTCTTCAGGATGGGGAACATAAAAAGGGCAGCTGGGAGCAGTCCTTGACTTAAGCTGTCCCATTATGTAGTGGCAACCACAAGTCCCTGAGCTCTCATTACTTCGATCTTTTGAGTCCTTTCTGAAAACATGGTTTAATTTCTTGACACTTAAGAATTTACTGGTCTCTTGGCATTAAAATGTTTATTTTGTTGTATTTGTTTTGCCTTTGTAATTTTTTTCTCACCTCTGAAAAGGACTTTGTCTTCTTTATGGTCTAGTTTCATGATAAAAAAAAGTTTTCTGCGGAGCAGCTGTGAATCAGCTTTGGTCTGCAGAGCACTTGAGAAACGCCCAGCCATGGGGACAGGTTCATCTGTGGTTACCTTGTCAGGGATGTGTCCCATTGCCCCTTCCCTTTTTCAGCGGATTCATTCAACTACCTGCTGCTTTCTGTTTATTTTCCTACAGTACCATCTGATTTTGCACTACCACCAAGAAGGTCCAGCTGGTACAGTCACACCAGGTTTGGTGCTCCTGACCCATGCAGAGGAGAGCTCATATGGCTGAGGCTGTGTCTCCTCACCTCCAAGCCCATCCACCCTTGCACTGCTTTGGCTGATGGTCAGACTTTGTGATAGCTCAGTGAAAAAACTTGGGCAATCCTGGCAAATGCACATCACAGGAAGTTGGATGAGGCCCAGGTGTTGGAAAGTCTGTGCATGCACTGTTGATCTGTGAGTTTTTTGTACCCAAATGCCATTTTCATGCCTGACAATGTTGTCGGGTCTCAAGTTCATGCTCTCAGGTCTCTTTTCCATTTTCTCTTCCAGCAGTGCAAGTAAAACTACTTTCAGGTGAGATGGCAGCAGGAGAGGGCATAAAGTGGGGAGTATGGGTTGTCCTGGTGAACATGAAGGTCTGATGAGATAGATGTGACAACTGGTTCAGCCTCATGTTTAACCTGGTTCAAGGGATCGTTTGAAGAGGAGAGATGTGGAACCAGCATGTTCTTTCTCTCATCAAAGAGCTTTACATGTATCCCCACAGAAAAGGGAGCAATTTTAAGCATTTACCTGTGATAACCTGGCCTCACCAATTAAACCAATCACCAGATTTTGTGCCCTCCCCTAAGGACTGTATTGAAATGAGGATGCCTGTGCCAGCAGGAGGAGAAAATAGAAACTGGAAATGCACAGAAACATATGTTACAGTGAACGGGGGATATTCAGAGGGAGGCTGTGTCCAGGAGAAAGCAGATCAGACCCATTCCTTGTCCTCTACATATCCATGCCAACAAAACAGCATCACAACCTCACTGACAGTGCTCTGTTTCTATGTGGTACCCCTGCAAAAACCCCTTGCAGACAAAACTAGTGCTCCCGGGCCATCTAGTACATTTTCTTTCTGGCAAAAATGACAGGGCTGTTCATGCTGGGTCACAATGCATTCCTCCTGCCACTTCTCCTTAAAAGGCATCACCCACCTGGCCCAATTACGAACATGAACTAAGCAGCCTCACACTCACCCTTGCGTAGCAACTGCTGGATAGTGACAGATTTTCAGGGAATTGGTGGTTATCTGATACATAGTTGAGCAGCCACGTTCAAGGCTATAATTGATTCTTGCTCTCTTTTCTTTGCCACAAGCCCACCTGCTAACTGCAGCTCTTTCCATCAGGTTGTCCTCTAAAAAAAACAAGAAGGGATTAATCTTGTAGCATAGCTCAAATTACACAGGAGTTATTTGGCAGAATAGTATCTGTGCACTGAGCTAAGGAACAAACCTGGGAGTAAAAAATCAAACAGGGCTGTTCTCTTAATGTTTAAAACCTAGAGACTAGGCTCAACTGGTGACAGAGTGTAACAGGCGACACAGAGGGCAGATTTGCATTTTTATTTTCATTTTCAAGGGGTTTTCTTGTGCTGTGACATGTGCTCCAGGCTAATGCTGCTTTACCTTAAACTGCTCCCCTTGGGTGAATTTAACAGCTAACAACTTGCATGTTATTCCAGCTGTAGGCAAAATGTGTGGCACTGTGCTTTTTATTTGAAAAATAAAGTCACACTGGTGCAAATAAATGAGACTGGAATCACTGATGCTGCGAATTATTTGCAGCTTGGGTAGTACATGAGGTTGAAAAAATACCTCTTTTATGGGCAGGTCGCTATGGAGGTTAAGACCTGAAACAGAGTCATTAGCCATGTCCTATAGCTATGTTTGGTAATGTTTCTTAAATTATTCTTTCTACAGAGATAAAATCACTGCTTTCTTTTCTCCCTTTTCTGGTTTTATGATCACAGAATACATTAACATATATTCATTTTTTTTTTGCAGTTTTATAGTTGCCTTTGCAAGTTTATGAACATGAATTTAGCACAGAGGCACTTGGAGACAGAAAGATATCAATTTACTAGCATAGATGAGAGGAAAAAGACCTGGAGGTAGAGAGCAGGGAGGGAGAAAGGGGCTGGAGGCAACTGAGAATACCAAGGAAGGCATGGAGGATCCAACATGCTTCACAAAACTGCTGCCTGGATCTGCTGGTCACCAGTACAGGATCCTGAACTCCAACATCAGCACCGAGGGAAATTCTTTGGGGAAGAAATGATCATGAAAGCATGGCCTGGGAGTCATAATCACTGCTTGGCTGCCAGTTCTGGCAAACCCTGATGTCAGGGCAACACAGCTGGGGGAGGAGGGGATGAAGATTGTCATTGACTGTAGCTTGGGCCATGCTGCCACTCTGTGCTTCTGTCTCTCCACCTGCTGATTCCCTCTTTTCCCAGGTCTGCCAGAGCATCTCAGTGAAAGCTCACGAGGGAACAAGCCTGCAATAATGGTAACCCACCTACATCAAAAGAATAGTGCTTTTAGAAAAAGAAAGCGCTTCTTTTTGACAGCCTTACCAACAAATTCACAGGTCAAAAGACCTTTCTGTTGGACAGGAACTTGCAAACATTAAAGCCTGACCTCAGCCATGATTACAGGGGACACTGGTGCAGTTAATATCACTGCAGTTCACAGCAATTGGGAAGTAAATTAAACCTCTGTTTGCAGAAGGGGCTGCACATTCATATGCCCCTATAAGCCAGGGACATATTGATTTTCCAGCTGAAGTAATTTCCAATTTAATGAATTACTACTGAAGTGAGAAGAAAGAAAATTTCTCCCATTCATTGCAATCGAAGGCTGGGGCTCAGCTGGGAGCTGAAGCTTCCAGAAGCTGGGAGATGCTATTATACAGAGCACTGCTACCAGGGGACAGTTCTCCAAATCTTGAGCTTGAACACCTCATCAAACCACCTACAGTCCACACCTCAGGACCGTGGGAGAACCCTGCAGCAGGATGCCCTGAGCACATCCATGTGTTCACCCCCTTGCAATGGCACATGAAAACAGCTGGGCACAGAGCTGAGGGAGCCAGACCCTTGGAAGGGGTAGAGTGACTGGACAGGCTTTAGGCAGCAAAATCCACATGGCATCAGTAGCTTTTATTCTTTAGCCATCCTTTGTGAATTATTTGGTTTTTTATCTAATGTTTTCCCTTGCTCTTCCCTCCCCTCCCTGCCCCCAACTTTATTAAGTGATTTATGCATGTGTGGAGAGATTGACATTTAATTGGATGTTGGAAAAGTGGAATCAAAAATTTCAGGAAGGAAATTCAGTTGAAAAACTACATTTGATCTTTTAATTGAGACAAATAGGGAAAAATGAAGAGATGTCAAGTGATGATGTGGGGAAGACAGGAAAGTGGAGACGGAGGCATTTAAATATCATGTGAAGTTATACAGATTTTCTTTTCTTTGAAAAAAAGAAAATACTGGAACTTTTTTCAAGTTGTAAATAATTTTCTGATAAATTTAATACCTGGTTTGACTTTTTTGTAAACAATGCACCAAGTTTCCACATAAAATGTGTTTCTGATCCACGTGTTGGGTTCCCCTGTTGTCATTGCAACATCTGCCACATCACAGAACACATCTGCTGCCTGGTCAATCACAAATCTGCTCATAGCTGCTTAGAGACTGTTCTTGCTTAAAACATTCTCTCACCTTTCATAAGGTATCCAACTACATCCTAGGGAAGCTTAGAGAAATAATACATATAATTTTACTAAATATGGTTTGTATTTTCTTGCTTAAAATGCCCTTTGTATCCCAAATTTGGAAATCATGTGAAAAGATTTGATTTTTCTAAATGTTATATTTCTCAGGGGGAAAAAAAAAAAAAAAAAAGAAAAACATCTCCTTTTCTGACAAGTGAAGAATTTTGGTTTTCCACCTTTTTTCCTTTCAAACAATAGCATGCCTTTTCTTTATTCTTCCTTTTGTCCTTTTAAGTCCAGTATTATGCAGTTATTGGAAAGTCACAGATGACAGGGCTTGTCACCCTCTTTCTCCACTGTCTTAGAGTTAGATGTCTAGTGAAAGCTAAGCTAAGCCTTTTGCCCCTTCCTAGAGAGCGTGGGATAAACTGCCAGCTGGGTCTCTCTCTGCCCACTGTAAAATGAGCCCAGAAGCCCAGCTCGAGTGAGCAGCTAACTCTCAAATGGCTAAAATTGCGTCAGATGATTTGCACCCAGAGTGACGGGAAGAGAAATGAGACATGGGCAAACAGATGATTGTAAGAAAGCTGGAAAGAAAATGCGGATTATCATAAAATCTATGTGACATTGAGTGACAAGTGAGGAACAAAGGGACCTGGAATGAAGAGCAAAAGGGGAAAAATAAAGAAGGGAATTGCAATTTCAAGCAGTAGTAGATCAATATCAATAGTTTAAGTTATTTTTTTCAGCATAAAATTCATTATTTCTTCTATATCTAAAGTCATCATCTTAGGATTCATTTCTAGGTTTTTTTCCAGCCTCTGATATAAGTTGCAAAATAAATGAAACCCCTGTATCTAGCAGAATAGATTCTGGCAGCACAAACAGCTTCCCGTGTCTTTTCCAGCTTCAGCTGTTATCATCTGCCTTCACACACATTATGTGCTGCTTTCCCTGGTTCCGGATGGTCAGAGAGAAGACAGTCAGCCAACACAGTGCAGGCACTACAGAATAGCCCCATCAGTCTCTAGGAGAGACTATCCATTTTCCCCTTTCTGGGATCATCCTGTTCCATGTTTCTTGACTATGCAGGACATGGTGTAGCTGATGCACCAGCCCTTACAGTACCAATTATATGGATAAGCCCGTCCAGCTGCTTCTTCCTGCCATCCCTTATCCTTGTAGCATGGAGCATGGCCCCATATGCTTCTCTCCAGGGCCTGCAATACACAACCTCCACTTCAAATGTTCTGACTGGTGGCAGGGTGACCTCAGTGCTACTGCAGAAACTTTGAGCTGGAAAAATGGGTAAAAAGTATTCACACTGGAGGACCATCACATGGGGCCTAAAGAAGATCCAGTCCCAAATACTATGGAACATGGACACAGTCAATTTGTGTCATTTGGTGCCCTGGAAAGGTCCTCTGTCTTGATTTAGGGAGCAGTGCATTTGGGCCAGGTCCAGGCTTCTCTTTGGGAAGGAGCACCTTGTGTTGGTCTCTTCCCATGCTTTTATAGTTCAACCCAATATACCACTTTTTAAGCCTCCTGTGTGATGAGAGACTCAAGGGAGAACTACTATGTATGACCTTGCATAGTGGGTAGGTCTGGACAGTGGTTGCAGTGGGAGGGAGAACAGCAAAGGTTTCACAAGCAAACTGTCTGATCCAATCAGTGAGACACCATGATAGATGGGAATGGAGCAGACCCAGGAAGGGTTGTCCTGAAACACAGGACAGATAAGTACTACTGGTACTCCATGGTCCATCTGGGCCATAGTTGTTTACTTGCATCTTCTTTTTTTGAGTGGTACCTTAGGAGTGCAGGACTTTTCTGTCATCTGATTAACCACATCTAATAGAGCCCTTCAAGTGAACAAACAGCCTTTCAAGACCAACCTCTGTTTTCCAAGGTAACCTTTATGGGTTTTCTTAGAAATGAGTTTCCTTAGAAATCAGAGAATGTTTTGGGTTGGAAGGGGTCTTAGAGATCATCTTGTCCCAGTGCCCCTGCTGAGGGCAGGGACACCTCCCACTAGACCAGATTCTTCAAAAAGTCCCATCCAACCTGGCCTTGAACAGTTCCAGGAATGGAGCATCCATAACTTCTCTGGACAACCTGTTCCAGTGCCTTACCACCCTCACAGCCAAGAATTTTTTCCTAATCTAAACCTGCCCTCTGTCAGTTTGAAGCCATCCCCTCTTGTCCTATCACCCTTCTAAAGAGTCCCTCTCCAACCTTCTGGTAGCTCCCTTTAGGTACTGAAAGGCTAATACCATTGTAACCATGGTTTCATTGGTTCCCATTCTTTGTTTTCCTAAGGCTGTGGTAGATTTTCAGGAAGTTACACCATTTGAAAGGGTCACTGGACAAAAGGTTCAACTTGTAGATCTATATTTGAGTCTTGAAGACTAAGTACAAAGCAGATTTCTAGGACTATATGGAAAATGTGAGCAAGATGGACATGATTTCATGTCGTGCCAACAAAAACAAAATTCCCTGTCAGTGTTATGACTTGCCATCCTTCATAGTACTATGAATTTGAAAGGTGAAAGAAAAGTAGGGAACTTTGGAAGTCACTAGTAGCTATTATGGGAAGTAGTATTGTTGTAGTCAAAAAAACTGTCTCCCACTTCCAACATTCTAATATATTTTGTCATTTTTCTGGAAGCAGAGAGAATATATAATGGAAATTAGCTTTTATTTTCCATTGTTCATTTCTATCAGTTCTAGTAATATCTGCAGAAAACCTGCTAATCCCAGCTGCACACCCACACAGAGACCCATATTAGAAGCATATCTAAAAATATTTCAAGCCAACCCACAGATTATATTAACATTATGATGCATTATGATACCTCCTACAGATGCTAAGAATGGGCACATTGGGGTAGTCCTTGAATAAGCTGAGAAATGGTTGAGAATGTTGAGAATGGTTGAGAAATGTTGAGAAATGGTGCTTGTGCCACGCCACTGCCAACCCCAGTGTCCAAGAGAGTGTAAAGGTAGGCAAGGATTAAGAAGCAGTGTCCAAACTGGAGTCAGACTCCTTAGAACTGAGAATAAAATCCAGTTCTAAATGCACTTTTCATCTGGCATGCTGGACCAAGTTGCCTACTCTCTTACATTCATAAATGCTTTACGTCAATCTGCCATAAAGTGCTTTATCCATATCTTCTTCCCTTTGAAATGGATATAAACCCAAATACCAGTGGATCCCTGCAAAAGATCTTTAGCCATTTCTGCTGGCTTTGTAACTTCTGATGTACCGATGAGATCAGCCATGACTGATTTGATTTGGTGCTAACACACAGTGTTGCCATGACTCTTCATATTGCAAACTCTTTTCTTCTCTTCCCAAAGTCAAATATGGAAAAGCTGTGACAGCAGTATGAGCAAAAGGATATTGGAAATAATCCTCTTCATTCAGCCTGCATGCAAGATTTAGTGGTGCAGTAGCATTGCAAGGATGATTTCCACGCATCTGATAACACTGTGACACCCTATAATAAAACATATACCTTCTGTTTCATTTTATCCGTTTAAGCCCTTTGAGCAACCAGCAGTTGTTGAGTTCCCCACTCCAGCTATTAATAGTCGGGGCAGACCATGTCTGCCTACTTAGATTTATTACATTTTAACTAATCTTGATTGAAGTCTTCATATGTAAAGGCTCCAGGGCAGTCACTCACCAGGGTTACACACAACATACACACACACATACACATACAGAGTTTGTCCTGAAATTAGCTCCTTAGATCTCACATAACAACCATTTAAAGTGAAAAAACATCATGATTTCCCCTTTTCCTTATGAAACCTGGACAACTAAACACCTCTTTCACCATCGTGGATGTATTCTGGACTTTTACCCATGTGAAAATCCCTCTGAAGTCTATGGGAAGAGTTTCCTGAGTAGTGAAACCTGTGCAGCTTCACAGGTTTTGCCTGTGCTGAATAGCCATGATTCAAAAGACATCACACACAGGAAAGCAGAGAAAATCCTCCCTGATACTCTATATTTTTTGCTGAATATTTTCAATTATAGATTATATCCTCAGGGATTTGTTAGTGACATGTGAAAACCTGCTTAGAGGAAAATTTGTGATGCAGATTTTCAGCTCAAGATGAGATCTAACAAGCCCCATGTATGTATTGCACAGGGATGATGAAAATGATGATGCTCGCCCCATGGCTGGGAGAAGGGGATTTGGAGGCTGCCATGTCCCTGTGCCACTCCTTCCTCCCCCAGGACCGCAGGAGTAATCTGGGTGCCTGGCTGAGGAAGGACTTCTGAAGATACTCTGAACGCTTTGCCTTAAACACAGCCTTGAAGTTTCTGCAAGACAAAATATTTTATTCAATTTCCATGTTTCAGTTTCTATTACTCCAATAAAAAGTCAGTCATGCTCACTTCCTAAAAGATATGTCAACTTTAAGCATTTCTTTGAGAAACATCAGAAACCTAAAAATAAAATAAACCAAAAATACTTCCCATTCTGGGCAGGAGCATCCCCATTCTTAGATTCAACCCACAATGAGTTTTTCCAAGAACTGAATTTGCCAGGGAATGAGCTACACACCAGCAGTGCACCCTGACTGCAAACAGGGTGAGCAAGGCAACCTTGGGAGCTTCTGCTCCAGGACAAAAGGCTGTCATCTTCTAATAATCCTCAAGGTACAGTATCTTTTTGCTAGAATCTCATTTTCGCTGGCTGCCCGCTGCAGCGGGTGCTGGGGACAGACATAGACACAGCAACTGCTGTGGCACAGGGCTGGGTTGGCAAACGCTCCTATTGCAAGAATAGGACAAATCTCCTGGATTTTCAAAGATTGGCTTCGAAGGTCCTGCAGCTAGTAGTCTGGAGGTGGGGCAGGGCTGTGGGTTTGTCCCAGCTGAGACATGCAGGAGTCTGGGCAAGGCACGGTGGGTGTGAGCAGAAAAAACACACAGTGCAGGGAGGGCACACCAGCGGTGCGGGATGCGTCAGGCTCCAGGAGCAAGCACCATGCAGGAAATCTGATGGGTTCAGCACATGTGGAGCTTCCTGGCCACATACAAACCTCCTCCACCGTTTGTGCACAGTAGGTCCGAGGTGTTCAGGGTGCATTCAGTGTATTCACCATGTGCTGCATGTACAGCTTGAAGGTGACCGAGGGCAGACTGTGGGATGTGAGGATGCTGTCAGCACACTGCAGGCCCCTGTGAAAGAGTGCACATGAACTCCAGAGACCTTCTCACATATTTCTGGAAACTCTGGGAGGAAACCTGGCTATTGCCAAAACTCTGCATTTGGGGAGGGGCAGCAAAAGACTGATAAGAAACTGTTTTCTTGACAGTTCAGCAAAAATCCCAGGGGGATGATAACTAGGGAGGGGCTTGAGCTGCCTGAGGTTTGGAAGTGGGTGATGGCTCAACAGGGACTTTCCACCTATTAAAGCCTTCTTATTGTCTGGGCTCAGAACAGTGGTGACAACTTGTTTCCTCCTGCTTCCTTCCTCTTGCACACTGGGGTTTCTGGCCTTTAACTGGAAATGTGTTTTAGATGTTGAGGACAGCCTTGATCCTGCACCACATGGTGGGGACATGCAGGGGCAGCACTGGAGAGTGATGCTGACAGGATTGAGGCAGGCTGGACTGGATGGCCCCAAATGCCTTCCCATCCTGCATTGGGTGATATTTTCTACTTTGAACCACTGCTTTGACCTGCGAACTGAGGGAAGAATATTTGTGCAGCTCTGATCTGGCAAACTGGTAGAAAATTCCCCCTTTTTATTGGTCTTTCTATCCCTGATTGTGCAATGTGCCTCTTCCTGCCTGGCAGGAAGGAGCCTTTCATGGCTGATGACATGGCTGATGATGCTTTCATGGCATCATCTGATGGCTGATGACATTTGTTCTCAAGAACAAAGTAAAAGAGAGATGTGGGAGTCAGCATTAGGTGTGGAAAGGTGATGTGGACACTGCTTCAATGCCTGCATGGGTGCTTTAGAAGAGAGACTGGGTGGTTCAGTAATGTCTGCCAGGAGTAGCACTGTGGGTTTGGCTTGTGACATTGGCATACACCACACATAGCTAAAGGGACCTCCACATACCCACTAGAATCGTAAAAACATCAGCTGCAGGGGATTTGCATCTAATGTCTTTCTTGGCACAAACGGGACCTCCCCACCCCCAGCAACCAAATAATCCATCTCCTATCTGCTTTCACCATAATATGTAATGCAGATCAGCATTCCCATCAGGGAAACCTAAACACTTTTATAAGCAATTTAATACAAAGATGCTTCCCTGAGCTCACGTACAGCAGAATCTGGATCAACAGATACAGCACAGTGACAAATCCATCCATCACCAGCAATGTATTTGGGAAATTGTATGGTTTTTTCTGTCTCACACCTATTGCAAAACTCTGTATCTTATCAGTTGTTCTAAACAGTGTCCAGATTTCCTCTGTAAATCATTTTTAATTCACAGCCATCACTTTGTGACTGTTAATGGCATTATTTACAAGACACTTTTACGGTTACCAGCAGCTTGATATATGTATATATTCTACTGAAAAAAAAAAATAAATAATTGAGCAGCCAAGCAAAGCATGAAGATTAAAATGTTGTTTTAAGATTATTGAGGCACAACAGAGGTGGAAGAAAGTTTTGGTGGGGGAAAGAGAAATCTCAGTGGACACTTTGGAGCAAAGGCTTAGGGCCATGACTGGGGTCCCTGCTGGAGATGCTGGTCTGAGAAACAGGCTTTGCTGTTTTCAACCAACTGGGAAACCTGCTCCTTTTTCCTGGGTGTGAATTTTCCTGAAACTCTGTGACTACAATGTGTTCTCCCAGGGGTTTGCATGGAAGGCTGGTGAGGCAGCTACTGTTGTCACATCCCTGCCCAAGCTGATGAGGTGCCCTGATCTGGGATGGAGCACTTGTCCTCATCCCAGCCTGCAGGGACTTGTCACCTCAGCAAGTAGTTGTCCCATAGCAAGGAAGTGTGTGTGGGAGAGCAGACAGGTAAGGGAAATGTAGCTGTGAGGAAGGGGAGAGGCTGAGTTGGAAAATCCATGAGCATCACAAGCCCAAAGTAAAAGCCCTAGTGGTAAACGGTGGACACAGGTATGGAGGCAGATCCATATCCTGCAAATGCTGGGGAAAGGCTTTTGCAATTTGGGAGAAAGTGTAATTAAACAAAAGCATTTGTTCAAGCCATGCTTCTTTGGTGCTGCTGTGGCCAAAGTATATTGAAAGAAAAATCCTGTTTAAAATAAAGGGCTTAGCAGAGCAGATCAATTATATAATAACAATGCTTATAAAACCATCTGGTGGCCTCTGATGCCTCAGTTAGTTACAAGCAATTACTTGGTGCATTTTGCTTTATAAATAGCAAGATGTCCCCTGCAGAAAGCAAATTCAGAGTGGCTTCTTTGGAGAAACTGCTATGAAGTGAAACAACATCCCAGTTGCTGAAAGCCCTGCTGTGAGCCAGCACATCAAGGAAGAAGAGCGTTTCACTCAGCTTTTCCTCCTGGGAACCATTTTGGAGGAAGCCTTCATCACGAAGCCAAAGCATGTCCCTAGTCAAGGCACACTCTTTTTAAACGTCACCCCAGGCTTTGCAGCAGGCTTGGGTGGGCTCAGCCAAGCCTGGCATGACAGGAATTCCTTAAAAAATTATCTGCATGCCCCCCTTGGGCCCCCTCATGCTTGTGCTCCCCCCGCCCTGGGGAAGCAGGAGGACTTTGTGGGGCTGCCGTGGTCCAGGCAGACTTGAAGCAGACCCAGAGGGGTGATTGATGGGCACTGTGGTGGTGGGAGCGCTGAAAATAATCCCAACACATGTTTCCCAGTAGCACCTGGCAGCCAACCAGAAGACAGCACTAGCATTTCCTAAATACTGGAAAAATGACTGTCACCACAGATGCCTCGCTAAATATAACGTCAGTGAGGTGGCGGCCTGTGAAAGGCTGGAGAGGGGCAGCTACCCAGGACATACATACAACTCTGGTCCCATCTGAGCCCTGGCTGTCATCCCTGGACTGCAGGATCTCCAGTGCTGATTGTGGCACAGGCTTCCAAGTCACAGACCTGATGAGGAAGTGTCACTCAAGGTGTAGGTGCCAATAAAATACTGGAAATTAAAAATACAGAGCTGTCTGAGCAAAGCAGGCTCTTACTCTCCATGAGCAGGAGGTATGACTTATGTTGTCTCTCCATGTTTTGGTCTCCCTGGTAAGGGATTTTCCCTCTTTGAGGCCAGGAACTTGGGACTACGAAGTGTGTGGTCCTCCACGGTGCCTGCTCTGTGCCTTTGCAGAGGGATCCAGGCAAGCCCTTTTGCCTGGCACCCAGATGAGAGCTGGGCAGCTTGCAAAACCTGGAATTTCCTGGCTTTTCTCAGTGTTTCACAGGGCAAAGTGTTACCCAGTGAAGGAGGAGTAGAATACAGCGTTTAATTTTTAAAGGAGATGGGGATTATCCTCCTCAGTGTGCCCCTCTCCCCTTTGCCCCCTGGCCTTACCTCAAGGATTAGTTTACCAGCAGAGTCCAGTGGTTCCTCGGGTGACAGCACTGCAAAGCATCAGTCCTGGGAGTTGCTCTGTATTGTGTTACAGGGCCAGTCAAGGGGTAGTGCTGCCAGTGTTTGCTTTAGCAGCTTGCTGGGCCACCATATACATCCAGATACATGGATCTGACCCTGATAACCTGAGTCTCATTCCCCCAGCTTGGCTTTTGTAGGGGGGAGTAGAGTTGAAGAGACCTCTTGGATCATTCTTGAAATCTAGGCTCTGGGATAAGCCCCAGTTGAGGTGTTTCATGCTTCTGAGACTCAGAGGTATGACTTTAAGAGCCAAAATGTTAAAATAACATGCCTAGATTTGTGCTTCTAAGAGAGAAGAGTTTGTTTGCAGAGGTTTCATTTGCTCTTCAGTCTGTTGTCACCCCCCAACTGAAGTGTATAAGGTCAGCTCTGGGCAGGCTGCTCAGCTGCAGACAGAACCCTGAGGAGCTGTATCATGAACCCTGCCAGGTGAAAGCCAAAATCAGAATTTTAAATGAGTGGCATTTTTCTTTGCTACTTACTCCCTCCACGGGACTCGTGAGCCTTGGGGAGTGACAAGCAAGGTAGTGGAGGAGAGCCCTGAAATCTGGGAGCACAGAAAGTCCCCAATAAGGAGGAGTTATCAGCCAAGAGATGAAAGCCTGAGAGAGGCTGCAGGGCAAGGTGATCACTGTAAAATGTTCAATCTGTCTCCTCTAAGCAGCAGGAGGAACGGGGCCTTGAAAGCATCAAGGTCCTTCTTTTTTTACCTGGCTCAGGGACCTGGAAGGATTGTTCTCCTATTACCTGTGCTTGATAAAGCTCATGTCATGGCATCCTTGCTGGAGATGTGCTAGCAGTATTCTAATATGCACAGCAGTAGTGCTTCATTCTGCTCTGTGGCAAAACTCACAGATAAGGCAAAAAAAAAAATACATTAAAAAAATCTTTTCCTGGTTTTGTACGCTAGGAAATTACAGGAATGCCTTTTGGAGAAGTGACAGGAACAACTTTGCTAGACATTAGGCCCAATCTTCTAGAAAGCATAGCCCAGGAACAGTCCACTTGCCAGATAGGGAAGGGCTTGATGGCACATTTCCAGTCTAGATGCTGTAGCTCAGGTTGGCCTTCTTGGTACAGTAAATGGGCATTTGTCTGTTGGCCAAAGAAGGTTACACCAGTATTAGATGTCTCTGCTGGAGTGTTTGCTGATGCAGCAATCTTTGATTGCTTTTACAATGTCTGCTCTTGGATCTTTGGCATCTAACACTATCAAAATTGGAACTTCATGCTGGACCTCAGTTTAATTTCAGCAATGCAGAAGGAGGGTTTGTGTGGGAGATCTGTTTTTCTGGATTTGGCCTTGCCCTTTGCTCCTGATCTGCGTGAAGCAGCAAGTAACCTTTTCACAGCTCTTATTCATGAGCAGAATTTAAAACAAAAACAAAAAACAAACAAACAAACAAACAAACAAAAACAAAAAAGAAAAAAAGAAAAAACAGAAAAAATATTAATGAGAAGAACAGAATGAAAAGCCCATCCTGTGATGTTACTGTAAACTCCAGGCTATGCCCTCTATATATGTGCAGACTGCATGCTAGAGCAAACTCAGGGATCCTGAAGACTTGTCATCAGACAGATAGTTAACAAAATAAGGCAACAGCAGACTTCCATCTCAAATTAATCAAGTAACAGGCTGGGGAATTTTGGAAATTATTATCTGAAACAGCCATCTTTTAGACGCAGCTCCCCATATGCAGTTCTAACCACTCTTTGGAAATTCTTGCTTGTCCACTATTTTAAATGACTCAGGCTTCAGTCCATCAAGATGAACAATTAATTTCCAGCCCAAGGAGCACAGGGTTTCAGACTTGCAGGTGTTCTCTCTAATAGGAGCTGTCATAGGAACGGTTCCTACAGCAGAGTAGGTAAACAAACGGATATAGAACACAGTCCTTCATAGGACAGCTGGTGAGAAAAGCTGTAAGGGCAGAAGTGTCACTTAAACAAAAATAGCTAATTTGGGATCTCCTGTACAGGACACAAGCCCTTATGAGTTGCCAGTGTTTGACCATTTTAGAGCATATAGTTATGGCTCATCCATTTTTATCTCCCACATTATCTGTACAACCCAGAATGCAACATGTGAACTTCTTTCATCCAATGAAATGGGAAAAACCAACCTCAGTAAAGGGATGTGCAGCTTCATCAGCACTGCCTGCATTTCTGGGTTTCCTTTTTTGCTGTGTGCTTCCCTCCAGCCTGGCTGTCTGTGTCCACCTGTTGCCTCTGCTCTTATGTTTCGAATGTAAGAGCTTTGGGATGGGAAGAGTTATCTTCATGTGAGGCACTTGCACAGGGCCTTAAAGCTCTGACATTATATTTAATGGTCTCTTATAGCACTGAAAAAAGATTTAGGAGCTTTCTGGATTCATAAAACTGTAAAGCTCTGTCTGTAAGTACATACAAAACCATGTGCTCACACACATGTTCAGACTGTGTGGTGTGGCATTTCATGAACACTGGAAGGTGAGAAGTGCCGGGGTGGGACCATCAGGCATGGAGCTGGATGTGGGGGCTGCTGAACCACCTGCATCCCAGCTGGGACAAGGGACACATCCTGTTCACAGTAACATCTCCTGCCTGTCTCAGGGCTCAGCTGTGTGTCCATCCCTGGAGCAAGGTATAGTGCTCCTGGGTGGGCTCTTGGGAGGCTTGCATTATGGAGCACCACGGGGCGGCAGCATATGGAGTCAACAGCTCCTGATCCAGAGAGAAGAGTTTTTGGGAGCGAAGAACTCAGTTGGAGAGATGAAGTTCAGTCCCCTTCCCAGCGTGTCATAGGGAAAACATCCCTCTCAGGGTCTTGCTCCCACTCCCCCATTTGTGTCTTGCCATCCTTCACCTCATCTCCTGCCAGTTTAAATCCTGCAGAGATGGTTGTGTTTCATACCCATGTTTGTGGCGCATGGTGGGATTGGATTCAACGACCCTTGTGGTCCCTTCTAACTCAAGATATTCTATGGTGAAGCAATGAAGAGAGAAAGAGCTCCTTCAGTTCACCTTTCTGATTCCTCCCTGCATCAGGCACAGCTGTCCTTCAGGCAATGGGAACAAAAACCTCCTGGCAAGTCAGTTGAGCTGGACTCTTTGAGACTTCATTGCAGCAAATCTCATACCCAGGATTCCCCCTCCTTCACTTCAGCATGCTTGATCATGCTCTCAGGTGGTTTCAGAAAAGCAACCCTCCATGGCTGAGACTATGAGCTCTGGGTCTCTCCCCTTCAGTTGCTCTCCAGTGGGATGCTGCCTCCGGAGAGGCATTAGAGGACATGAAGAAAAATCAGCTGATCAAGAGGCTCCCTTTACCCTCATACTCATCTTCCTTAGGAAGGCCCATTGTGTATCTTCCTTTGCATTTAAGTATTAGCAAAGTTAATAGGCATCTCAGGAGCCATTAGGATTTTAATATTCATACACTTTCCTAATTGTTCACTTCCCAGTGCCTTTTCTTCCTGCCAGGAGATGATAATGTTCCTTGCCTAAAGCCAGATTCCTCCAGCTCCCTGACTAATTTTCCTACAAATTTTGCAGGAAAAGCAGTTGGCTTGTAGACCTGTTCAACACTTAAATTGTACTTTGGGTGAAGCTCATCTCCCTAGTTCCAGTGCCTCCATCTAGCTGGTTACCATCTTAGTCTGCTGTTGTCTTTGTAGAGTCAAAGGCTTCATGCAGGATTTATCTCATGCTAAAATGGGTGTCCAAAATCAATTACACCCACTCTTCCTTCGAGCATGTTACACGACTATGAAGCAAGCGCTGATAAGACAGCAGTGCTGTAAACATCTATATCACCATAAGAAGAATTGTGCTCTTGTGCCACAAATGATTTTCTCCAGTAACTAAATCTGGTTAAAAAGAGAGTTAGAAATTATAAAAAATTAACAGCTGCACTGATACAGTCATCAAAAGACTGAAACAGCAGCTTTCCATGGCTATGGTTGTGAATTTAGGGCAGGCTGATGAGCTGTACATGTGCTTTGCACATCCATGTCCACACCAGGGCAAACAGGGGCAAAAAGAGAATCATAAAATGTTTGGGGTTGGAAGGGACCTTAAAGACTATCTAGTTCCCATCCCCCTGCCATGGGCAGAGACATCTTCCACTAGACCAGGTCTTTCAAAGCCCCATCAGCCTGGCCTTGAATGCTTCCAGGGATGGGGTATCCACAGCTCCCCTGGGCAACTTGTCCCAGGGCCTCACTACTCTAACAGGGAGGAATTTCTTACTAATATCAAATCTAAACCTGCCCTCTTTCAGCTTAAGGCCATTCCCCCTCACCCTAACACTCTGTATCCTAATTTCTCCTGAAACCCTTTTTCACTTTGGTTGTGAATTCTGAGTTTTCAGTCTTCTCAGCGTCTATAAAAGCTTGTAGAGTCTTCAGTTTGGTGGAACTTTGGCACATGTCAAAAGACAGCCACCCAGTGAACCTCCCTCCTGAATAAGGACACACTAAACACCAGGGCCCTTTGAACGGGGCATTAGTGTTTATTTTATGTCTTTTGGGGCTGTGTATGCTCTTGCTGTATGGTTTTCCAATGGATTGGAGACTGTGAGTCTGCAGATACACACGTGCACAGACACACAACTGGTTTGCAAACTATCAGTTACAGCACTAAAAAAGAGAGTTTGATATCTGCTGAGACACACAGATGAAATGGAAAAAAAATTAAAAGAAAAAAAAAAGTAAAAGCACAGAACTGGCAAGAGAACTGCGCAGAAGGAATAAGTGAAGTTTTTTCAGCTAAGTTTGAAGACTAGCTGCAACTTGCCACACAGGAAAAAACAGAAGACAAAAGCACCATTATGCTTTCTTAAAAATGTAAGAGTAGAGCACACACATTCCCTGACAAGGTCATTAAACATTGGTTCAGAGACACACAGCAGCATATGCCCGGGTACAATGGGTGTTTACTCTTTGATTCAGCGAGGTGCTGGTATGCATAAGGGTTACTGTCGCCTGAAGAATATCGGTTTTGGCCCCGTGTGGATCGTAACCACTTGGTTTGGTTAGTGCACAGAAATGCAGCTAGACCCACCCCTTCAGATATCTAATTTGTTTGGAATGACAGGCATGTCCTGACTAAAAATTAATTCTGCCAGGTGATACAACTTGTTTGAATTTGCAGGAATTTGCCATTTGGAAAAAGGAAAAAGGAAAAACATTTAATTAGGGATGGAGCTAAAGCAGCTAGAGCAACTAATTTGATCTTTCTATGGAAAAAAAAAATAAATTACAGGTTAAAAACGAAGGCTGTGCACTCTGGGTGAAGCATGTTGCCTCCTTTCAGGTATGCTTTGATGAGGCTTTTTCCCCTGCTAAGAAATGCAGTGCACGTTTCTACTGAAGCAATGGCACAACTGACTTTATCTTGTTTATTGTCCTCCTGCCTCTGACCCTGAGCAGATGACCCAGCCATGACAGGGATTTATCCAGGGGACTCCATTCCGCCATTCAGTTCTTTGCTTCACAAGGCAAAGCCAGCTGCTGTGGCATGGAGAGCAGACTTGCCCCTCCAGGGTTTCCCTCCCCATGCACCACCCTGGCTCAGCCTGTCTCCTCTCCTTCCCAGGAAGAAGACCTCCTCCAGCCCTTCCTCTACCCTGGAGCTGAGCAGTGTCTTTTACCCACATAGTTTTTTCACACCAAAACCCTGTGGCACAGCCCCTGCAACAGAAATGATGTGGTGGGGAGCCTGAGTTGAGTGGACACAGTTCTGTCACCATCTGGGCTGGTCCAAGCATGGCTATGAGACCACTGTCCACAGCTTTTCTGTGCTCTGGAGAGCCCCAGGGCAACCTCGAAGGAGCACCTGTGTTTGCCACGTCCTCAGAGCTACCTCAACCCCTGCCCAGATGCAAAACGTGCCTTGCAGATTAGTTTGACCTCCAGCCCACAGAAATCCAGGCAAATTTCCTGTTGACTCCAGCACTGCAGATCATTAATAGCACCAAGGACATGTCCTAGCAGCAATGGCTTTTGGGCTTCCTTCTTCTAGGTGAGGTCTGTGACTCCTTTGCTCCTTCTGCCTCCCCTGGGACACCCAGACTAGGAGCACAACTCAAGAGAGCTTTGTCACCCACGTCAGAGTGGTTCGAATGCAGACGGGTTCAGACCTACCCTTCCCCTGGCCATGAGCAGCTGGTCTAGACCACTAAAACCACATTTTCTGGAAGTAGGTGCTCAGAGAGAGTCACTTCCTGACAAAGCTCTTTGTCTTTTATCAGGAGGAGCATAATCAGAAAAAAAAAGCTAATTATTTACTGGAGGGAGGGGGGGTTTGCTTAAATCTCTTCTTTTTTCTTATTAGTGTCCTTCCAGTTTATTGCTCATCTGTGGCTTTTTTACAAGTTGTCTTTCAGGTGAGGCGCAGTGAAGTGGTGTTACATTCCATACATGTAGGGGCTTAGCAGCAGTTTCATTGTGTATTCAACCCTATAATTAAGACTCAGATGGAAGATTTTATGCCTCTAAAGCAAAGAAATTCTAGGTTTCTTGGCAAAACATTTGGCTGAGTACATAGAGAGCACCTTAAGTACTTAAATGGTCTCTACGTGAGGAAACCTGATGCCAGAAATGATGTACCTTAGAGGCAGGCTGTTGGGAAAAGGCAAACAAACCAACGCTAAAACGCTTGATGTCTCGAGGTGCATTCTTCCTGCGTATTATTTTTTTCTTGGAAGATGCTCTGTGAGAGGAATTGTATTCTCTAAAAACGACTCGTTGCTGGCACCTGATTGCTATTAATGTGAGCCACGTAAGGCGTGGGAGTCAGCAAAAACCACCCGGCTGGTTCTCAATAAATTATGAGGGACTCGACCGTCGCCTTTAAGCGAATCAATACAGTGCTGCTGTGGTGTGCCAACAGCCAGGAATACTCAGTGGGAGGAAGCCTGCATCTTCCTTAGGGCTTTTCCATGCATGGCTGCAGTGCCTGGTCCCTTCAAGAGGGAGGGCAGCTGGAGGGAGGCACGGCAGCTGTGGACCCATGGGATGAGGCTCATGGCAGGTTGGGTTTGTAGGCAAGTGTGGAGCATTGGCACAGGAGGGCTTTACCCATGAGAAAACCCCTGTGGGGAAGAGGAGAAGTGTATCTCCCTCAGCCCGTAACTCTGCACAGGACAGCCAAGGGCTGTGCCCCTGCCTGGGGAAGGGCTGGGGCAGTCGCAGGCAGGAGGAGACACTCTGCTCTTGCCAGTCGTGTTTTCCCATCTGGGTGTGCACTTGTCATCTTCCCCTGCCTCTCCTCTCTGTGTGCTGCCCTGCAGCCTTCCTGCATCCCTAAGAGCCTGCTGATGTGCATACTGGACCCGCTGCTGGAAGGAAGGCTTTGGAGGTGGGGGTCAGCAGAGCAGCCCTGTGACCCAGCTCTCCATGGGGAGCACAGAGCAGTTGGTCTTCTACTTTTTGTCTCCTGCTGGAAGGCAGTGCATCTCAGTGCAGACTTTGAAGCTGGAAGTGGTAGGTAGAAAGAAGAACACAGTCTTTAGACTCAGGATAAGCAGCACAGGTCACATCTTCCCATGCTAAACAGTATCACCCACGTTGTGCTCAGACACCAGGGTGGAGCAACATGGGCTCGCAGCCTTAACAGCCACCACCAGCGTAATAAAAGGCAGCAAGAATATTAATGCTAACAATAATGGTCTCAAATGACTTTTATTGTAGATGGAGAAACAGTGGCACAGAGTAGTGACCTTGTCACTGCCATCCAGCTGACTGCCAGCAGAGCCAGCAGGAAAATTGAATTCTCAGCCCATGCTTTTGTCAGTCTAAAACAAACTCGGCTTTGCCAGTTTGGCTTTTCTCAGTGTCATTCTGAAATTTGGCAGAGAAAGATCCATGTATCCTCCACTCACCTCCCCTGTGTTTGGGGTCTATCAAATGTTAAATGAAACAGCAGAACCAGAGCGATGAAGATTTCTATCAATGGGGACCTCCCACTGCACAAGGAATGTATTTAGTTTGACCTTCAAAAGTAAGCATTTTGCCAAAAGTCAGACCAAGCTTTTTAGGGGTATCTGTCTTTCTTTCACAGAGATGGTCAGCATATCAGATTAGCCAGAATCTGCTATAATTACAGATGTGAAAAATTAAAAAAACTTCTTTTTTTTCTTTCTTTCTTTCCCATTTTTTTTTTTTTTTTTTGTTATTAGGCATCAGAGTAAATAAGTATAAGCCCTACACTGAGCATCTTGTTGGGGCATACATTGTATATGCTCCAGGGCACAAATATTTTACACACCCTCCCCTTTGATTTTTTTTAATGGAATATGCAAATCATGCATGTTTCAGCTGGGATTGTCTCTCTTTGATCTGACTGTTCTCCATCCTGGAATTTCTCTCAGCAGGGAGAAACTGAACTGAGATGTGCAGCTAAAGGGAATTTCACCCTGCACTTTCTGCTAACCTCTCAGGAGCAGCAAACTCACTACTGAGACCTTGGAGGGTGGCAACAGGTTCAGAACAAAGATCCTCTGCAAAGGAAAGGCCAAAGAGAGCACTGTTCCAGACCCTTGCAAAGGATGAGCAGAGGGGCTTGGTGCCTCCCTCCATGTGAAGATTCACCTAAAATGGGGTCATACATGAAAAAAAGTCATGATTTCCTTTGAATTGCAATACCTGTTCTCAGTATGAGGGGCTGAGAGCCGAGTCCTGCAAGCATGATATGTGCAGTAGGATGGAGAGCAGTGTGTGGCTCTCCCACCAAAGCAAAACCTACATGAGTCAAACCCCTGTCAGGATCTGCTCTTAGTGCTGTCACCAGTTTGTTGCCATTGCCCCGCACCTCTTGGCCCCGCAGGGTTTTAAAAACAATTCAGAGCGCAAACAGTGGGAGCACCTTCAGGTGTCCTAACCAGGACAGGGAGCTGCTCCATCCCAAGTGAGTCACAGGAAAATGGTTTTAAGAGACACAGCGGGAGGAAGGCTGGTGTGAGATCCACCTGCATCCATCCAGGAGGCCGGGGCAGGCGCTGCCAGAGGGGTCAGCTGGAGCAACAAGCGGTGCCTTGGCTACGCTGCCAAAACAGCTCACGCCAGGGCTTGAATTACCGCCTTTGTGCAAACACCCTGCACGGCCACCACCATCAGCTCCTGTCTTTGATGAAGCAGATAGGGCCGAAAGGAAAACAGAACAGGGAGAGAAAGCAACATATGGCGATAGGGGTGGATTTGCCGGACGAAACGTGCTCTTGCTCTCCCTGGAGCCAGGGGAAGTTTTGCCTCTGACCCCAGTGACAGCAAAAGTGGAGCTCAGGGGACTGGAGGGGTGTTTTGGTGCACAGGGAAATGAGTTGGCTGGGGATATATCCATTGCCAGGAAGACCATCCGCCTGTATTCCAGGCTGCAGCAAACCAAGCAGGTTCAGGAATTTACAGGTTTTCAGAAAGAATCATTTGAACTGCCTGGAGAAAAGTATACTTATACTGGGGAAAAGAGGGAGGGAGGAAAGGAGAGAGGGAGAGACGGAGGGAGGGAGCCCTTCCTGAATTTGGAAAGCATTCCTGTTTATTTCTGCTTGCCTGTGGGGGAGAGGGAAGTATAATGAATCATCTCAGCCACATAAAGAGCACAACTAAGATTTTACCTGAGTGAGAAGAATGCTTTTTCATGGCTCATAAATGCTTATTGATTTGTCCTTTTCTATTTGTGTGCCTCTGCATTTCCGGGAGCACAAGTGGAAAGAAAACATCCCTGAAAAAAACCACAAAGCTATTAGCAGAGGTCTGACCCTCGGCCCCTTGACAGGGATGTAGCCACTTGCCTCCAGCAATGGATTTGGTCCATCCTCTGCTCACAAAAGCAAACCAGCCCCTGCGTGTGGAGCCCCTGGCCTGCAGCAGTGCCCTCTTGTGCTCCCTGCTGCCTCTCACCTGCACACCTTTGCCTTTTGGGTGAGTGCAGGACACTGCCAGGGGTCAGATGGGGGGTAGCCAAGAGTTTGGCCTGCAGTGTCTTGGGGCTTATCAATGGGCTGTTGTTCAGCTTGGGATTCCTGAGCTTCTTAGTCACATCTTTGGAGGTAACTATAAATCACTTTCTGCAGAGCCTAGGGTTTTGCAATACTTGGCCCTTTGCAATTTTGCCTCTTCTGCAAATAACAGGAGTGGCCATTTTTGCTCTGCTTGAGACAATCTTTCCAGTTATGGGGTTCACAAAGAATTAGTTGGGCTGATTCTGCTCCCTTGCCAAAGTTATTAAATTGCATTAAAAGCAGCTAGAAACACATTAAGTTCCTCTATGCTCTTGTTTTTCCTTATAAGGAATAGTTGCCAGTGGGCTGGAAAATTGGCAAAAGCATCCATAAAAGCATCACTAAACAGTCTCAGGGAAGAGATCACATACCTGGACAAGTGTTCATCTCTGGTACAGGACCTCCACTGGTGGGTGGCCTCTCTCCTCAGGTGGGCTCAAAGTTGGTTACTGGTTGAAACCCTCCTGCTGTTGCTGTGACAGTGAACAGTGGTGCAGAGACAGGTGACTTCTGGGTTCTCCCTTTCCTCCACATCAAATCACATCCACCTTTATGGGTGATGGGGTCCCAGAGGACAAACCCTGCACCCCCACTCTTCCCCTCTGTGTCATGCCATACAGTTTCATGGTGCAGCAGGTTCACTGGGACCACAGCTGCATAGCTAAATGTGGGTCCCAGGGGAGTCTCAGCTGATGGTTTAGGAGTGCTGTGACTACAGCAGGGCTCTGCATTGGGCAGGGGGCCCTGCCACCACTCCCACATGTGTTTCAGGACCTAGGGAATTTTCTGACAAGGGAGCTAAGGCTGAGCTTCTTTCCACAAGCCATGGTGCTCCCCAGCCTCAGGTGACAGCAGTGCCACCCCGAGAACACTCAGCCAGGCTCACAGACTGCACCACATCTGTGGGGTTTGGCTCTGGGGCAGATCATCCAATGGCAAAGTGTTCCCACTCCCACAGCAGTGAGCTAATTAGGACAGAAACAAGTGTATTGCAGGCTTTAACATTTACTGCCTCATTTTTCACAAAGTCACTAAAATCATGGGAACAAACCCCCCCTGCTATTGCAGCAAACCATTAGCATGGCTGTCATGCCTCTGTGCCTGGTCTGCTCTTCCCATGGGAGCAGCTGCCGCACCGGCTACTGAAGCTGCTCAGGGTTGGATTTATTTTTAAATTTCTTTTTATTGTGGGGATAGTTCTGACTTTTTCACTTTTCAGGTTCACTCACCCTCTCCCTCATCGGTGTCTTTCCCTCCCTCAGATCACTTAATAATGCATGACAAGGAGCACAGGCTGCTTGCTCTGCCACAGCAGCAATAATGCAGCGCGTCCCTGCTCTGTGCAGGGTCAGGTTTCTGCCGCCCGGGAATTCGACAGATGGAAACGCTGGGATTCTTTCCATGGCCCTCCTGCCTCCCAGGCCCCCAGGATAGCAGAAGATTATCGGGGGCATATCCCAGCACAGTCGCTGGCATGAGAGAGGGAGGACCTATGGTGAGGGTGGGGGAGAGGAAGAGCGAGTGTGAGTCATTATTTTAATGAAACTGTTGAAGATGAGACCCTTTCCTCTGCCTGGGAAAGCAGTGCACTCATTATCTTATTGGTAATTAAATCAGTTTGGCTTCTTTAAGCTGATTTTTTTTCACTCTCATGACCCAACTCATTAAAAAATTCAGGCACAAGATCCCCTCAGCTCCATCCTCAAACTGATGTGGGTGTTTCCTCTCTTTTGTTTCCTCTGCACCACACCAGGAGCAGTCCTCTGCTTCAAGGGAGTCAGAAGATGTCTAGACATTGGGGTCTGCCCAAACTCCCTCACCCAGCAGGGATGAGGCCATGACTATAAGCTTAAGTGCTTCTGGAGACACTCAGGTTCTGCCACACTTAATTTGCTGCTGCTTCCAGATACCCCCTTCTAGAGATGTAGGGACTGGTCCATACCATCAGGCCCTTCCAATGTCCATGCAGAGGACACTGCTTTCAGATCAGTCCTTCTTGTGCCAGATGTCCCACAAGTGCCAGCCTGGTCCAGTAGAAGAGAAAAGGGAATTTTGGAAGCTGGTCTGGTGGTAGAGCAATGTATATCTTATTTCTCCAATATATGTTGTCTGGGAGAGCCAGGGTCTTCAAGCTGTAGAATAGGATAGAAGACAGAACAGAAAAAACTAATTAGGAAAAACAAAAATGCACTTGGGGTCACTGAAAAGAAGAGCAACTGAGAGGGTGTCACAGCCAAAGCTAAAGAGAAACAAAATTGACATTTCATTTGAACAGGTTTGTTTTCTGAAAGCAAAGCACCAGTAGTGATTTTATATGTCCTATGTCTTTGTTTCTTTATACTTAGAAGCACGGATGGGAGCAGCAGGGTGCACAGGCCAGGGATTCTGGGGTTTCAGGATCAAAGGACAGCCCATGCTGAAGCATGCACAGGTGAGGACCTCCTGAAAGATGGGCTGAAACCACACTCATCCTTTAGCTCTGAGTCTGCCTCCCATCACCTCTTGCATTCATTTACATTGTGGCATGGTGGTTTCTGACTTTGACCCCACTCCTTTCTACACAGGGAAAGGCCTGGGCTTCTTTGTCCACAGGAGTCATCTTTCCTTCCAAAAACCCCAAAATCTCACCTACCTTCCAGTTTTCATCCAAGATTGAATAGTTACTTGTTTCATCAAGAGCAACAGGACAAGAGGAAATGGCCTCAAGCTGTGCCAGGGGAGGTTCAGTTTGGATACTAAAAAAATATTTTTCATTGAAAGGTTTCTCAGGCTTTGGAACAGGCTGCCCAGGGAAATTATGGGAGTCACTATCTGTAGAAGTGTTCAAAAAATGTGTAAATCTTGTGCTTAGGGACATGGTTTAGTTGTAGACCTGGCAGTGGTGGGTAAGCAGTTGGACTAGATGATTTTAGACATCTTTTCCAACCTTCTGTGATGCATGCTGGGATTTCACCTCCTCAGACCTGAGGTGGCAGGGAGGAGGTGGTGTGGCAGTGGGGCTGCTTTGGTGTCTCTGGTGGGTGAGGGACAGCTGGAGAGCAGGGACATCACTGCAGGGCATGGTGAGTCTCCCCTCGGCTCCAGGCAGGAGAAGCAGGGTATAACATGGAACATCAGGCAGGCATATCATTTGACTTTATCCCTTTATGAGGCCACTTTGTGATCTCTGTCAATCCCATATGACAAGATATGTAGATGGAAGCCAGCATTTGCTCCGTGTCTCAGTTTGCCCACTCCAGCCTTGTAGGGAGGCTTAAAGTGCCTTCAGAACAGGGACAGAGACTGATCCTGCACCAAAATATGTCACTGCTGGCTGACGCAATCCAGGCAAGAGACAAGGGGACTTAAGACAGCTCATGAAAATAATGCCATGAGACTCTCCTTTAAACCTTGCCTTCAGGCTTTTGGACTTAAAAATAACACACACCGTTGGCCATTTATGTTTAGCTCGCTGGGGGCTTTCTTTCCTGCAGGAATGCAAGGATTAGATGGTCTTCTCCGCTTGTGCAGTGACTCCACCAGAGTCCTGTGAAGTGATCATGTTCTTCTCTCCTAAAGCCCAGGCTGGATTGGCAGCAGTGGTGCAACAGCAGATGCATGAATGAGATTCCAGTGCTCTGTGTCCAGTCCCAGCGGGAAGGAGGGGACTGCTGTGCAGGACAGGCTCCAGGACAGGCTGGATTAGGACCTTCGAGCCAAGTGAAGACTCCAAGAAGAATGTGGGTGACATTCAGGACTGTTTTGTAGGCAACAAACCATACTGATTGCAGTGCCCTGTTTTCTGAGGGTCAGATCCAACTGCCAGGCTGAAATCAGTGATAAGTTGCCAGCTTTATTCCACAGCCAGCAGTGGAATAAAGGGATTGGGAAGGACAGTAGGAAGTTGTTACAGAGGTTTGTTGATCAATAAAGTGTTAGATAGGCAGGTACTCAGCAGAACGCAGCATAATCATCAGAATGGAGAGGTGTAATGCTGGGCTGCAGTTGGAGCCAGGACTGGAGCCATGGCTGGGCATGTCGGGGGTTCATAAACCTCAGTCTGCCCTCAGAGCTGAGTCTGAGCTCTCTGTGATAGACCAAAATAGTTTGTGGGGTAAAAACCCCCATGGGTCTGGTGCTGGCTCCCCTCCAGTTCCTCCGCAGGACAGACACCTGAGTCTAAGAGTTGTAGCCCCCGGCATCTTTCTAGGCAGCAACTTGCTCTGTGATTGAGTGGTGAATGTATGTGTGCAGTCCTGAGGCACAACCCCTCAGCCTGACAAGACAGAGGAACCAAATTCAACCTCCTCCTGCCTCACAAAAAAGAAGCTGCCCACAAGGGGCAACTCATGGCTGGGCATCCTGGGCAGGAGCCAATACATTATACAAGGAACACCACAGGGTCTCAGAAGTACCTTGATGCTGCCAGCACCTCCTGGTCTCTCTGGTGTGCACCCTGGGGCCTTGAGAACTATCATTGGCCAGCTCACTGGCACTTTGATTTATATATTATTTTGATTAAGCATTTTTTGGTCATGTAACAATTGGGGGATTATAAGGAAGACTGAAATGAAAGAGGTTTACTAGAAAGGCCTAGAATGAGCATCCACACAACCTGAGAGCAGGTTTACTTCTGAGGGTGAACCTGAGATGCAGGCTCTGCATCACAGCAGAGGACAACTTTGTCACAGGCAGAAAGAACCATTTCTTCATCTGCCAGGGGATGGATGAGTGGTGGAGCAGTGCCCCAGAGCAAGCCTGATATGCCTGATGATAGTCTTGCAGATACAGAGAGACAAATCTTGTTCAGAAGGAATTTCATTAGCAGAGACAGTGAGACTGGACTAGGTGCTGTCTGCCATGGTGGGTGTTGATGGGGCTGGCAAAAGAGAAAAATGGTATGCACCACATCATTCATACCAATCTAATAATGCTGGGAATCATTTGAAACAAATTAGACATGGGAAACAGAGGGACAAAAAAAAAAAAAAAAGTGAGAAAGAACAACCTGTAGGTATTACTAGTATTTCTTCTCCAGTACGAGTGAAAAATTTTCCTTGTGGATAATTGGAGTGTCCAGCCAAGTGAGAATGCGTAATTGTAACTCATGAGGAGAAGAAACTGTTAGTTGTCATCATTAGTGATAATATATTAGTACTGGATGTTCTGATGAGGGCCCTCTGTGGTCAAGTAAACATGCCTGCAAGGCTTAGCAATAGTCCCTTCTTTTTAGAGAACACTTAATTACATCTAGAGAGACCTGTTGCACTTTCAAACATGATAAATTGCCATTGCTATGCTTCTGACACTAGAGGTGCCTATCTGCTGAGCAGTGGTAGAGATCAGGAGACTCACTAGGTGGTTCCTTAGTAAAGTAGAAATCACTACCACCACCTGAGTCTATCCTTAATGTGTTTAATTTCCACACACCTTTTCATCTTCTGGGTCTGAGCTGGCCAAATGATACACACGATTTTCTTTTCTTCTGGCCTCTCAGCCCATTGCCAAGGTGCAATTCTCAAGAGACAAAACATCAGGAGAAGGTCTACCACAACCACTGACCCAGCTCTCAGGATGAAAGGAGGTAGCTCACCCAGCAGGTCCTCACAGGACTAAGCACTCCATGAAGATTCATGAAAAAGCCATTGTTCAACCACTGCACCTCAGGACCCTTGCAAAGCTATTTACCAGAGCACTTTCACTGCTTGTGAGGGCAAGAGGCTGTCTCAGTCTCATGAGTCCCTTGCAGAAACCAGCTTGAAGAACAGCAGAACCCTCTGGTGATCCTTCTGTGCTTATGCAAATTA
>JAWWTY010000156.1:56750475-56775478 GCA_035222235.1 Margarornis squamiger
TCTCATGAGTCCCTTGCAGAAACCAGCTTGAAGAACAGCAGAACCCTCTGGTGATCCTTCTGTGCTTATGCAAATTAGGTCTTAATGGGGAAAAAAATAACTTCAGAATATTTTTTCTGGTCACCTTTCTGATTTGCAGCTACAAAGTTTTACCCAGTGGTACCTATTAAAACGTTCCTGGGAGCAGTTGGGGTGGCACTGTTCAGGCAGGCCAGGAAGTGTTCAGAGTAGCAAACTGGCTGTCTGAATGCAAATTATCCCTCTGAGATAGCTGGAAAGCCCTTTCTTGTGGGATTTGCTAAATACCGTGGTCTAACGGGCCGTTATTTGCTTCTTTGTACTGAGGGTAGGTGCTGAATGCACACCCTGGCATGACGTGATGCTGTTTGTCCAGACTGCAAGTTGGGCACCAAAATTAAATGAGCACAGACACACCGAACCTGCAAAAACAAGAGGCTCATATACCACTTTCAGCTCTACACCCAGTCACAAATGACTATGGGTCCTGCTTGGGCTGCATGTGCCCTTGTTTCATAGAATCATTAGGGTTAGGAGAAACCTCTAAATTCATTGAGTCCAACTGTTAACCCAGCACTGCCAAGCCCATCACTAAACTATGTCCCCAAATGCCAGTCACATCTACATGTCTTTTAAATTCCTTCAGGGACAGTGACTCCACCACTTCACTGGGTAGCCTGTTTCAATACTTGACCACACTTTCAGCAAAGAAATTTTTCGTAATATCCAATCTAAACCTCCACTGGTGCAACTTGAGGTTATAGCCTCTCATCCTACCACTTGTCACCAGGGAGAAGAGACTGACCCTTACCTGTCTACAACCTCCTTTTAGGTAGTTGTAGAGAGCAATAAGGTCCCCCTTGAGCCTCCTTTTATCCAGACTGAACAACCCCAGTTTCCTCAGCCTCTCCTCTTCAGACTTGTGCTCCAAGTTTCCCAGTGGCATAACTCCGATGACTTCACTGCCTTATAAACAGGGTAAGAATCCCATGGTAAGGGTCTATGTGCTTACAGTAGGGCATGAATATACAATAGTTGTGCAACAGGTCTGCTTCCAAAGTCAGGTGTGTTTCCTTCAAGTAACTATAGGGAAGAGACTGGAGGGGCACAGTCCTAAGTAGGTCTGGAGCTCTCTGCTTTGGTCTGCTGCTGGGACAGCAGCTAAGCACAATATAAAGAACCAGAAAACCCTTAGATCACTTGAAAGGAGAGTGTTAAACTCTCAATGGCTCAAGGGAAATCAGGTAGGCAGGACCCTGCAAGTAAGGTTCCAATTCATCCAAGTCTTCCCCCATGGGTGAGTTCATGGTCTACCCTAAAATACCAAGAGCAGCCTGGCAATGACATGTCTAATGTTGAGTATGAGCATTTTCCCAGCTCTGTGCCCATGTGAGCAAACAGATCCATGTGAAAACAACCTTGCCTGTTCTGAGACAACACAGACAAGGCTTGAGCCAGTCTGCCAGTCTCTTCCAGCCAAGGCAACAAAGGCCTGACTGCACATGCAGATCTTCAGAGAGCTTCTCCTTGCCTGTTTCTTTTGGACAAGGTGGTCAGGCCATGGTGATTTGAGGCTACCCGGGGCATGCTGAATGACACAGTGAGACAGTCATGGCATCCATGGTGGAGCTGGGGAATGCTGATGGACTGAAGAACATTTCCATTGCTATGAGTCTCATCTCCCCTGCAGCAGCCAATTGCAAAGTGCCCCTAAGCAAAGAGAAACTGTTTTTCTGCACTCTTAGTTGCTTTTTGTCATACTTTCAGCATTGGTTCACATCCTGTTCTCTTTTCACTGTAAATTTGAACTCCTTTCTCCCTGTGTTTTCCAAGCCTGATGCCCTGCCAGGACATTTCCTTGGGAAATCTCCCTGCCCTGAGACCCTGAGCCTGCACCCTGCATGGGACGAGGGTACACAGGGATGTTTTTTTTTGCCACAGGGCATCAGGGTTTGCGGCACTAGTTTGCTCCTGCTTGCCTGCACATTCCCACCTGGGACAACAGTATTGTCTCAAGGAGCGGCTGGCGTAGGTATGGGATCAGGAAACTTGTTTGGTCATGCCGTAATCAGAGCAGGAACTCTCTTATCTGTTCTTATCACACAGTGCTGCAGTGAGGCTTCCCTAACACAGACGTCCCTCTGAGACCCGAGCAGCACGAAGGTTGCCAGTGTGGGACCATGGACTCTGGCACAGCATCACTATCTAGAAATGGATCAGGCTATCCACCCTGCACTGATGGCCATGTTCTGCTTCCCTGGGGATCCCAGAAAAGCATGGAGGGAAGGGAGAAGTGCAGGGGAAAACCTGTGGATTCATTGCAGCTCCAAGGCTGGGGCCAGCTGCTCCCTTTGCAAGCAGAATTGCATACAGATCCTGCACCTGGTCATGTTGCAAACCCCAGGGAAAGGGGTTTTGACTACCCATGATCCTGATCAGGGAGCATCAGGATTTCCAGAAAGAGTGCTTTGGCATTGGGCACTTGACTCTAGAGAGCACCCGTTGGCCAGGAGGTGTCTGTGCTGCCTTTTTCCTGCTACAGCCTGTGCTCACATCATCGGCTTATGAGTGAGCTTTGAGAAAGCTGAGCATAAGTTTTCCACTGCCTGAGGAGTCCAAAACAAGATATAAGCTTCACTACCGTGCTTGCCACCCCTCCAAATCCTGCTGGGCACTTCCTGCCTAGTTTCTGATCAGGAGAGAAGGCAAGTGCCAGGTCTGCTCTGTACTGCAGCCCTTGGCATGGAGGGTGGCCTGTTTCAGGCAGCAGCAACCAGGAGCAGCTAATTAAGCCTGGCCTAATTTGAAATAATTGCTACGCAAAGCAGATGCACCCTATGTTGGTTAATACAAACCCCACTCTGTGGTCAGTCACCTCCTGGTGTTCCTGGGCAGCCAGGGTTTGATAGTGGTTCCTCTGGATCTCTCCTTTTCCATATGGAGGAGATGTGAGGGTAAAAATTCCCACACTGAGAGATGTCCTGTGCCTCTCCGCCACCAGCTCCCTGCATGCATGACATGATGAGGCAAGAAATTGAAACAGGAGTGGGAATTTCTGATGGCATTTGAGCAGAAGGAGAGACTGGTCTTCAGAAACTCTGGGTTCAGGCTCATTTCTGCACTGCCTCTTCAGAGGAAGTGTTCCCAGCTTTTTCCAAGCCTGTTAGAAAAAAAGTTGGTGAGCTTAGCAGACATATTTCAGTATTTTGCCTCAGACCTTGCTCACCATGAAAATTCTGTGATATTCAAAAATACAGGGTAGAGTCAGAAGTTGGAAGCTCTGAGAAGTCTTGGGTTGGGCCCAAGTGTGGGCAAAGTGACCCTGGGCTGTTGCTGTCAGAGCACCAATTGTGTCTTCCTCCCTTTGGTATCCCTGGGGCTGCTATGGCTGACAGCATCTTTACAGACCTCCCCCAAATCCAAGAACAAACAGTTTTCCATCATGTGAAGACTGTTGTGATTTATTGCAGAATAATCTACTGAAAGGGGGTGCTGGAACTGGTGAGGAGAGAGAGCGAGGGTCATGGACTGAAAACAAATGGGACAAGAGTCAATAGTGCAGAGATGGGACATTGAAATAGTACAGATGCAAGGTGTAGCCTTAGGTTCAGCAAAGCAAGCTGCTGGCTTCAGGTTTGGGCTATAAATGGAATCCAGTGAAGGCAAAATATTGAAGAGGAATGGATAAAGACTGTCATGGAAAGGAAAGCACCATCATTTCTTTATTTTCTTTCCTTTTTACTGCAAGGAGCTGAGTAGCATCTCATCAGTTTGTCCTGCATCTTAGGCACTACAAGCATCTACAGGCCCTTCTTGTCTATTATTTTACAATAAATCACAGCAGATCTTCCCCTGATGGAAACTCTGTTTGTTCTTGAATTTAGGAGTGAGGCATGCTGGGGGCTGGCGGGGCCAGAATTGAACGTGTTTGCACATTCCCTCCCCTTATAGGATTGAATCCCTGTCAGCCCAGTGATGGATGCACTGCTGAGCCAGTGTATCTGATAACCAGAATCATTAACTAAATTGTTGGAGGGTCAGGGGTTGGAAGGCCCAACACCATCCTCTCTCCCACTTTTACAAGGTTCCTTTGTCACATTGTGTGTGAGCACAAGCCGTGCAGGCAGGGGAAGCCACTGCAGAGCCCTGACAGCGTGGCCGATCCACAGCGGGACGTGGAGAACAAGGGACAAGCTGTTTGCACAGGAATGGGGAGAAAACTGTGGGGCTTGTGTCACTCAGCCACTGGATCTGCCATATTTTTGGGAATGAATGCAGAATTTCCCCACACTTGCGTCTTTATATGAGGATGGCATTTGCCTTTCCTCTCTAGGGAAGGAAAAATGACATTGTGGCTGCACAGGCTTCCACCACCATCCCCCTTCATCTTCTTTGCCACCCTCCCCCTCTTCCTCCTTTGGGAAAGGTCATTTATAGGATGCAGTCTGTCCCTCTGGTCCATCAGGGCCTCCCTGCAATTTCTAGCTGTCACGCACATGCCCAGGAACTTCTGTGGAAAATTGTCCTCCATTTACTTATGTCTGACGCACAAACGTGTGGATCCCAGGGAGGCAGATACTTTCCCAGGCAGATGTCTCCAAGTGTTAAAAAAATAATCAGCTGCAAGCTGGCATGCTCCTGTTCATCCTGAGGGTCAATCTGCAGTGAAAAGAAAGGGATGTGACTGTCCCTTGGCTCCTGTGAAGAGTCTGTTGCTTAAGAGACTATTCAACCAGATTCAATGCACCACTGAGGCATCTAAGAAGGGATTTAGGGACTTAAAATTTGCCTGTGGGCACCAATACACACTTTGTGAACAAATGGCTGCAGTTCTGAAAAGGTTATCAGGATGACAAAAGACAGGGAGGAAGCAATTGGCTCATGTTGGGGCAGACAAGAGGGAATGGGAACAAAATGGCAGCAGGATGCTCAGGTGGGCCAAAGATGGGGAGAAAACCCCCTGGGATGAAATTCCTGAGCAGAGACATGTGCTGCTCAGCAGCTTGGGGAAATATGCTGGGAAAAGTGTAGCGGGAAAATGTGTGATATCAAGTACATCCACTTCAGTGACCATAAATACTTTTGCTCGTTCTTCAGTGTCACAAAAGACATTTTTGTCATAGCTTATTTAGACAGCTGCCTGCAAATAATCAGGTTGAGTTCTTTTCTGTCAGGGAAATAAGGAAAAAAAAAAAAAAGAAAAAGGAAAAAAAAAAAGAAAAGGAAAAGAAAGTGCCGTTTCTTAAATAAATTGAAACTTTCTGTGGGAACACGGAGCTTTCAAAAAAAAGTGAAGTTACACTGGCACTTTCCAGCCAAGGTCAAAGATATTCTCTCAGCCTTTTCTAACAACTTCTTTTTTTTTTTTTTTTGAAACAACTTTTCATTAATTTTTAATGCATATTCTATTACAAACATCAAGCCTGGAACAAGAAGCATTGATTGTATTGATGGAGAATGTTCTTCAGACATCTTAAGTCCCATTTGTACCTTTGGAAGAGGATTTCAAACTTTTTTAACTTTTATTATTACACTCAGAGTTGGAACCAATATTTCAATCTGAGATTCCAAATCACATAAATTCCCTGCCACCCACCAAAGGAAATTCTCATCCCGTGTAGCTTTACTCATTTCTCCCGCAGACCTGTGAAATGTGTCATTGCCAGAGCCACTGCCAGGAGGAGGGATGAGGAGCTGCAGAGCTGGCAGAAAGCCACTTATGGGCTGTGGGGAATGGAAAGCCTGCAAGAAAAAAATGAGCACCAACCACCCCCAAACATGGATGCTCTTATATCCAAAAGCCACAGGTATCCAGGGAGCACAGGGGATCATGCCCCTGGTGTAAATACATCAATATCCAGGTGACTTATCATCAGCATGATTGCAGAGAGAATTCCTTGGGAAACATGTGTGAGGAGTGTGGAAGGCAGCAGGGTGCAATGACCCTATGAGCACCACCTGGTGAGGGGAGTGCTGAAGGCAACACCTTCTCTAAGTTCTGTCCAAATAATTCCCCTTGCTGTTTGTGGCCTGGGCTCTGATTCATGGGGGCTGTGCTGCAGATCTGTGACTGTATTAACCCTACTGCTTGGTGATCTTTGACAGGAGACAGCCTGGCTGCAGTCCCTGGGAAGGTGCAGGCAGGAATGGAAGCATGTCTAGAGAGGGTCACACAGGATATCCAGCTCTGCGACACAATATGGTAGGGATAAAAAACTTCTGCAAAGCAGAATATTCATAGGTGCTTTTCTTCAGCTGCTCTTGGTGTGACTTCACTCCCAGAGATGTCAAAGGATCTTTGGGAAGCGCTGCTGCAGGCTGTCCAGCATGGTGACAAGTTGGAAGGAAGGAGACTCTCTGCAGAGGGAATAACAGCCACAGGGTCAGTGCAGGCACACAGGGGAGATCAGATTAAACGGAACCCAAATTCCTGGGTGGTAAAACCCTTAACAAATAGGTTCTCTCGTCTGCACCACCAAATTTTTAGGGCTTCCATGGACACAGTGACTGCACACTACAATGTGTGTGGAAAGCAATGCCCATGCTAGGGGCTGGTCGCACACCAGCAGTGTTGAGCTGGGCTGCTGGGCATGCTCTGAGATCAAAGACAGGCTGGGTATCCCTCCCCTACAGTTGGCTCCAGACCCAAACACAAGCTTAGATGTAGGGAGTAAGCCTGGGAATGCTTCTGTGTATGGGCAGGCACTAAGCAGGTGCCCTCAGAAGATCTCATTAACTCTCCATCAGGTAACTTAGCGTCTGGATACATGGGGGAAAGGCAGAAAGAAGAAGCTGCACTAAAAGCTGGACTCATGCAATAGGTTTTTGGCACATTTTCCTCCCCTGTGACTTTCTCCGTCTTGGATGGGGTCCTGCACAAAGAGCCTTTCAGCTGGCTTACTTGACAGCTGGGTGGTATCCCAGTCCCATTGCAGATGTGCAGGGTCCAAATCCTCTGCACTTGACTCCCCATTTGGGAAACCACCTTGAGGTCACTTGGGAAACCTGGCACATGGAGGTTTCAAAACTGTGTCTGACTCAGAGGTGTGCAGGAGCTGCTGCCATGAACTTGGTTTGTGAGATGACTGCAGACATCATCTCTGACACAAGAGCTGATTAATACCACCCAGGCCATTGCTGGAGCATTCGCTGAATCACCTCTCTCCTCTGCCTGAGATGGGTAATATTGTATTATTTATTAGTCATAAGGAAGATGGGTTTCTTGTGTTTGTAAGCTATGGGCTGCTATGTGGCATCCAGTTAGCTTTACAGGAGAAAGCTTCTTGGTCTCCTGTCCAGATTAAAAGCAGCAAACATGAAATGTTCCTTCTTCTGAAAACTGAAGGATTCACAGCAGGGTAGTAGAAAGATGTGAGTATTCCTGTGAAATGATTTTATATTTTAAAGGAGAAATTATTTGATAGCCAAGCAGACCTGATGCAATGCCCCCTTTCAGTGACATTATTGTGTGGATTGGTGTATGAAATGGTGAAAAATTCATCACTGGAGACAGCCAGCTGTGGGCAGATGCTTCCTAAATTGTCACCTGAGATGGAACATTGTACAGAGGTCAAGAAAACACTTCCTTCCAACCAGGCTAATAATTCACAGGAAGGAATTTGTTTGGTGAACATGAACAAGGTCCCTGTGAATTCCTTGGAATTATTGACTCCAGGTTTGGGTTTTTCTTGGTGTGCATGGGTGGGAAGTGTTGTTTGGGCTCTTTTTTTGCTCATTGTCAGAATTTCAGGTGCATTTTGATGGAAAATGTAGGCTATGGTATATGTCTGTGTGTCCCAATGAACCAAAGAAAACTCTGCAAAGGATCTGCATTCAGAGAGGACTTTCTGTAGCAGAAAGGACAATTTGGTGAGGATTAATAATTGTGCCCAGGAAATAGAACTGGGGAATGAAGTGAGCTCCTTGACGCTCATGTGAAAGAAAAAAAAAGAGTAAAACAATAAAATAATCATAGGAATGCAATGGGCTTAGGTTCTCATGCAGTATTTATATGAAGTCACACTGTGCCAAAACTGAGAAGCCATGAGTTTGATGGTCCTCTGGTAAAATAAGTATTGCCATGGCTCAAGTCAAGATTTGATTACAGTTAGCTCCAGGACATTAGCAGGTCATTGCTCCAACATCCTAGCATGCCATTGCTTCAGGATGCTTTTTTTGTCACTGCTTTGGGACATTGCCATGTCATTGCTCCAGGGCAATAGTATGTCACTGTTTTATGAAGTAAGCAAAGCCCAACAGGGCAATATCAGGTGGGTCTTAATGGGGTATCAGGCCCTGGGGGTACATTTCTGTTCTGTCATGAACTAAACCCAGTTCAGGGAAGAAGCTGTGGATGGAAAGTGACTCCTGTGGACAGAAGGATGACTCTAGAAGTGTGGTCCATGGTACAGATCCAGGGTACAGAACCCCCGAAACTGGAAAGGAAATCATGTGCTTCCAAAATGTGGAGTCAGGCTGAGTTTCAGGACCCCTTTAACCTCTAAGTTTTCTGATGTAGTAGGTACCAGGCCAGGTACTAGCTGGCGAGGGAGTAAACGGGATTTTCTCCCTGTCTCTGGTGCAAACCATCAGTGTTCCTGGCTCTCCTCCACCCCAAAGGCACACAGTGAAGGTGAGCACAGCTCTTGGGCTTTGCCTTGGGATGGAGGCAAGGAGGAAGGTTTCTGCCGACTCTGCACACATTCATTAAACACAAAATGAAGGGTGCATGGGGGACTTCCTTTGAGTGTTCAGATAAAAAAAATGTGGAAAGGAAACTCCTTTTTCCAGTGAGCAGTTCTGGCTGTCAAGGTCCTACATTCTGAACTGCCTCGCCTCAGCCTTCTCTCAGAGATTTGGGGCCTAAAAGCACTGCCATAACCAGGCATGAATCGTCCAGATTCTAGATGGTGACTCACTGGTCCTCCAGAATTTGGGGCCTGTTTGTATTCTTTGCCATTTCTTTTTTAAGGGCATTTGAAAAGCCCCTGTACTAGTGCTTAGAGCCTGCTCCTCTTTCAGTGTTTGAGTTGATACAGCTCCTTGACCATGTGATGGATTCAAAACATGACAAAGTGCTCCCCACAGCACTATCATCAAACTTGTCCTGGCAGGTCAGGGATAACATCTGGGATGCCAGCCCCCATGTCCAGTAAAGTACCAGGCCATGTGTTGTTTCTCTTCCCCTATGTTGTATTTTCATCACCTTTATCAGGTCATGCCATCTCTGAACAGCACATGGGTATTTTGTCAGGTTCCACATAGATAAGAGGCCATCTTTTCCTTCCATCATTTAAAACCCAATGTTTGTTCTTTATCCACTTCCTTCTGCAGATTTAATCTGTTGCAGAAATGAGCCATTGCATTGTGGCTGCTCTGAGCTCCTGGAGGAGCTGTGCACTCGGGCACCCTCCCACAGAAACCATCAGCTCTTTGTTCGTGGTGGCCTCCTCCCATGGAGATGCTTGCCCAGGACCTGCTGCCAATATCTTCTCCCATAGGAGGGTCTTCAGTAAAACTTATCCCAAAGTACCTCATTTGATCATGGACCCTTTCCAGATCCTGAGTTAAAATGAAACATCCTGAGTTTTGGAAATTCTTTGTGGGAGACCAGGTTTCTGATGCTGATTGCCAGGGATATATGCTATCCATTATGGATATAAGAGGTGGGGGAGGAGGGCAGACCTTGGAGGCAGTCTCTTAAGAAGCTGAGTCTCTCCTTAATTTTAGCAAAGAGGACTGAGAGACAGCCTGATAGGCATGCTTTGAAGGGGTGAAAATATTCAGTGCTGCTGGTGTCTGTAACATTACCAAAGGCATAGGTGGATTGATAGTTAAGGATAAGCATCTTTGAACCAGAAGGAAAGCACACAGCTGAACTATGATAGTGACCAGAGACAAAGAGAAAGAAGAGCTTCATCTTCCAGTGTCTTCAGAGCAACATGGACTTCAGTGAAACAAGCTACTGAGTTTGAGTAACTGAGCTCAGTGATCTGTGTGAATCCAGACTTAGCATTCCTTCTGGCCATAAACACTATGACCCTGCTGGTTCTCACAGTTTACTAAGGAGAAAGGGCCGAATTTGGTAAACTTAGGCATAAGTGTCATGTGCTATATTTATACAAAGCAGTGCAACACTCTCCTTGTAGGGAAGTCCCATCCCCATGTGGCAGCAGTCACTCATCAAAGGGTGGGAATAGTCATTCATCAAAGCGGGGCAGCAAGTCTGGGATGGGGGGACATCCCCTGGGAGGGTGGCTGGAAGCTGTCCATAGCTGTCTGGATGTACTGGTGGTGCTGGCATCCCAGACTGGCCTCTCTGCCCCCAAGGAAGCTCAGAGGCTGAGAGGGAGGGTTCTGTGCTCTGAGAAAGGCTCGTCTAACAGGTCCAGTGCTGGCAGCATCCTGCAGTGTCCAGGCAGTAGCCTAATGCAGAAGGGAGGGTCATTTCTGAACGCAGTAGATAAACAGCATCCACATTGCTGTGAGCAGATCTGATGTCAGTCTGCTTCATCTCACATTCATGTAAATGCAATTCCCTGAACAGCCAGAGACCCCTTAAGCTTTACCAGCCAACCTCACTTGCCCACCACCCCTGCAATAACAAAAAAACTCTAATGGGTTAAAACCCTACAAGAAATATAAGCTTTGTAACTCCCCAAACCGACTTTGTTTCCAGGCTGTTGCTCTTGCAAGACAGAGGAGAATTTCCAGCTTTTGTCTGGAAGACAGCTTCACCTCCTGTGCAGGAACCCTTCAGCCCTGTTTCCTTGCAGGGCACACACATGTGTAGCCAGAAACACCATTAACCCACCTGAGCCTGGGCACTAGTGTTTTTTTATAAGACTTGTGCTATTAACCAGGCCTCCTGTGAAAGGATCTCAAGCATGGAGGGTAATGCTGGAGTGGTGTGAAACCCATCGGGGAAAGTAACCAGAGCAACAGCATTGCTATGGCAGTGGAGATAAGGGGCAGCCCTCACACCACAGCTGATGAGTGACATGGTTTCTAGCCCTTTCAATGCCTTGAAGTGTTTTCCTCCTTGACTCAAACTAGAAGTAGCACAACTTAAAAACAATTAATGTCCCCTTAGAGGAGGGGAAAAAAAAACAACAAACAACCAGCAATTTTTTCTTCTATTTTTAAGTCTCACTTCACCACAATAGCTCCAATATTTCACTTCTGACTCAAAGGCAAAGTCCGAGAGAGCAGGATATGCTGTAGGGTATCTCTCTTGCCACACTATTCGTGTTATTTTCAAGTTCCTCTCTCCAGGGTTGATCTTGGCAGCAGATCACAGCCACAGCACAGCACAATGTAAACTGGAGCCATTGTTACTCCATCTCCCGCTCCTCATCGCTGCAACAACATTTCCCCACTCGCCTCCCAGCAAATTGTTGCATGTCCCGTCCTGCTTCCCCTGCCTCCAAAGTCCATTAGGCTGCTGCAGTTCAGCTATGCATCTATCCCCCTCAGAGGCTCTGAAATAAAGTGGTTTCCCTTTGCTGGCTGACATCATGCAGGTTTTTGATGACTGGTCTCAGTGACAGCAGTGAATGACCGTGCTGCAGGGCTGCCCGATGGTTCTTGTCATGTGCATCGAGTGGGCACAAAAGGATAGCAGGGAAGCAGGCAGCTATGGAAATAGCCTTACATTGCTTCATTTTCTTCCATCACCTGGTGAAGGCACAGTGGTGGGTCTGGTAAGGGGCCAGGGAGGTAACCTCTTTGCTTTAAATCAGCCCACTGAGAAGCATACCAGAGTTTGGACCAATACAGTCAGGAGGCTTTTGCTGATGGATGAGTTTTAATACCAATGGAGAGCTCAGGGCCTCAGTTTTCATCAGTGGGGGCTGATGGCAGCTCTCTGCTAGGGCTCTTGCTTAAAAATTGGTGGCTAATGAGGCCCTGATATACACAAATATGATGTATGTATATATGTATGTATCCGGACTCAGTCCATCAACAATGCAAAGTTGAAAGATACCGCACAGCATCAGCATGATGCTGAACCTCAGCTGACCCACATTGCTTCACGTGGGTGCATGTTACCCTGGCCCCAGCAGCTGCAGTAGAAGGAAGGTCCACCAGCAAAGCCAGCCCCATCCCTGCAGAACTACTCACAGCCACACTCTGCCCAGGCTGCTCGTGGATGGCACCCAAAATGGGCTGGGAGCAGCGATAAAAGTGACATCTGTGGGAGTTCACCGTCAGCTTCAGTGAAACAGGATCAAGTCTTCAGTCACTTGGCATCCCACTTTATCAACGTGAACTTGTATCTCTCTCTGCTGCTGTTTTTCCAAGGGCTATTCATGGTTCAAAGCTGTAGACAATACCATTCCTTTCTTCACTCACCGCCACCTAGTTATCTCTGGCAGAGTGTGACTCTGGAGAGAAGCAATTTGAGAGAGGAAATACATTGGAGATGGAAATAGCATGGAAGATACAAGGACTCGACTTTCTTGTTTCTATCTTATTCAAGATTATGTTTCCTGACTGAATCCCTGAAGTCATTCAAGTTGTTTTAAAAATTATGAAAGGAACAACAGAATTTTTTTCATGCATGCTGCAGAGAATCCAGAATGATTCTCCTGACTTCCATGGTGTGAAGTTGGAAATAGGAGTTGGCACTTGGCCCTTGGCTAAAGCATGAAATATAGGGAAGGCTCCGGAGCCTGGAGGAAGCAAATGCCATGCCCCAATCAGATAAATACAATGGAACATTTCTGTTGTATCCCAGTTAATAGCCTACTGGAAAATCCATCTTGGTCTCTGAAAACATTCAATTTCATAAAAATTCAGTAGGAGGACAGAAAAATAATAAAATGGAAAATTTTACAAGTAAGACTGTGCAGAACAGGTTTAGTTGAAAGAAATGACTGATGAAACCCAAAGCCATAGGTATCAAATCTTGGGTGTGCTTCCATTACTTTGAAGCTTGCTGGATCAGTTCATCTGTATGGTGAGGAAGTTTCTTTTCTCATCCTGGGATTACCCTGAGTTTCCTAAGTTTACACTGGAATTTGGCTCAGAAGCTCTTGCATGTTTCATTCATGGAAAGGTGCAGTGCAAAAAGTGCACACAAACACAGGATAATTTTTATAGTAAGGGCTTTGCAATTTCAACAAAACTTTCCTTGAAAGATTAAAGCCACCCTCCCATGAGTAATTTTGATGGGATTGATTTGATATTCTGAAAAATGTATATGTAGATAGCAGGTGATAAGTTTGCAATGAATTAACAAAATGAGTGAAGAACAAATATAGTAGAAAGAAAATTACAGAAAAGTTGTAAAAAAACCTTGAGAAACAGTTTTAAAAAATCCAATTTTTCCCCACTTAGCTGACTTGCAACAATTCAGGCTAAACAGTCACATAAACTCCAGTGGGACGTTGCAGTGGCTCTTCTTGGAACAGTCCCTTGAGGATGGACGTGGGTCAGGGAAGCATCCCATGGGCAGAGCTCATGCTGCTGCCCCACTGCACTGGCCAGGACATTGGGATACACACTGGCACCAGGACATGACCTTATGCCTTCCATGCCATTGGAAAGGGTCATTAAGAGAGTGGCTCTGAAGAGATTCAGAGCTGGCAAAGTGCCCAAACTGAAACGCTCAGTGTATTTTGATCAAATCCAGCATGATCGCAAGGCTTTTTTTCTGCCTGATCCCAAATGGATTTGCAGGCAGGGAAATTTACGAGGAGTAAACAGCTAGAGTTAAATAAACACTTGTAGGCCTCTGGCTCTCTTGGCAGGGAAAAAAAAATTAAAGAGAAACTTGACAGCAAATATTAGCAACAGATTTTTAACAGGTGGAGGAATTATCGTATGTATCTAGGAAAGAAAACAAAACAGGCACTCCTAAATCACCAGTGCTGATTTAAACATGAGCTTTTAAATATAGTGTGTGAGCAGCAAATGAGTTCTAATTGAGGAAAGCTTGTAAACAAACAACAGCTTTCATCTGCAGCATCACACCCGATACAGGCTTGGTGCTGGAGGCTGGACTGTGTCACCACAGCCTGGGCCTGGCAGTGGAGATGGGAACAGGTTCTGTTCTCCTCAAGGAATTTCAAGGCATCCTGGAGCAAAGAGAAACAACAAACTTGTAGTCTCCCTTCTCAGTGTCCAGATGGGCAAAGGGAGCAGTGCCAGGTCAGTGAATCAGGGACACCAGGATCCTGGGGCTGCTCCTCATCCAGGTGCTGCAGAGAACCAGGGCAGTGTCTGGAGGCAGCCTTGGAGCAGTCAGCCCACTATAAGGGTCACCTTTTGAAACCACCTTTGAGAGATGTCATTTGTCTTGAAGTAAGAGAGGTGACAGCCCTTTCTTGGCATCCATGTGGGCATCTGATCTGTGCCATGTTCACTTATCATCTCCTGCTCTGTGGAAAGACCTGTCTCAGCGTCCAAGGTCTAGTGAGCACCATGAAGTGTCTAAGGAGCAATCTGGGAGTCCACCCAAAGAAGGGAACGTGGCTGGAAGCAAGCCTCTGAAAGATAGCTGGGGCTGTGGTCAAAAAGGAAAGGTCTGCTGCAGCAAAGCATGCACAGTTAATGCTCTGTGATGCAAGAGCAGGGGAGATACAGCATGTCAGGAAATGTCTACGCAGTGCAGATACAATCAGGCTGAAAACACAGAGAGCATGCCAAGGAAGTAACCTTGAATGTCTGCTGGTATTTTTCTCTGGAAAGCAACAACAGGATATTACAAAGGGACAGAAGCATGGACATGGTTGCCAGTGCTTACCAAGATACATAAATTACCTGCCCTGGAAAGGAGCATGAAAGGGAAAAAGTGTTTATGCCTGGTTCCAGACCAGGGCTCCTTAAAAGGCCAGCACCAGCTCTGCTTGTAGCAGTGCCCTGCTGAGCTGTCACAGTCAGCTGGAGGATTTGACAGCAGGATGGTCATATTCAGCATTAGAGCTCGGCCTTTCCACCAGGTCTGCAGGGGACAGACCATGGAAAATGCTCCTGCTGCAAGAGGGATGTCCCACAGTGCCTGCACCATGTGTGTGTCAGGCATCTGCTGCTGGGGAGAAGCAGTGAGCCTATATTCAGTTTTTATTTCTAGAAGTTTTAATATCTCCCTGCTCTGATAAATGATTAATCATTCAGATGAGCCAAATCAGAAACTGGCAAATCAAAGCCACCCTTGTTTTGAAAACACATTGCCCACAACCTCCAGTTTAGCACCATACCCCACAGCAGGAGAAACACAAACCCCAGCAGAATATAGCACCCTCAGCTCCCGACCCAAGTACCCAAATTTAGGCATGTAGAAAGAGCAGCTTAACCCTGAGGATTGCTGGGACCCATATAGACCACCAGAGTCAATGGAAGCAGCAGGTGCTTGGAAACACTGCGAATCAAAGCACTCATTTAGGGCACTAAATATAGAGCAAAATTTAAACACCCAGGCTGGAAAATGTCGGCCATGTACTCTCTCCACTGCCTGGCCCTGCAGGTCCCGCACACCCAGGCTGGTGCTTCATGATTCCCCTAGAAGGTGCTGGGTCTCTGCTCCCACCACCACTGCTCATTAACAGGTTTTTATCCATGGTGACACTGTGCAAAGAGGGTTCTCCTCCTCGCTTTTTTAGAGGATATTGCTGCACTTGAGATAACCTCACTGGTTTATCTGTACTGAAAGCAATGTCAGCGGACTGTCAGAACACCTCCCTGCAGACCCACTGCATCTGTAGTGTCTCAGGACCTGCATGAATGTTGTCCCTGTGCCACCATGCTGGGGACCCTTGTCAGGCTGAGGTTTGCACCAGACACCCCTGGCAGCCCACCAGGGTCCAAGAGCTTCAAGAATATCTCGAAAGAGCAGAGCGCTTTTTTTTTCCTTGGGTTATCATTTCATTTTAAAAAAATACAGAAAGAGGGAGATCAGAAATAGAGAGGAGAGCCTGCTGATCCACACTCACCTTATAACTTGCCCAAATGTTTGACTCCAGCAATTTTTCTTCCTGTTGAGAAGCTGCTGCACTCGCCATTTCCATTTTCTTCTAGGAAGTGGAGATAAGAAAATGCTGCAGCAGCTTGAGCCTTCGGTGCCCTGTGGAGGGGCCAGCCCTGCCTGGAGGAGTTTTAGCCCCATGGAAGGCAGTCCATGTTGAGGATATCACCTTGGTCAGAGCATGGGCTGGTTGACACATCTTCTGTGTAGGCTGACTTAGGGATTCAGCACTGAACAGCCCTTTCTCCTGCCCCTTTACACCTCCTTGTAAGTAACACATGGAGGATTTTGGAGTGTAGCCCAGTCACGTAGACATGCATCAGTGAAGGGACCACCAAAGAGGGAAGCATTGGATAAGCTACATGGCAAAAGGAGACACAGATACAAACTGTCCCTGAATTTCTAATCCATAGAGAGGTCAGGTCCTGGGACCACATTTAACAAGAGTACAAAAGGAGGGATAACCCTTCTCTCCCTGACAGGTATCATACACTGTTTTGAAATTACACCACACTTACAAGTTAATATGAAACTGTAAGTCCTAGATCCACAAAACTAATTTTGAGCTATTTTTGAATAGAGTTTTGTTGCTGCTTTTTCTGGCACTGGCAGGTACCAGGATCTAGAAAAGCCCTGCCAGAGCATTTCCTTTGCTCCTAAAACAGTGAGCTGTCTGAAGCAGATCTTAGACATGGATAGACTCTTCATAAGTGGCATCCCCATGATGAACGAGAGCTGATGCTCTCTGATAGATAATGGTGGGGAGAAGCCTCCTGGGCTGCTCTCTTCAAACTTGAGTAGCCACATGTCTGCCCAGGGCTAGGCAAAGGATAACAGTCACCAGCCACCCACCCCTTCTTTCTTCTCCCTTTTGTGTCTCCAACAACAAGCCACAAATGCTGGTGGTGCAGCATGAACATGGCCATTTTGGCCTCACCTTGGAGAGTGTGGGGCTGTGGATACACCACTTTTGAGAAAGACTGTGTCAGCTGTGACTTATTGCATGGTTCTTCAGCAGCAGAGAAATCCAAGAGGGATGAACAGATCCAATGTGGTACCTACCTAACCCTCACCTCAAGATCTTGCTGATGTAGCACTCCCCGAAACACAATCTTCTTCCACACTCACCACTGTCCACATCCTTTTCAGCCTCCTCCCTGCTGGGAAGACTCCTCTGCTGCCTTGTCTGCATAAGTCCTGGGCATTGGCATATCCCCCCATTCCCACTCCACCCCAAACAAACAGGATCACAATGCTCAGGCCCAGTGTGGACCCTCCCCCCCCCTGCCCAGTGCTGCTCCTTGCAGACAGTCCTGGTAGACTGAGCTTCTTCAGAGACCCAGCACTCAAAACGGTGCACCCTTTGCAGCTTTGCACCCTTGCTCTAACAAAAACCAGCCACATGCAGAGCCAAGATGTGAAACAACCATCTCCTTCCCCAGCAGTCTTGAAGTCAGCATGGGCCAAAAAGTAACTGGGAACCAAAAAGCCCACCAGGGACTATCAAGAAAGGATCTGAAGGGAGTATAGAACATGCTGGCCTGTGTTGGGTGTCCACGCATCAGATGCTGTTCAGTTTGATCAACCTGACTCCAAAGTGACAGAGGATAATTTGGAATGGCACAAAGATCATATAGGAAAACCAGCTGGATACCTGGAACAATATCTCTGTAAGTGGAAACAGAAGAGATTGTGACTTTGAACCCCAAGACTTCGGGGTAGAGGAGTGTCTGCCCTGTAAATACCAAAATGTTGTGGAGATGGTGGAGAGGGAATAACTGCTTTCTGTTCTCACATCACCTTACCAAGGAGCAGGTTCACAACAAACAGAAGGAAGTGTTTTTCCATCCAATTCATGGTGCAGTTGTGGAACTCATTGCCACACAGTGTTGTGGAGGCCTAAAGCATAAAAACAATATGATGCCATGGAGGAGAGATGCCTATCAATTATGTCTGGCTCAGAAAGCCCCTAAACCACTGAGCAACAGAAGCTGGATGGGCATGAGAGGGGCTTATTCTGTAATTTGCTGCTCTCTTGCACTTTCTGTAAGCATCTTCCACTGGCCACTGCAGGACAGAGGACACGAGACTACACAGACCTTTGATCTGCACCAGTACAGCTGTTGGCTGAACCAACTTCCACCCACAGGTAGGGCTTCATTAATTAATAGGTGGGGTTATGCCCAGAGTTATGCCTCCAGGCAGATGGCCAAGCCTTCAAAGGGCCTTCTGTATGCCGCTGCCACAGCAGTTCCCAAACCTGCTCCACTGCTCCCTGCTCAACCTTCTTTCATACACAGCCTATCAGCACAGCAAATCTGCCACAGAGAGAAGTCCCCTCCAACTCAAGCCTCCTTCAGATGGGTGGGAGAAAAGATAGGATAGCACCTGAAACAGATCTACAAGTTAACAAGTCTCTCCATACCAAACAGGGCTGAAGGATTTGCATTTGGTTGGTTTTGGGGTCTTTCTTTTCCAGAAAATTGGAAAGCGGCAGTATCTCTTAGGAACCCATAGATTAGAAAACATCATGTCTCCCTAGTCATGGTCTTGCATCCCTACAGGATCTCACATTTATACCTAGAAAGTGATCATTCTATGTTATCCACCACTGGAAAAAAAAAAAGAGAAACCTTAGTTTGGTTTTCAGAAAAGCACACATTTCTTATGTCTCTTAGACAATTATAAAGAGTAATATGGATGGAGTACATTAATAAGAGCAAAAGCATAACATCTCCTAAATACTGCCTGAGGTTTCCATAATTATTTTTTTACCCATCTAGAAAAAAATAGAAGCAGCTTTGTTGCCAGGGACAAAAAAATTAACTAAAGTTCCTCCTCTGAGCTTCTAAAGACTGGGTCATTTGTCCCTTGACCCAGCTGATTTACATACTCCTTTCATAAAGGCATTATAAAGTATCCTTTGAGAAGGATGTGCTCCATTCACAGTTGTAGGAATAGGTTACGGGTATGAATTACGGGACTTGTTACTGGCTGCAAAAATCATCAAAATGACAGTATTCCGTCATGGAAGATTACCTGCCTGACGAATGGAGACCTTATAGAACCTTCCAATACCTAAAAGGTAGTGGAAAGCACTCTTTAAGTGCCTCTCCAAGAGAGCTGGAGAGGGACTTTTACAAGGCCATGCAGTGACAGGGCAAGGGGGAATAGCTTTAAACTGAAGAGGGTAGGTTTAGGTTAGATATTAGGGAGAAATTCTTCACTATGAGGGTGGTAAGGCATTGGGAACTTATGGATGCCCTATCCCTGGAAGTGTTCAAGGCCAAATTGGATGGGAACTTATGGATGCCCCATCCCTGGAAGTGTTCAAGGCCAAATTGGATGGGATTTTGAGCAACCTGATCTAGTGGAAGGTGTCCCTGCTCACATCAGGGGCATTAGAACTAGTCCATCTTTAAGGTCCCTTCCAACCCAAACCATTAATGAGTCTATGAAATCATGCTGATTGTGCACAAAAACCCTGGATTGTTAACTTTGAAGCAGGACAGGTGTGTCTCTGTTCAGCTCATTTGTAATGCACACTGCCCTGTACATTGTCTGTTTCTTCTTGCTCTAGAATTAGTATACACATTGTAAAAAGGAGATTCATATAAGCCATCTGGATTTTCTGGATAGATGTAATCTATCTTTTGCAAGGGAAAAGGTGACTCAATGAACCATGAAGCTTAATGATTCTTGTAGAAAAAAAAATAAAGACTCCCTACTTAGGAATATTACCTATGACATTCATGTATCAACATTTGATTGTGAGCACGTGTTTACAATCAAGTGGCCAAAGAGATATTTTTCCACTTAGTCTAAGTCCCTGTCACACTGAAAAAATAGACAGAGCATAAGCAAAAAGTTCCACATATTCATACAGAAACATTATGCACAAGAATGAGTGCTGTAACAGGGATGAACTTGGGAAGGATTTAGTCATCTCTCATTCCCAGGGGGACTTTTTGTTGTTTTACTGTTTTATGTGCCCATTCTTTATTCCACCACCTGTGATAACGACACAAGGCTAGTTAGGGACTGCTTTGCAGCACTAAACACAGCAAGTCTGAGTGTCACAGAATTTTTCCAAAGCACGAGCAGGATTCCAACTTGGAGTGACTCAAACACTCACTTTACTCTTGAGAAAGGAGAAAGAGCAAAGCCAACCTATAGCCTCCTAACTCACAACAATGACCCCCACCAAAGGTCAAAGCTGCTGCCTAGCAGAAAGTATGCCAACTGCCCAGGACAGCTCACAAGCTATTTAAACTCTTCTTCAGGCTCATTCTTTGTCTGGTGCATCCAAAGAACTAAGATAGCCCACCAGCACTCAAGAACAATGAGGGAGTTCAGCCACACATATCTCTAACACAAATTCCTCTGCATGTTAATTCCATGCCACCCCAATCCCTATTGTCCAAGCTACCCCACAACTAGCTTTGCAACGAGTGTCCTCGGCAGCTTTCAAGGCAGTGATTAAATGCCTTTCAACCCTTAGGTTGTTCTTGAAAAGGTATGGGTAAGAGAGAGTTATTTTGCTGTATGAACTAACTTTCTATCCAAGCATAGTCTGATATCAAGCAGAATAATTACATGCCCTGCTGGAGAACAAACCAGATAACAGCAAATGGCCAAAAGTATCAAGCTCACCAGGTGTTTCACATTAACATCAGATCTTGAAAAGAGCATCAGAATAAAAATTAACCCAAAACTACTCATTTTGTAGGAAAATCTCGAGGAAGAGCCCATTTATTAGTTTTCCTCATTATGTAGCTCTTGTAACAGATATGATTCTGGCAGTACCATAATGCTTGGCACATGTGCATCAGCAAGAAGTTGAGATGTAAGAGTTTGACTTTTCCTGTAAAAATAAATCAAAAGAAAGCAAAAGTACTGAATAAGGTGATTTTGGGTATGTAGAGAAGACATACAAGTAACTTAAGAGCAGCATAGAAATAAAACCTGCAGGTTAATTTGTGCTAGTTAAAAAGTTGACTTTTTGCTCAACCTCCTGCTTTATTCATGTTGTTTCACATATCTCAGTGTATGTAACTCACCCAACACATGAAGGAGGCATAAAATAAATCTTGGTTTTGGCAGGCAAAAAGCACCACAAAGTGAAACACTTATCAGTGGTGGTTTAGTGATTCCACAGTCCTGGACATGGTATCAAACCCTTTGTTTAGAACAGCAGGTGATGACCACTCTTGTGCCCCCATTACTTTATATGCTATTTCAGTACTGTGAAGAAGCAGAATTAACACCTTTGGGAGCAGTGAGCCAGCTCACAGCTGCATGACAGAACTAGAGTCTTAATCTATATGCATATAAATCTATTATTTCTCCTTCTGAGAGATAACAGAATTTGATTTTGAGAACTGACTTAGAAAAAACTCTCACTTATCAAGATAAAGACAAGCAAATACTTCAAGGAAAGCAGTAACAAAGTAGCTGTATGATGACTGGAGTAAAGCTCTGCTAGGATCCAGAATTCTTCTCTGGAAGTTGATAGCTACTAGGAAAAACTCAACAATTCCATGTATCATCTTACATAGAAGTTCATCTTTTGCTACAAAAAATATTCCCTAGAAATCCACTGTAAGAAAAGGCACAGACCTATTGAACTGAAATTGCAGTACGACATGAATGGCTGCAGAATACAGGAGGAAGGTATTACTTTAAATCCAAGTCAACTTGGCAAGGATAGCATCTCAGATCCCTGCATGCTCTTCTCACCTGAGGAACCAAAATGCTGCTGGCTCAGACAAGCTTTGCCTCAGCAGCGTGGAGAAGAACCATTGCAGAAGACTGTGCATCATACACACAATCACCACAGAATACCCTGAGCTGGATGGGACCGACACGGACCATCCAAGCCCGACTCCTGGCAGCTAAACACAGCCCTTGTGCCTTGCAGGGAGAGCCCCAGTTTAGGGGCTGGAGGTGTCTCTGTCTCCAAAGCACACACCCGGGACAGCACCTCCTCCGCGGGCTGTCAGCAGCGTGGGCAGAGGACAAGGCTGCCAAGCTGGGTCAGGAAGTGTCGGCACTTGGTGCAGGCTGGACGCTCAGGTTACGGGAAGTACCGGGAATTAGATCAGGACTTTCACTCCTCCTCTCTTTAGCCTGGTCACATCCGAACTCCGAGCACTTAGAAAGCAAACACAACCTGAAGTATCTTACACACAATGAGGGAATCATTTTATTAGATTATGGAAGACAGCAGCATTACAGTACAAAAAGTTACAAGAGTAGCAGAAAAAAAGTGTTTTTGGTTTAAATACTCAGGATTATACTGGGGAACATGAGAAGGATAGTACCCTTTTCTAAACTAACTCCTAACCAGGTTATCAAAATAAGTTTTGAATATTTAGCACAAGTAAAAAAGTTACAACAAACATCATTATAAAATGCTTTAATAAATAGTTTCTTTTCTGAAAGTTTTTTAAGAACATGTCAAAAAAATGTACTAAAACAGATGATCCTGCAAAGCAAATCCTGCATTCCTGTATAAAATAACTGGTTTCAAAACATTCATGTTTACATTGTTCATGGGCCAGAGTTTACACTCAGACATCCTTTCCTCTCAGTGGTAGGGTAACTAGGTGTATGTAGTGTTATGCTTCTTCAGTAATTAAAATAAACTTATAGTTTGCCCAGTTAACAGCAATAATAAAAGCCTTAAAAAAAAAAAAATAAGGCATAAGCCTTCCACGACATATAACCATTTCTAATGAGGTACTCCCATCCTCTGAGCTTGCCAGCCTTTTTCCTTTAGAGCGAAAGATGAATAAAGCACAACAGAAACAAGACTGAGGAAAATATTGTTCCCTTCATTAGGCCTGTATTTAAACGCAAAAAAAAGTAATACCACATGTAATTAACATATTCACAAAAGAAAAAAAACAATGCCTCGCTATGTTGGTACTGTACAGTAGATGCACCCGTTAGTGTTCTTGAGATGGGCTGAACATGGGGATAAACAAACATTTCTGGATCTATTTACACGTAAGTGGTTATGTTCCTATGTAAATACAAATGACCAACAGATTCCTAACATTGATTGTATTAACATCATTTTCTAATCTGGACATTATACCAAAAAAAGTCTTAGAAACTGCCATAGAACCTCCTTTTCTGCAACATAAATTAAAAGGAATGACATGTAAAAAAAAAAAAGACCAAAATATTTAACTTATTAAATCAAATATACAGAGTGATTCATTTAATATGTACATATTTACAGAAAAGCACTTTCACTATTAGAAAATAAATTGTGTCAGTTGGGGAACCTAGAGTTCTCACAATTTTACTATATTGATATGGCAGTCTTTGACAGTTGCTATAGAAAAAGTTTAATCTCAAGGCACTTGTCACATGCTTCAATACTGCAATTCTAAAGTAATTGAACAGAAATAAAAAGGCCACTTTTAAACCACAGTTGAAAGATCTCTATAATTTTTTTTTTGTTCCTATTACAAAGAGTGTAAGGCAAATTTGGAAAAAATCTTACAGAAGCTACTAACGTAACAAGTGCAGTGAGCTGCCATTAATAGAGATTCAAAGTCAAGAAAGCAGTTTAAAGTTCACACAATTTCCTCAACCAGGAGGTTTTAAAGCCACCATTAAATTAGAGCAAGTAATAAAAAGAAATACATTCTGTAAACAGTGTACAGTCTTTTGTAATAAACTTTACACATATTGAAAATACAACCTCTCCTCTGCCACACAGCGAGTGTATTATAAGTAAACTTTACAAAAATAGCAACTATCAAAGATTACTCATTTTTTTCATCTGACAGTCATTGAATAATTTATACAAGGCTAAAGAAACAAAATAAATTTTATTTATTATTTTTATTTATTTTTTTTTACGCAAAATAAAGAAACTATGAACATTTGACTCCAGATATTTTTAGTCCTTGATGCAAAGTGGAGATGTCAATTTTTCCCCTCCCCAGCAAGTGCAGGCACAGTCTGCCTACGTCCCACATACAGGTTAGTCTCTACTGCCTTCAAAGTTTGATGCATTCACATTTTTTACAGATCTGTTGTCCATTTTGCCTATTTGATGGGATTTCTTTACTGGACTGCTCTCTGATGTGTCAGATACCTTTGTCGGCAAAGGCTTTGCAAGTTTGTGAGAGAGGAATTTGTCCATTTCCTCATCTCTTTCCTCCTCTTCATCCTCCTCTTCCTCATACTCTACATACTCCTCTACTGCATCACAAGTTCTTTTTTGAGGAGATATGAAGTTTTTGCATTCATAACGAATGTCTTTGTTACTGTAAGATCTGTCTATAGGATTTCTTATAGGATTTAAAGGCGCCCACTGGTTATTGGCACCCTCTTCTCTAGGAGGACGGCTTCTCTCTCTCTCTTTTCTTCTCTTCCGAGTCCACCACACACAGATGATTATACAGGTCAGCCACACAATGCTAAATACTGCACAAAGAATTGGAACCAAATAGTCTAGAGGACAAACGAAAAGAAATAAAGTCTTGAGTTAACAGAGCAAGATATATAGCACTGGACATCTGCAAGAGAAGCATCCATACTTAACTACAGGTTATTCCTTGAAAGATTTTTTTGGGAGAAAGGAAGTAAGGTGTCTTTACAGCACAATGGTAACTGCCTGAATGCACCAGTCCATCTGGAAAAGCTCTTTTACTAGTTTAGAGTTAGAGCTTCTTGTGATTAATGATGAGTGAGGAATGCTCCATTTGAGATGTTTTTTCCCCTCCAAAAGACAAACTGGTTATATAAGTAGCATCTTTCTCAAGCACCTACATGGAAATTGGCCCAGAAAACCTCAGTAATGACCCTTAAGAGCCTGTCCTAGTAGGAGGCAGGCTATAGAGTGCTGTGCCTCTAAGTTGCTCTAGAAGTACTAGCACTTGTATGTCCTGTGTTTATTATCAATCCTTTATTCATCAAATCTACAGACGTTTATGTATCAACAATCTCCAAAAACATTCAGGTTAGAGCTACATAACCAAATCTATTATGGACTCC
>JAWWTY010000156.1:56775578-57030351 GCA_035222235.1 Margarornis squamiger
TCTACAGACGTTTATGTATCAACAATCTCCAAAAACATTCAGGTTAGAGCTACATAACCAAATCTATTATGGACTCCCTGGGATGCTCCACTTTTCCTTCAGAATGAAACACCAGAATACAGTCACTAGAGATAAGTCTTTACTCTTGAACGAGCTAACAAAAGGAGTTGAGGCAATTGCTTTTCTCCATATTCCCAATCCAAACCTCACCAGTGTTCTCCCAGCCATAGAAACCTAGATTATTTATCTAGGAAAATATTCCTGAAAATTTATGTAGGTTTGGACTTTTTTTAACCCCTTCCTCAAGAGCTTTATGGCTAGGATAGAATAACAACTTTTTTCTATTCTTCTTGATAACCAAAAATCTACATGTGGTAAGAGGCAACAAAGACATGAGGTGCTTTGGTTTTGGTAGAGAGCATGGGAATGTTCTACAGCTCTGCAGATAAATGCTGTCAACCCATCACTCTAAAGTCTGATCCAAACAAATTCCCTCAAGAGTTTTAAGACATCTCCTTACAGAATAACCCACAAATGACTGTACAAAACCAACTGATGTTTCAACACCCCAGCCGTTCACTCTAATGTTCAAGTGTCTTCTGAGTGCATTCTTACGTGGAACGTGACACATTCTCAAACATTTCCTTTTGGTAAAGGGGGGGGTGAATAAACTGCCAACATGGTTGGCCTCAAGGGATCTAAAAATTGTATTTTAACAGTTTGGGGAAGGATTGTACTTACAGGACTAACTGCTATTTTCTCCTTGTTTTTCATAAGTAATTTAACACTAAGCCATGAATGGGGGACATACTTTTAGGAAAAAGGAGGTCTACATAACAGCTTCTCCAAGAATAGAATACAAATCTTGCATTACCTCACTGCTATCACATCTCTTGTTTTGTCAAATTACCATGGATCCAAGTTTACTTATTAAAAGGCTCTTATAAAGATTGTCTGCATACAGATTCCAAATTCAGACTTAAAGATGGAGGAAATCAACGAACTGTCAAAATTATCATCTCCACCTAGACACTTGAGCATTCCACAGAAACAAGATTTTGAGCACACACATAGGGCTTTACATCACAATTTGTGATGGGTTTTCATCTGCTGTACCCAACTGAGGGGTAACAAGAAAACAAACCAAATAAAACAAGATGCATGTACAGGTTACAGTTTACTTCAGAACAGCTCTACTTAAAGAACTAGTGGCCAGTGCTCAATACTGAGCCATCCATATCAAAACAAGAGTCTGGAAACCATTCTGCAAAAGAGCGTGTCCACTAATTTAGGAGCATCTTTAAATCTTATTGAGGTGGGGGCAAAGCAATCCACATCCCTTTTCCCCTAGCATTTAACACGCAATCTGAAAAACAAAGGCTGAAGTATGTCAGAATCTCAGCTCAGTTCTTTATCATCTACACAACTGCTGCTCAAGACAAGAACAAAGCGGGTACACTCCTTCAGGAGAGCTGAGGAAACAGTACATTTGCCAAGACTTTAACAGATGAAAGGCATTTCCTAGAAGGGAAATGCAAGGAAAGTGGAACCAGGCAACCTACTAATTGTTTGGACTATGGGTGGAAGATCTTCCAGAAGATTATGTTGGGGAGGTCTAGGAAAAAGGTGGGAGAGTATCCTACCATTATAAGATTTTTCACTCTGGGGCTTAGTTGAACTTGAGCCTACCAGTGGTCTTCCACAAGACCATCTCCTGCCTCCCCCAGGCAAGAACACAGGCACGCAAAACCTTCAACCGCTTATTTTGGCACAACTCTTGGAGAGCAAATATTCAGAGATAAGGGTCTCCAATCACACTATATCCTCTTTAGGAGGAATGAACATTACATTTTAAGCCAGCTGTACACTAGTGAGAAACACATGTTGAAAAGGAGTGCGCTATCATGGCCAAGTATTGAGAGAAATAAGACATCTTTAACTCATGTTAAAGCAAATATAATCGTATTTACTAATACTTAAGCACTCCAGAAGAGATTGGTACCACACTATATCTTCACCCTCCCCATATTTTTGATTCCTCACAGCCTCAGGGCAGCAGCATCAGGGGTTGAGGCTGGCTTAAGGCTAAGGCAGGAGAATTGGAAAGGATTGGAACCACACACAAGAGTAACTCCTGATCCTGTGAAAGCTATGCTTAAACTGGAAAACTGGGATGGAAATCAGAGCCAAAACCACAGCCAAGAGTATCTGGGGATATCACATTAGGGATGAGATTAAGTTTAAACTAGCATACAAGCACAAAAAAAAAAAATCTTGATTTTTAAGCCACTTTCTCTTCAGTTACTAACAGCAATTAAAGACAACCTGATCTGTCATTTGCCCAACATGTAAAGAAAGACAAGAGAAGACTGAGAGCAGGGGAACAGAAGATGCTTACACACACACAGGAGGTATTACACACAGGAAGACTTACCTGATGATGAATTCCCAACAACGATGGTCTCTACTTTGACTTCAGTTACTGCCAACATAACAGTGCTGTTCTGTCGCTTAGTGATCGCATTTACTATTGTATTAGCAGCATTCTGTATGAGGCTATTATCTTGTTCATCTCGATGTGGGACAAAAGACTGAAGGGGAAAACCAAGAAGTTATTGCAATCACCTAAGCATGGAAACATGCCACAGCTAGATCTCAGTTGAGTTTACTAGGTTGAATTTGACTGACAGTAGCTACGAACAGTACTGGAGAAGTTTACCATAGCAATAGCATGGCTGGCTCTGCCCAAACTGCAGATGCAGTGTCAGACTTGGTGGGTAACACACCTACTTGCTAATCTAGCACATCGCAAAGGAAAGGCAATGACTTCCATGCTACTTAAACTGATGAGCTAAACTTAGTCATAGTTTGGAGCAGTTCAAGTCATGGGGATTATCTAGATAGAAGCTTGGACTTATAACAGTCTGCTCTATTTATACCATACACTTTGCTCCCTGTATCATGGCTCAGCATGTTCTTTACAGTACTAGTAGAGACAGACAGTCCAGCTTCTGCCTGGATAAACATTTACTATGAAAATTAACCCTTTCTTGAAATCTAAGCCATACATAAGCATTAACTGATTCAGCTGTAAATGCCTCTGAAGCAAGTCTTTAGCTCATTAGGGCAGCAGTTACTGTTATCTACTCATCTTGCACCTTCTTCCACTTATCAGCTGGTGCCTCCTATTTAATGAACATTCTGAAGCAGCCATGCTCTAAATGCACAGCAGAAACCTCTTCACAAGATGCAATCCAGCCACCTCCAACCACATCTCCTTAAGGAGAGGGTCAATAGCCCAAGATTTCTGATAGAACAAGCAGGCACCTGCTCGTTTATTTGGGCTGAATTACTCTAAAGACTATTTTATCAGGAGGTTGTAGTAGCCTTCTGTCATTAACAAAATATGTATTTTCAGCTATCTGGCAGTACAGGAAATTGTGAGATCACAAAATTGCTTTGCAGTCAAGACTAAGCCACAGATTGCACCACCTGCATTCAAATGAAACAAGTTGAAATGACTCTTCCCCAGCAAAAACTAATAAGAGCATTTTTGTATATACATTAATACAAGTCTCATACTTACAATAGCAACTTCCACTGCATTCTCGGTGGAGTAAGACAGATCACATAATATTATCAGAGTCCTGTCCCTAGAAACAGTCCTAGTAGCTGGTAAATACCGTATTTCAGAGCAGATGTTTTCTGTTGTAGTGCCCTGTTAGAAGTAAGGGTATCGTATCATTTTAGTTCTAGTAAAAAACATTATGTAAAAATAAACACTTTCAGAGTTCTTGCAGTTACTAAGATCTGATGAAGATAAAGAGGGCAGCAAGAAAGGGCAGGAAAGTGAAGAACAGAGTTTTGGAACGAAGGCTGAAAAACTGAACTTGCATGACTATCCTAGTACAGTCTGAGCCCATCTTGAAATGTAAATAGTTCTTCAAGACTAAAGAAAGAAAATAAAATAGCCAATACAAAGCCTAATTTTGACTCACTCTTTAGACAAAGCACATTTCATAGCAACAGAGAACTCTACTAATAGATTTTGTAAGTTCATAATAGCAAGGAGTCATACTAGAAACTTTAATCTTCCATGTTGTGGCATAAAAATAGATCCCTACATATATTGCCATACTTCATTATGAATTCTATTCTCACCTGGGGGACTTTGTCTCCGTTAAAAATTAAAGTAATTCTAGCACAGTCATTGTCCAAGTACCCAGAATTGGGCAGACACTTGATATTGACAGGCAGAGGTTCAGAGGCACTGCATTCTCCCCAGTCCGTGCATGGTGGCTGAAAGCATTTCATATACTTCTCCTGGCATTCTTGACCCATGGGACACTGGTTACTTGAACTATCCCAGTATTTGTGTAACAGACAAGGTTTTTTCCCACACCACACCTAGAAATTAAAAATAACAAAGTACTGTTAACAGGCAATTGCTCTTATACATCAAGTTAAAGTAATTCACATGAGATGGTCATGATCTACTGCTGACTGTGAAATATCCATATTTTGATACTGCTGAAATCGTAGTAGCAGATGGAGCTGCTCTTCCACAAAATGAGAACATTTTGTACGGGCAGAAGATTAAAAAAACCTGCAAAAATAACCCGAGAAACCACTGACTGGACATATCTCCTTAGAAGTTTATGGATTTGTCCCACGTGACTGAGTTATACAGAAGTTTAAGCATTTATTTTAATCAAATCATCTAGGCTTCTATAATCTAGAAATATCTCCACAAAGATTAATTTCTTCAATATTTATACTGAGACCCTTGCCAGAGAATGCTGAATATGCTAAGAGCTGATGGACACTGGTGATAAGCACTGCCACTTCAACCACACTCCCCAAGGAAATCAGTATGCTGGTACCCACAAATTACTGAGGTGCAGAAAGTTTCCAAACACAGCTCCATTCCAGGACCTGGACTTCGACAATCCTTGTGGGTCCCTTCCAACTCAGGACATTTTATGATTCCACACAACATTTAAGATTCTACATAATACTAAACAGCTATTGGTTTAGAAACTAATGGGTTTCTTAGAGCACAATTGCCAGCAAGAAAGTGAATTTGTTCCATTGTGCAGGAAAGAACCAAATAACACACACAGATGAGTTGCATTTACAGGACCCACCATTTGAGATTCTAGTTACCTTCACATACTGTTATCTTCTGAAGATACCTCAGACTTCAAATCACAACACCATAAAGCATTTAAAATAGCATTCCTAAATTACTAAGTCCAATATTTAGTTATTTCTTTGCCTACAGTGTGTACTTAACTTTAAAATAATTTTTAAAAAATACTAAAGCTGGATAGATAAGACCTGGAGGGTTTTTAACTGGTCCTTCCAGTGAAAGGTGGGAGACTGCCATGTGAGGAAATGTTCTAAGTGCTATTAGTGCTCATCTGGAGCCATCCACCTAGCCATACAGCCTGCCAGCAGCACCAACCTTCTCTCTCTCTCTGCCCAGCTGTGATGTAAAGCAGCACAGATACCACAAATCCACTGAGAAATGCTATCTCAGGAGGGCTGAAAGGCTTGGGGGCACATACACTAACATGTTCAATCCGCATTTAGGTTAGTTTTACTTTTTCTGTCACAACCACCAGGATGTAGTCCGTAATAAATACACACAGGTTGAAATCTGTCAATTCATAAACCCACTGGAGTACAAATAAAGACAATTAGTACCCACTGAAGAAACTTCTTCCAACATGTTCTTCATCTTGGAACTAATATTTCACAAAATTAGGAGCTCTAAAACTGTGTTTGCAAAGTCTTAGCAGAGTAACTTGTTTATCCTTTCAAGAAGCATTATTCTATTCCAGTTCATATTTCACTTTCTGCAACAAGAGCTTTAGAGAGCCTGTTCTAGCAGGTAGAGAGCAGGACAGTCACTTATGATTAAAAAGACAACCTGTAAGTACTTTTACAGGAAGTAACTTTTTTTTAAAACAGAGGAAATTTAGGGGAGACAAAGACTAACTTGTGCATGAAGAACAATAGGTTTGTTTCAGCCAGAAAAATTTAAGAAAATAGGTCAAAAATGCCTACCTTCGTGCAGTCAATACGGCCATCCAAGCAGTGGCAGCTGTTGCACTCTTGTTCCCACCGGCTCCCATGGGGAAAAGTCATTCCTTTAAGCCAGCAAGGCTTTCCAATTCCAATCACTACAAGAAAAAAAAAAAAACCCACACATAGATGCTTCACCTCTTCAAGTTAAAACCATATACATTTAAATAAAAAACCACTAGCTAATGTTCCTTACACATCAGACTACTGTATAGAAACTCTAAACCAGCTAGGTTGTACCTCCCTGTTTTTTGGGTAAAGGTTGATAGCAGATATAGAAATACCTTCTTGGCATCTTGGACCAATTCTTCCAGGGGGACAAGTGCATCGGTATCCATTTATTTCATCTATACAGGTAGCACCATATCCACAAGGGGAAGACTGGCATTCATCAATGTCTAGATACAAAATAGGTAAAACTCAATGACAATGACATAAAACATTCTAATTAATAATTTGTTAAGAAGTAATTTGACAAGACCTCCCTTCTTAAAAGCAAAGGACAGTTTGTCGTCAGAATTAATCTCCTAATTAAACAGTTCTACCATTTCAGTAGTAACCTGTAACAGATTTCTCATAATTGCACCCTAATTGAAGTTCTGGTAATCAAAACAGCAGTCATGCTGACTCAGAGCAGAGGTGTTGGACAGCTGAAGGTGCTAATGCCTTCTCCACATTCAGCTATAGAACAAGTCCCACATCCTGTTCTGACACTAATCTCAGACATCTAGGCTTCCTAGAAAAGCACATGCTTTCATGAAGTTATCATAGTACAAGAGCTGAACAAAGAATTTGCTCAACAATGCTCAAAAAAGTGACTTACTTCAATATAAGTCACCATAAAACAGAAGAGTAACAATTTAGTTTGCAATACACATTTGATGAACATTAATAACCTTGAAATAAGTGAGTAGATTAATTTAGTGCATACATACTTAGCACAAAAGCCTCTTTTTAAAAAAACACCCTTCAAAGATTCAGAGGCTTAGCCATAGAAATCCATGGAAAAAGGCAGGGAAGCACAGTGCATTCAGAGGCATGGCAAGGTGTCATTTGTTATCTTGGGGAAGTGACCAATACTAATTTATGCAACAATCTACAAAAGGCAAGAGAAACCAACTTCAGAAGCCATAGGCACCAAAATGCTTCATTTTCAACCTTAACCTTTCTCTTCCAAAGCATCTTTTGAAAGGTTTCCATCCACTGATCACAAATGCCCATTCCAACACCTCAGACAGACTGTTTAACACCAGTTCTTGCCTGATACACGGCATCAGCTCATTTTCTCTTTAAAGGACTGGACTTTGAAAGTGAACATGATAAATGGCAGTAGTGACACTCTTACACATGTAGGCAAGGGAAAATAATCAAATGGATATGGAAGGGCTTTTGGTTCTATTGTATGTTCCTTCAAAAGTGCACTAAGATGAAGTTTTATCCAAATGCACAAGTATCTAAGCTTCAATAGGGTTTAACTACACCTTCCTCCTCTCTTCAAGCTGTGTAGGTTTAAGATTCTCCAGCCTCTGTATGCTGAAAAAGTGACTTAACTCTGTTTCTCTATCAGCCATAAAAGGCTTTTTTTGTCAGAGCTGCTCCTTTAGTCTATACCAGTCCAAACAAGTAAAAAATGTCTGCAGTTCCATTACAAAAGCACAGTATTTGTATTTGTGACGTCCTACCCTGAAAGGGAAGGGAGCACCCAAAGAGAATTCAATAACCCTTTCTGGGTGCCTGGATCTAGATACAGGATGATCTGCCACCCCTGTTTCTGTACCCAGAGATCACTAAGCTGATGCTTCTACAAGTGCTGCAGCTGCCCTCCAACTAGAGTTGCTGCTTTATTTTCTATATGCCAGAATGAGGATGAAGTCTCAACTTGAAAGCACATCACCATACTGATGGAGTGGAAGGACCAAGCCCAAAAGCCTCGAGGCTACAGAAGACTCAAAATCTGATCTTCCAAAGTAGAAATAAAGTAAAAATGAGATATCTATCCATGCAAGTCAAAACGGTAAAATTACATTTAAAAATACCCAGAACAACCCCCAGACACAACCAAACTGTAAGCCCCTCTCACCAGATTCTTCCACAACACTTCAACAGTTCTAGGCTCTGTTCTCCCTTATTTTCAGCCTTAGAATGACTGCGTGTAACAAGTTTGTTTTCCAGCTTTGAAAGACCTTTATAATACTTCTGTTATTCACATGCCAGCACTGCACTCCTGATGTTTTTGTTTTCATTTGCGAAGTCTCAGTGGATTTTGGTTTCTAATGTTAAGTGGAACACCTGCCGATATACATCATCTTTACCAACAAGTTGTTTATCAAGAGAAATATTTAAAACAAACTTCTATGAAGCCAGCACTCAAGAACCTTCAGAATTGCCCAGTGAAATCCAGGAACAAAATCTTTGAGTATAATTTAAGCCAAGCCATTTCAGCCCCAGTTAATGAAATTAATAAAGGCATATAACTTGGCAATATTGACAAGGTATCAGTAGCTGGCTAACAGATGGCTTCTACATTATTTGGGATTCAGCTAACCTAACACAAAAAGGGTCACCAGGTGTTCTTTCCAATTTGTGCATCAGAATGGTACAACCATCCAGGCCTTTATCCACACAGGTACTTACTAATTCTGCAGTCAGGACCAGCAAACCCAGGTGCACATTCACATCGAAACCAATTCACCCCATCGACACAGATGCCTCCATTGTAACTGTAAAATTAATAAACCTATCATTACACCAAGCACTCTCAGGGTAGACTCACTAGTCTAAAGAGGAGGAAAACCTACAGGCCTTAGGCAGCATGTTCAAATGCAAATTTCCATTGTCTCTATTCATAGTACTTTCTCACTATTCAACAATGCAGAATTAAAAAGTCTCCATTCATAATACAAGTCTACTTAAAAAAGCCATCTGCATTGTTTCATTCCTCTCCAGTTAAAGTTCTGTTAATTAAACGTTCTGCTTGTTGCTGTTAAAGGGGATGATTTATTCCTATCAACAGAGAAAGTAAATCCTAGATAAACAATATTGCTTAGTAAGTCATCTGTTATAACAGCAACATCCTACAAATGCACGAGGAAGTATATCCACAGAATTCAAGGAGATGGAACAGCAATTTCAATTGAACACAAAGACAGCTTTTGCAAGTTTGGTTCTTTTTTTAATACATGAAACAGAGACTATAGCATCAGAATGGAGACAGAAAAAGATAAGGTAGATTGTTTGCTTCATCCACACATTAATCTTTTTCCCTCTTCAACTATAAATATCAGCCTCTATATTTAAAATACTGCCATTGTATCTTCCAAAATGTAATTTTGTTTTTAAAGCATATTTATACATACTAATTCATCGAACAGAATGTTAAAAACTATTGTAAACCAACAGCTTTCAAATCCTCATTTTCTATTCTACGCAATTGCAAATGCTTCAAATGTTATCACATCTGATTCACTTCATGTCACTGTAATTTACTAGTCAGTTCTGGCATAGAGACTACACTAAAATACTTTTATCTGTTCATACATGAATCAGCTCAGGGTTGTTCTGTGGTCTTTGCTGCTGTCAAGGAATAGATATGGCATGGCAAAAAATGGTTTTAAGATATTCCAGAGAGGCTGCCTTCAATTATTTTAGCGTAGAATTAGTTCTAATCTGGAATGGAAATCCATATTACTGTGCTCACTTTTGTATTCACAATAGATACAGAACTGGAATTCATATACTTACCATGGATGAGGGTTGCAGTCATTAGTGTCTATAACAAAAAGAATACAGACTAGTGTAACTAACGGCCCAATTTATTTTCTAATACATAATATTATAGTTTAGACAACACTTAGATAAGGAAAGCAAAGAAAAAAAATACAGAATTGAATGTTTTTGTCCACACTTGCAAAGAAAGTTCAATTATCGTATCAACAGTAGACTTAAGAGTAAAAACAGCTCTGAAATTTAATTTTCCCTCCCCCAGTATTATGCCCTGATGAAAAAGAAAAAAAGTAAAAATCGAAGTTGCAGGCTTTACTCCATCTAACCAATCCATTGTATTGGTATGTCAAAGTAGTTAACTGCTACCCTCAGAGAAAATGGCTTATATGATACTGCCCACCTTTCCATATAACTTTTCAGTATTAAAATTAGTATTTCTGTGAGGAATTTTTCTGCTCTGCACATGTTTCCAAAAATTATATTTTTACAGAAGGCTGAGTGTCTTATTTTGGCAGAGACTAGATACAAAAAGAAGCATGACAAACTCTTCATTCATTACTTGAGCATCGTCTTCTTTACCTACCTCCCACTCTGAATGATTCAGATATTTTGGCACATGAACCTTATAAACTTGCTTTGTTTCAGTTAACAACTCTTTGCCAGACACTCCCAATATCCCAGGGGAATGCAGGGGAAGAAAGGAGAAAAGCCTTACTCTGTGTGCATGTACGTCCTTCCCATCCTTCTTTGCAGATGCACGAAAAGGAATCTCCACTGCCAACACATGTTCCACCATTCATGCAAGGGTTTAGAATACAGCTGCTGTTTTTAGCTTTGAAAACAGAAAAGGTCTCTATTTAGCACAGAAAACAAAGAGTATCTATCATCTGGATATGTCAATATCACAATCCTAAACCGTATTTAAGTCAGCAGTTCAAGACTCACAAGAAAGTCAAAAGGCTCCAACAATAGTCACACTGCATGATAGTCTCTCACCTGCACCATCCTCCCAATTCAATTGTTTAATTGACCCATAAAATTTTATTAAAGAAGAATTACCTACTTTCTTCCCCATCTATGTAAGCATTCTTCAAATACTACTAAATTATTGCTTTGGCAGCCAGCAAGTTACCCAGATCAGGAGATGTTCTTCATAATAAATTAATAGTATTTAAAGCTTAAGTTTTGATTAAAAGCTGAAATTATATCTATAAAGTAGAAAAACTGTACTAAATTACCTTCATTCCACTTCGTGGCCCTAATGGAAGTTTCATTTTCAGGAAGATGTACCACAAATACTACATTCAATCTCCAAAAAAACCCAAGAGTACTTCCCTACAGCAGGCAGTAACCCTGCAAATCCCCCAGGAAGAAGCACTTCATTTTTCCTGAGTATGACTGGTAATACATCTCTCAAACACAAACTTATTCACATTATGACTCTGCAAAACAAGTGGGGGACTAAGTTCCCAGGAAAACCCTTACACAGGGCCTCTAAAGACTAATAGAGAAATCAAAACAAATCCAAGTCTTCTAAAACTGCTCAGGAGAAGCCATTGAAAAGACTATAAATGCAGCCAGAGGAGAACAGCTTCCTGAAAATCAGTATCATGTCAGGTGAGTAGATGAAATTACTCTAAACTTCAGTCGCCATTCAACTGGAACAGCTCTGAACTAGCCAGCTATAACAGTGTGACTGTTTACTAAACAGTTTGTTATTTAAACCCTTCTTTACTTCTTCTGGCTTCACCTGTAGATAATATAGAAAGCTTACCAGTGTTGCAAGTGCTTCCTATCCATTCTGGAGGACATGAGCAGCGGAATGTATCTCCATCATCATAGCATGTTCCACCATTGCTGCAAGTGTTTGCATCGCACTGGTATTCACCTATAAATCACATAAAAGAAGCTTTTATTTCCATTGCTCTTGCAGAATTTTAAGTACTTTTAAATCACAAAATCACTTTAAAAGAGACATCATATTTAAGTGCAGCTGTACCAGAAACACATAGTTCCAGTTACTGTACTAAACAACCCAAAGAATGGAATCTAAGGACATCTCTTCCAAAACTGTTTCATTACATGAAGGAATAAGTTTTTAAAGTGTTCCATTTTGTGACTGAGAAACTGGAAGAGGCACTGAAAGTGTGCCTATTTTTTCACTGCAATTGTTTTATTTTAAATTTCAGGAACTCTAGTCCCATGAGAAGCAAGAAAACAAATCTTTAGGCAATCTAAAGATCAAAGCAAAGAACACTTACGTGAATGACAAGTTTTGCCTTTCCAGTCATTCTTACATTCACAATAGAAGTCATTTACCAAATCAATGCATCGGCCACCGTTGTGACATGGGTTAGGAGAACAGTCATTGAAATCTAGAAAAACAGTTATTCAACTTAGATGATCTAGCCCAGCCAAGGCCATGAGAAAACACAAAATACTTCTCTATAAAGAAAATAAATGCTGTACTATTTAGGAAGAGAGCAGTCCTAAATTATTACAAGGTTTTCTTGACATAAGCAAGGAAAAAACTGATTTAATACAGAACAATACGAATTATGAAAGGTTTTCTGACAGTTTAGAAGGACCATTCAAGTATGGCTTCTAAGTAGAGCACCAGAGTAACTTAATTTTTACAAATAGCTGTATTCTGAATTTCAGAGAAAGCTTTCTAGTAGCGACCACAGTGTCCTGAAAAGAAGCCCCAACACAGGACATGCAAATGAGACAGTTAAAGCTCCCTTCTCCTGTTTCAAAACAGAGTTAAAGCCATTAGGTGCCTGAACCATATAAATACATACATATGTATGTGTATGTATAAACATATTGAATGTAGGTACAACAAACATGAATTTTAGAGAAAATACTCCTCACTTAAGACAAATGTTTTAATAGGTGGAACATAATTATTCCAGAACAAGCTTCATTTGACCACACAAAAGGCCCTTTCAACAGCAAGAGCTGCCAAAAGCTTCTCCATCTGTATTTCATATCTTAATTGACGCATGTCCTGTAATAAGTTTCAGCAAGCCCTCGCCACCATGTTTTAGATGGGGCTTCATTCAGAGCAGAAAAAGAAACAACCAGACTTTCCTCTGAGATGACTTAACCATGAACTGGACTAGTACACCTCTTGGCCAACACTTTTGCCTATCCCCATGAGAAAAAATTCTCTCCTCCTGAGATACATCCTGTGCTATACCAAAGAATCAGATTCTGCGCCTATTAAAGGAACTGAGATTTTTAGACCAGCTACCCAAATAACTTCCTGAAAATACTTCTGCAAACAAGACTGTAATTATAGAACAGAGAAACTACCCCATTATTAACTACATACCAACCATCTCTGTTACAACAAAGCTGTAATATTTGACCCTGCAACACTCAGCTGTACTCACTTGTGTCACACAATTCTCCTTCCCAGCCACTTGAACAGAAACATCTAAATGAATCAACTTCATCGATGCATGTCCCACCATTCTTGCAAGGTTTCCCAAGACAATCATTGATATCTACAATAAAAAGTCAACAATTACTGCTCAAGGCTCTTTTCACCTACACAGAGGAGCAATGTAGACTTGCTTCTCTAGGAAAAGCAGCACAGTTATTATTTCATTCGCACCTACAGAAGAAAGGCTCAAATGCCTGTTCTCAAGCCTGGTAAGGTTTCTAGCTGTATGCTCTCATGCAGCAAGTCAAATCAGAGCATTACATTTACCTGGCAAAAATATCCAGGTGTTTAAAAAATTACTTAGAGCAGCATACACATGCTCCTAAGCCATGCTGTCAATGTGTCAGTCCCTTCCTTATCATTCTCACACTGAAGAGACTTCTAGGACTGTACATAAAGGTAGCGGGCACAGACACATTCACATTCAAGTTGGAATAAAACCAGTTTTTCTTTCACAGAGGAAGTGTGAACCACTACAAAGACAACTGCTGGCAGAAGGACCTGAATCCCAAGCAGTACATCCAAAACAGTGCTCTAGGCAACTTCATTAAAATCTTAATGTTTTATTCTATGCTGTAAAGCTTCATAAAGACTAAGAAAATTTTAGAGGACAAAAATCATTTATTAACAACTCCTACTTACTTTCATGACAGTATGTTCCAGTAAAACCTCTGTCACAGGCACAAGTAAAATTCCCTCCTGGCTGACTAATGCACCGTCCATGAGGGCCACAAACATTAGATGAAATGAAACGAATTCCTTCTTGGGTAGCATTAGTGAAGACTTCTATAGTACAGCTGTCTATTACTAAGAATGAGAAGTGTATCATCAGAGTAATGATCTAGCATCACCAATTTTTAATCTTAAAAAAGTTACACAAAAATTAAAATTAATCACAATTTTACATGAACATCTACCTCTTTAGAAATCAAGAGCATTTCTTCTCACAGTCTCATTATTTTACCAAGTCTAAATGAGTACAATGAAAACATTTCGGAATTATTCCATTCCCAACAATACTATTTTTTATAATGTACCACAAATATATCATGACAGATTTCTGGACAACAGCAGGTACCTTTACAAGAATTGTTCTTGCAGTGGTCCTTGAGATGGGAGCAATTTTTTCCATCATAGTCATCAGGGCAGGCACAGTAATAATCTCCTCCCAGATCATAACATTTAGCCCCATTCTGGCAAGGGTTAGGTTCACAGAAATCAATATCCATCTGTAAGAGAGACCACAGTTAGCAGCAGCTGCTTCATTTCCCAGGAGTAAGCAGCATTATCTGCTTTGCCAAAGACACTGATGAAGCTAATGTACAAGGAACCTCAAGTTTTAAGAAGGTTTATGAATCATACATATTGCATTCCATCCTGCACGACAGAGAAACTTCCGCTTACTTTAGCCTATCCTAGTACAAAACATTTATGATACTGCTAAGAGGATACCCCTTTGCAGGAGGCTGAATCACCACATTTGCAATAACTTAGCAAGGAGTTACTTAAGCCATTAGGAGACATTTTATTGTGACTGTTGTGGATCATTTTAAGTCACTTCTCTGTCCTTCACACCCACGTACCAAGTGCTATAATGCAAGTTAAATATCAGTGCACTTGTCAGCTTTGTGCTTGCAAGAGACTTAAAATACACAGAACCTGAACAAAATCCCATCCTCCAGAGCAACTTCTCCTCCCATCTCAATTAACACACAGAATTTATTATAAAACCACACAGCTTGGAATGGACCTCTAGAGGTCAGCTACTCCCCACCTCCTGCTCAAAGTAGGTCTTAGACCCAGCTGCTCAGGGCCTTATTCTTACAAATACCATCATCATGCCAATTTACACACAGATATATGAGGTACATTTTGAAATCTTACCATCTGATTCAAGGAGCAAAATTTAAACCTAGCTCTCATAAAATAACCTTTAACATAGGCATTGCTGTGGCAAAACTATTCTGCTGCTTTCTGCTTTACACTGACACACAAAATCACTGATTCGTGATGCCCCAAATTGGTCTCAAATTCCACAAAGCAGCCTCAAAAGGGATATTTTTACATCCCAGTATCTTCCCTCCAAATTGTCATTCTTAAGGATTGCTTTTCTCCCCTCATGTCAGTTTTTCCTTCTTGACATCTCTCTTGGGAGAGAGATAGCTTTCAAGTTTACAGATATAAAATTAAGCCCAATAGTGGTTTCTGATAACTATTTTTAGCAGTTCAGTAGCTAAAGGGGAGAAAAATACAAAACTAGCCAAAGTAGAAGGAACTCAAATGGTGTTAAGTCTTTAATTCAGAGGAGCACGTACAATTCCAGCTACAATAGAAAAATTTTCAGCAAGCCATTTCGTGCTCTCATTCAAAGCAAGCTATAAAAAATAGCTAAGGTCTGAGAAAGATTCTCAGATCTCCTCTATCAGATGTCTCCATTTGTTTCCTTCCATTAGTGTAAATTTCCCCTTCCCAATGGAAGTTCAGTAGCTGGTTCTTTAGCATCTGGAATCAATGGTAGATATTTCCTGCAACACACAAGGCAAGCAGCCAACTCCTCCCTATTATTCAAGCACATTTGCTAAAACTTTAATTACACAGTATTGTATGAATCAGTCCGGAGTAGAGCACTGAGGTTATGATCCTTATGTAGAAATGGTTCATGAGCTATTAGGTGCTGTACCAGTTTTATTAAACTGGTTGGTATCTGCAGCCCTTTTTAATTTTGGATAAAAGGAAGGCACTGCTTCTTTAATGATGCAAGTAACAGAATAAAATTACTTCAGCATCTAAGAGAGATCACTTCAATGTCCTCCACAAAAAACTCTGGAGCAAATCCAAAAAAATTCTAACCTAATGCTTCCATTTGATGATGTCTTGCTAAGCATAACACTCACACAGATTTGACTATCAGCAAAAGCCAGAAAGTGCATAATTAATGCAAAATATTTTTACATTGAGAACTCTAACATCATCCCTAGAAAGAGGAATCTCTTCATTATCATAAAGTACTTTAGGAATTATCACTAGGACCTCAATATTTCACATCTGAGTCCTTAAGCACTAGAACTACATGTTCCTAAAATGATCTCAAACAGAAAGTTCTGAGACCATATCTGCCTGCCTTTAATAATTACATTAATTATCTACATTACATGTAATATAGATAATTGATAAATAATTAATATACTCCTAGCAACAGCAGTAGGATTACTCAGAGGGTAATTCAATTATGTACTTCAGTTATACGAATGAGAACCTAAAGCATTCTAGTGTAACAAAAGGACACAGGTCCTGATAATTGCAAATGAAGATGTTTCAAGTTTAAGGAATACTTGCAACCTTAAAACACATAGGAAGGCCAACATCTACGTGCAACAACTTGTAGTTTATCAGGCTTCAAATTCAAGTGTTACAGCTACTATGACAGCACTGCACAACAAATTTGCTTATTCAGAGTATCAGGTAACAGCTACGATAGTCAGTAATGCTTCGGCCTTGGGTTACTCCCATTTAAACCCAGAGATATATTTCTTCCAAGAATTCAATCCATGAGAAGTATTGCAGTAATGCCTCCACTGCCCTCACCTCGCAAAAGACTCCCGAGAATCCCTGTGAACACAGGCAAGTGAATCCATTCACCAGGTCTTTGCACCGGCCTCCATTCTGGCAGGGATTGCTTTCACACTCATTTGTTTCTGTCTCACAGTTTTTTCCTGTGAAACCACGAGGGCACAAGCAGTGGTAACCATTCACTTCATCCTTCAGAGGCAGGGAGATAAGAAGTGAAAGTAGAAGGATTTGTTTATTGATACAACTTGCAGGCAAAAACTCAAGTTATTTCTGTATTCTGGATTTGGGAATAGCAGCAGCATGACATAAAATTATTTTGTGAAATGGCTGCAAGCACAATACTACACTTTTAATATTTAACCAACATGTAATCACACACTATAGAATTCATAACTAGGCAGAAAACCATTAATTTTCAACATGTAACATAGTAAGTAAGAGTTACCTTACAAGTCCCTCCATGCTGGCATTGTCCATGACAGTCATTAATGTCTATAGATAAAACATGCAAAGTATTAGAATTTATACTGGAAGACTACTCTGTAAAGTACAGGTTTAGCACAAAAATGGAGAACAAATGGCATTCAGAAAGGGTTTTTCTAGATTTTTCAACAGAAAGCAAGGAAACGTGATGGCTAAAGAGATTCTTATTTTAAGAAATATCTAATAGAAAAGTACATTCTCTATTTCTATTACAATGTATTAAAAATGAGTCAAATATCAGTTAACTTCATATCTAACATTGTAATATAAAAGTATTTTAAATTAATTCAGTACATAACATGAACGTATGAAGGTATGAATGAGTAAAGAGATTTATTAATTATTTAAGCGTATACCTGAGCTCATTACCAATTACTTTTTAAAATGTATTTTCAAACAGTATTTGCAATTTACATTACTATAAAGGTAGAAAAATCCCGACAGCAGGTTTTTTTTTTTTGTACAAGTATGTTTACTATCACTTATTAGAAAATCTTTTTTAATGAACAAAGCATCCTACTGTCACCGTACATACTAAAGAAATACTAACTGATATGACAATTTACTCCTGTCCATCCTGGAATGCAGTCACAGTAATATCCACCAATGAGATTTTTGCAAGAGTAAGCATTAACACAGGGTTTCCCCTCACACTCATTAGCATCTGTGAAAGAAGAGAAAATAAAGAATAGGATAAAGAACAAACCCAGAAACAGATTACCACAGCACCAAGCAAAGTGTCCATGCAGTCCACCAAGCATCAGAAGCTCGTATTGTATGTTGGTAGGGCACTAAAACCACTTATATACCACAGGTTTCTAATGCACCCTTGCCTAGAGTAGCACATGCATGTTATCTTACTCTTCCCTTTGCCACAACTCAAAAAGGTAGTATGTTAGTCAGGGCAAATCCCTTTCTTGACCCCATAAGCTTAAGTCCCTGTTCTGCCACCGTGAAGAAGGAGCTACCACCACCAATGCTGCATCTTGCAACAGAAAGTTATGGGGCATTATAAGTAGACTTAAGTTGGGGCTTAAGTAGCTAGATTCACCTGAAACTTCTGGCTTTAAGATCTACTAAAGATGAGCCAAGGTACCAATAACAACACACATATTCCATGTTTTCCTCAGTAAGCATCATGCCAGAAACACACATCGTTATTCACTATTTAGGAATAATCTCCAATGCTCTTCAATACTTCAGAAGGCAATTACTCACCAAGCTGACAAGTTGCTCCAATCCACTGTTGTGGACATATGCACTCAAATGCATTAACACCATCAATGCAGGTCCCTCCTTGAGCACAAGGGTTAGATGCGCATTCATCAATATCTGCAAAGTCAAAGTGTGCCTTCCATTACATGGCTTAAGGTTTGGCTTAACAGGTTTTGGTTTGAAGGTTTTTTTGAGATGAAGGGGGAGAATGCACAAACAAGAAAGCTTAGGAACAGACCAACATTTCTAACTTAACTTTTACTTAGGCTTTTCTCACATCTTTGAGATAGGTGAGAGAGGAGCTCTGAAAATTTCTATTTGCAGAGAAAAGATTCAGTTAATCTGCCAATTATTAACATATTCATTGAAAGTTATGTTCCTAGATCATGACACAAGTTCAGCCAGTTTTGGTTTTGTTGGGGGTCTTTTTTGTTTGGTTTTCTTTTGTTTTGTTTTTGTTGTTTGTTTTGGGTTTTTTTGTTGGTTTTTTTTTTTGAGGACATTTGCTGTTTAAAAATGGGTAAACCACCAAAGTTCAAAGTCACAGGCAACATGCAAACCAATAACATAGATCCACAATATATTTCAACCACTTACCTGTGTTTTATACCAAACACTTTAGCACTTAAGGGAGTAAATCTACTGTTCTACTACTTTTAGAAGGGGAGAACTTTTCACATTCACATGTATATTTCTTAAAACAAAACCATTCTGTATTGCCCTTTAGGCTGACTAAGGAGTCAAGAATTGTCAAACAAGCTTTGGCAGCAGGGCATTTCCTTGGATATGGTCCAGCTATGCTTTTGATAACCTTTAGATCTCAACTGCATCAAATCAATACTGCTGGCTGCACTGTGCCACTCCTCTTTTCAGTCTTCCAATGCTTAGCTGTTAAAAGGCAGGTAAAGTGAAAGACTGCCACCAAATTCCACACCCACAGAGCAGGATGTTGTCACGTTAGCTGGATCAACCCTTCCCACCTAACAGGTCAGCCACCAGTAAATGCATACCCACCAATAGCACACGTTGGTCCACTCCACCCCGATGGGCAGTGACATTTGAAGCCTGATGAAATTTCATGACAAATTCCACCATTAGCACAGGGATTAGATACACAAGCATGCTCCGCTGGGAAGAAAGAGGGAAAGAAATTCTTGCTAAATACCCTGTCAGTATTCATTAAGGAGAACTTGTGGTTAAAAATTGCACTGATTAAAAGTGACCAAGAGCAAGAGAAGTAGAGAGGTGCCAGTACAGAAATTTGGAGCCTCCCTCTTCCAGATGCAAAGAGTTAAAATTCCCAGGAGGAAACTAAAGCAGGATTTTGCTGAAAGTCCATCATCCTTCCTATCTAGTGACTAGAAAGCCTAAATGTAGACAGGTCACTATTTCAATACCCCAGGAACTGGAAGAGTTCCCCATTAACATATTGCTTCCAGCCATGCAGTTCCACCTCCAGAGTGCTCCAGCATTTCTTTTTAAATTCAGTGAGACAAAACAGATATGCTGTATGCAGAGCTCTGAACAGGAGTAGTAGTTTAAGTATCAGAGGTCTGTTTAGCTTCATTCTAATACTGTTCCTTGGAAACAGCAAAGAATAGAGGTGCTTGCAATTCCAGGCAGTGCTGCTGCTTGTTGTCACACCATGTAGGGTGTAACACCGGCAGAAGTTGCACTAAGCAACAATCAGGTTGAGGAGGGATAAGCTCCATGATGTCTTCCCTTCTGAGAAGCCAAGGAAGCTTTTGGAAGGTAGTAAACAATCCCCTTACCAGGTAAGGCTTTCTACTGTTGCTGGCATTCATATTTTGGAATCTTTCTTTCAGGGATGTTACCTATTTTGAAAACTGAATTTACATTGTCTACGACCTTAGGTACTAGTACCTAAAGCAGCTCATTCACCAACCTACCGTTAATAATCACAATAGCTCTCAACAATTGTATGGCTCCTTTTTCACTGCCTCCTCATCTGAAGAGCCAAGGTGCTTCCCCACACCTTTCAGGGCAAGCTAAGACAAGATTTCAACTTTGCATCATGCTCTACCAGTAGAAGCAAAATTCAAGTTTTGATATTATCTTTAATACAGCATAGCACATTATGGAAGTTCAACATTCTGATTAACTCTGAAAACCTTCTATAATAGTTTAGCAAACTTAAGGTCAAGCAGTTAAGTGAAAGAAAGAAATGTGTTCTTTCCATCAAATTTTGTAATTATTAAGGAATAGCAAAATTCATAGTGAGAAGACTGGGAATATCACATTTTAAAAAAAAAAAAAGATTTAACAATCCATCATGACAAAGAAACAGAACACCCAACTGAATACCACATATGAAAATAGTCAAATCAAGAGCTTTAATTTTTCACCAAAGATCAAATCTTTAAAGCAAAATAGGAAAGAACTAGAAACTGCACACCTGCCCATTTACCTCCAAAGTGAGAATAATCAAGAAAAGTCTCCATATACCAAACTTGTCCCCAGAACATTTTGGTCTTTGTGTAAAATATACACAAATAGAAAAAAGCAGCATGCTGTCTTTGTACTGTGGTTGAGATAGGAAGCAGTTTTCCATGTTGGAAAGACAGATCTGTTAGACTCAAATCACAAAGCCATACTTTATCATCAGTACGGTTTAAATGTTTTCCTCCATTTTGCCAATGGGAACAGGGAAGACACTTTTTGTTCAGACTGCTCAAGGTGACTCTTGTAAGAGTTTGAGCACATTTCCATAGTAGTAAACATCTTCACTACTAATCCAGATGTATTACAAGTCCCATATTAAAAGATTTTTCAATTTCAGTTGATTAAAAAGGATAGTCAATACATTCAAGCCAATTAAAAGTTGTGCCAAAACTCCACATCACAGCTAAAACTGAAGTCTCTACCACTTGCATGCCTGCAAGACCCGAACTTGCAAAAAATGCGTGTTTGCCAGTAAGCCAGAAGAAAAGGGGTAGCAGGGAGAAAGGCAACAGGGAAAGGTGCATGTGTAACCTATTTCTATGAGACTACGGCCCAATTGCATGTGTGGATTAAGGAAATGAAGAAATCTAAGGGAAAAAATATTCTCAGTCTTATCTAAATCCAAGGGAAACTGCTGCAGCAATTTTGCTCTCTTCAGTGATTTTTTTGAATAGCCAGCATAAGGCACTAGACAGCAGAGATGGAGCTGCCATATCCTCGCACTGAGCATACAAGAATGCCTAAAACAGCTTCAGATTTCCAAAGACAGATGAGATATCCAAAAGTACCAATTTCGCAGTTCTTTCCCGAGTAGCCATCCGGGCAGGCACAGCGATATTCATCCGGTTCAGTGTTCATACAGGTTCCACCGTTCAGGCAGGGATGGTGATTTCCACAGTAATTCAGATCTGGACAGGGAAAAGTGTCAATCAACAGAGAACATATATCTTGCCATTTTAATCCCTACTCAGATATACAGATGCCTTTCTGACTTGAACATCCATTCACCCACATCATCCCCATATTCCATGAGCTAGCCTTTCATCTGGTAACTATCCACAGGACAGGGAAGAATGAACAAGAGAACTGCATGAGTTAGAAGAGTCAGGACTATTCCAAGCCTTTTTTCTTAAACTTCCTATACCTTTGATGCTTAGCCACTATCTACCATAGAAGAATTAAGGCACAAACACTCAGGTAGTTGCACACTAGCAGAAAAATAGGGGTTAATGAGTTATCAGTTAATCATGCAACTTATTTTTCCTGTACATTAATGTTAAGTACCTTTGTTACAGAGCAGGCCACCCCAGTTGGTTTCACAATTACACTGCCATGGTTCATTACAGCTCCCATGAGCACAGCCTGGGTAGCGGACACACTCATCACAGAACTGTCCTTGCCAACCATAATGACACCTAAGATGTAAGTTCACATGTTAAAAGTTAGCAACATGATGCTTAATTATCAGCATTACATGTATTGAGAACACTACACTTACCATTCTCAAGAACAAGGTCAACTGCTCAATGTGCAACAGATAACAAAACTTTATTTATCCTGTTTAGAAGGGACACACTAGTCCTGTTGAACATCCTTACTGGAACTCATCCTGCTCAAATGTATTACACACCCTGGCAACAAACACCACCAAGCACTATGTGTTATGAGAACTGGACATGAATCAGTTGTTCTTTCACAAGCAGTCCCATCTCCACATAATCATCTCATACTAGGATAAAAATCATAAATGATATAAAAAAAGTTGAAATTGCTTCTCAAAAGGAGGCTGCTGGCTTACTGCATCAAGCACCATACTGTTTTACCATGAAAAGATATTTCAACATAATAGCTACTTTACTCTAGAATGCTACAGCCTTAAAAGACCAGGGCAGCCAGAGAGGCAGCAGTCTTGTCAATTTTCAAAAAAACCCTCGTTACAGATTTGCTTCATTATATCCTCAGTGTTCTCTATTGACACTATGGAAAAGTACTCTTTGGAGAAAGGAGGAACAAGAACAGAAACAAAAGCCATTAATAATTCATTTGTTTTAGAGTTGAATTTTTTTCCCCAAGATTTCTTCAGAGACCAATATCTTTATGTTAATCTGTAACAGAAGTCTGTTTATGCTACAGAAAAGTGCTGAAGTCTGAACTTATTAAAAAAAAAGAAAAGGGCATGAGCTAACACTTCTTCTTGACATATATTTCACACATTTTAAATAACAAGAAATAGTAAGCTTGCTCTTTTGAGCCAACAAAAGAAGTGTTCTGTGTGTTAAACAGTATTTCTTACACAGAATTTAAGAGACATACTAACAACAAAGATGGATAGAAACACACTGAATGGGAGTTGGGCACATGCACACCATTGCAGCCCTAATGCCTGGGGGGAAAAAGCATTAGAAATGAAACAATGCATTTTTTAGATTTAATGCTACTGTTCTATTATCTACATGATTTGAACAGTATAAAACAAAAGAAAATAAATTAGGTCTTTGGAGTACAGTGAGAGAAGACAAGAAAGAGAAGTAAAAACGAGGAGTTGCTTGTGAATCAATCCTCTTCCACTGTTTCAGTGAGCTGGATCAAACCCCACAGGAACAGAACGAGTTGTGCTGGCAGCACAGTACTTAAATTTCTACTATTTACATGTGCAGAGGGAATCTAGATTCACATCTTTGCAAGACCATTTTTTTTTTTCATATAAACCTGCAGAATTACCTTGAGCTCCTAGTCCCAGTACCTGCTCCTCCACTGAAAACCTCACAGTGGTGGAATCCCTAAGGAGAACCTCAGCTCTGTACCCAGCCCAGAGGCCTCAATGGCTCATCCAAGCAAGGCTGTCAGAAGGCTGGAGAACACACGTATTTTAGATGCAGCTTTCTTTTGCAGTATTAGCAGTAAGAGGAAACAAATACTTCTCCTGCTAAATTTGATCTCTTCCTTCCTCCTCAAGGACAGAAAAATCTTTTCAGAGGGTGGTAATAAACAATAAAAAAAGCACTTTACTGGCCTCAACCCAAATCTTCATCTATGCCAAACCTGGCACTACTGCCAGTGATTCACCATGACTATTCCAGCCAGAGCCAACTCCCCACCCACATACAACAAGCATTTTCAAGAGCTAAAGTCTGCATCACAAAGCAAATAATCACAATATCTCAATTTGTTCTCCATAGCCAATGGATAACAAAATCCTTTGTTTAACATTGCACTGGTACCTAAGCGTACAAGGAAAAATACTGACACCTTCTAGAACTTGAAGGCATCTTAAGCACCTATTTGAGTTTGTAGGTATGCTTGATGACATTAGAATTAGTTCTGCAAAAAAAGGGTTGCTTCTTTTTCATGATATTCAACACAGTCAAAGTTTACTGTTAAAAGTTACCACCAAGCCTGAGGGAAATAATTTCTAGAGGCTAAAAGCAGTCCAAAGGAACACAGTGTTTACAAGTCAAAAGGTTACTATGTGGTAAGCTGATCAGCCCTCAGTTTACAAGGAAGAGTAAATTAGGATTTCCTCTTGAACAGGAAGTCTGGTTGCATCCTACATTAGCAGGTGCTAGAGCAGCATTAATTCCACTTCCTTCTAAAATGATAATGTTTACATGGATCTTGGCTCACCCTGAGAGCAAAATGTGATCAATAAAGGGAAACTAATTTAGAAATGGGTATCTTGTCATTTATAAGAAAAATATCAAGCCAAAACACAAGGATGAAAGAGGTTAATGATCCACTATGAGAAGTCTGAAAGGTACAGACAAAAGTAATATCATCTAGGAAAAAAAAGGGGAAAAAACCCCCCACCAGAATTCCTTTTCAAGTACCAACCACTTGTGCAAAAGCCAAAAGGAAACTGCTAGTGCAACTAATAGTGGGCTTCTTCCTGCCATCCCCATCCCCAGTCAAGAACCAACTAAATTGCAAATCTAAATTTTTCACATCTGATTAAATAAGAAAGCCAAATATAGAGAATCCATAAGGATTCTCATTGTTCAACGGACAAAGAAAATTCTTATTGGAATCAAGATTCCACTTCCTTTGTCCTTCCCCTCTGCTGACTTCATCAGCTCTAACTTGTCTTTACAACCCAGCACACACAAAACAAAAATCAGACCTGGCTTAATCTTAGCCCTTGCTGGGTTATTAGCAGCACAAAGAAGCTACCATAAATAGATTGTTACAGTTTAGTAACTTCCTGATGGGAGGTTGAAGCACAGGCATCTGCTCCCAGACCAAAGCATCCCTTTTGGTCAGAATTAACACAGAGGGTAATAGGGAGAGAAGAACAATTGTTAGTTATCTTGAAACCAAGAACTTGCAGGTGAGATCTGGTAATTCTACAGGCACATTTCACAGCTTCCATTTTCTTTCAGTGAGAGTCTGGTAGCAATAGAAAAATGAGAATTCAAATAAAAGGCTGGAGGAAGGGGAGGTGGCAGAAGCAAACATTAGCAAAAATTCTAAATAACATTTCAGTCTTCAGATTAAAAAAAAACTGCAACTGCACAGAAAAAAAATCACATTGTCATTGACAAGTAGATAAAGCCACAGTAATCCAGTTCAGTGTACACTTGGTTACAATAAGACAGGGGGGCTTGAAACAGCTAAATTCCTGGATAAGAAAGACTTTCTACAGTACATCTCAGTGTGTTTGAAGTAGTAAATTTAGCAGCAGGGAAACCTACAGAAGCACTCATCACTACACACAGTTCAAAGGTACATGTGTCCTCAGAGGCAGGAGCAAAGGAAGTGGGGAAAGGAAAAAGAAACAGAAGATTTTGTTTGTTTTTCCTGGGGCTATTAAAAACCTAAACTCCTCAAGCCCAATGAAACAGATTTTTCTACAGAACTCTGCTTTCCCTATGTTCTTCTGAAACAGTTATAATTAAGGGAAAAGGTGACAGTGGTCTTTGCTTTCCTCTGAGGATATTTGTGCTGTAATTATTTAGTGAGAGCTAGATTGAAATTGAGCATTTCCAAATCAGACAGAACAAGCTGTTCAAAAGATCCCATACTGCTGTATGTAAAAAGATACATTACTGAGAGGAAAAGGCCCTGAGCAATCTGATCTAACCAGACCAACTTGGGTAAGCAGGTGGGACTAGATGATCCTGGAAGTTTTGTCCAGACTCCATTTTATCATAAATTCTACAACAGCAGTTATGGAAGTGATGTGGAAAGGTAAAGAGATCCTGGTGGTCTGTAAACCATTGTCCCTCAGCACCTTGCATGATGAACTCCTCCTTAGACAAAAGGAGGATGCCCACCCGCTAACATAGCAAAATGTTTGGGTGCTCTCAAATGGTCAACTTTAACTCAGCTGTTTGGTACTATCTTCACACATGGTTTATTCTCCTGGTTCAGTCACTTCTGGTTATTTGAGAATCCTGAAACTCCCATGCAGAAAGTTCAGCTGGGAACATCTCATCCAATCACTCACCTACTCTGGTTAACCTTACATGAAAAAAAAGAAAAAAAAAAAGGCCTTGTAACACACAAGAAGGAGAGGATATCTAAATAAGTTCTGTTCTACACCTACCTGCAGATCTTTGTCAGCACTTCATGCATAAATACACCTAAAAAATCTTAGGGAGGATGTAGGCAACGTGGTATAAGCCCTTAAATACCACAAGTTACACCTTACTGGTATATCGCACATCCTGCAAGGGCTGAAGTGAACATCATTGTGACGTATTTACACATCGTTTTTTAAGCAGGCTTTTTGGAGGGAGCTTCTCCCAATCATGTTTCAAGTGGAAACTGGGGCCAAAACACTCAACACAGGAAAACAAAGCAGAACGCTGACATTAAGAGCAGAAGCAAAATGCATCATTCAGGGGTGGAGGAGAAATAACCCTCTTAAATAGAAAACCACTAAATTTTCTAATGACATGAACAGGATGGTGCTGCATAGGCTAGAACAATAGCTTTATATTAGTTATTCACTTAAAATAACTAAGCAAGTCTGTTTAAACTTTTAAGAGATTGCTTGTTGCAGAGCAAGCAGCAATACTGTCCAGCTGTTATTCCTACAACCCTAAGCATCTGGATTCAGTGTTAATAGGTAGTGCAGTACTCATTCACTAGGATTTGTCACAGAAACTCTTTGTGTACTTTCTTACCTTCGAAATAAGCAAGATAGTTTTGTGAATAGGAAAGGAAAATACGCTCATTAAGGAACTCAAATAACTTAATAACCTGAAAGCTTGTTATCTTTTCCTCTCATCCCCAGCATTCTTATCACACCAAAAGACACAAGCCCTTCCCTACAAGGCTTTTTCTCCTCTAATAAAGGAAGTTATTGAAAGCTAAGTGTCTCTCTGCAGTACTATTTAGAGTTTTGAGAATGAGTTGATAGAGCGGATGGTTCAAAATTTTTTAGCCAGAACATTGCTCAGTTAACTTACAGTAAGTGGCTCTAAGGGTGTGCCTGTATTTGCATTAGTTCACACCAGGAACATGCTTTTTAAGTGAACTGCCTGATCGTTCCTGTTGATGGTGTGTTGGTTCACATCGCAGAGCTGTTTTGGAACAAAGGAATTGGATTCCTTTTAGGTTAAACTAAGGTAACGTATGACAGTGTGTGCCAGGAGCACACCTAATGTGTTCCAGCTGCAAAGAGGCACTCAGTCCACAAGAACAGACTAGAGCTGGTCTAAAACTTAAAAACCTGGAGTGTTTTGAGTATAGGTAGTGGGTTCTCAACGCTGCTTTGATCTACTGCTCTAGTTCAGCTGCACTACCTACACTATTGCAGGCACAAGTTAAAGCACTACATGTTTTTAGTTCCTGTACCCCCCCTCACATTCTCCTGGGAGCAGCATCCACTCTAGGATACATTCTGTGCCTTCCTACCCACTAACCAGCCAAGCAAGTGAACGCAGAGCCTGCCTCAGTTCATTGACCAATAAAGAGACAAAACACGGGATTCTTTGTCTAACTTCATGTGCCTACTTGTGAAACACTTGCCAACATACCCAAAGGGCTTACCACTAGGACATAAAAAAACAATACTAAAAGCATACTGGCTATAAAAACAGGCAAGAGAACCTAATATGATGAAAGGCACAGCAATTGCAATAATTTCACAAGGTCTTTGAAACCTGAAGCTATGACACGGTATGTTACACCAGAGAGGCAACAGATGATGTCCCAGCACTGGTACCAAGTGCATTCCTGCAGGGCCAAAACAGCAGCCTTAAGCACTTTAGGGACCACAGGCAGACCAATGATGCAGGAATTGAAGTGGTCTGATGCCAAACAGTGAGCACATTGCTCAGACAAAACTATTTTATTGCACCAAGCAGCTTATGAGATTTCTCATAATTCCATTCTGGAACAACTGTGGAAGTTCCCCACCTCTTGCTTTCCCCCCCACTTCAAGAAGCAGAAATTCTATTTCCTTTTTTTTTCAGCTCTCTGTGACCTTTTTTTAGCCTGTTTTGAGAAGCCTCACTGGATCACCTTGAGCTTAAGGATGAGCTTACAAAACTTCAAGTGCCTGGGGTTTTTTGGGTTTTGTTTTTGATTGTTTGGGTTTTTTTGTCTTGTTTTGTGGGGGTTTTTTTGTTTGGTGTTTTTTGTTGTTTTGGGTTTGTTGGGTTTTTTGGGTGTTTTTTTGTTGTTTTTGTTTCGGTTTTGTTTTTTTTAAGCTTAGGCAGAGTTCCCCAATGCTGATGTTAACCATGTTATCCACCCACTTGCCATAAAAACACCAATGAGACAATTATATTGGTAGGCCTCCTGCTGAAAAAGATAGGAAGACTACACAAGCCATGGATTTAACAAAGAATCTATAGAACACTATTACATCCAACATTCCAGGTAGCTGTAAGCCCATTTTGCAACTCAAACATCCCTAAAGAATGTATTGAATAGTAGTTGACTAATTTCTGATTCTTAAAGTGACAAATTAAGGGAGCAAAACTACTTGGGAGACTCCTACAGCCCTTGCAGGCTGTGCTGGACACAAGAAACTAGCCTTGCAAGCAGGACTGATGTGGAATACGAGCACTACAGAAGGCATGGCACTGGACAAAGTCTGAGAAATTTGTTTCAGTGGAACAAAGAAAGTACATGATTAAACAACAAAAAACCCAAAAAACCCCAAAACAACAACAACAAAAAAAAAAACAACAAACACACAAGCTCACCAACACTGCAAAACTAAATTCTTGTCACATTCTAGAATTTTGAACTATAAGTCAGTTCAAAGCACACAAACCTTAATTTACAAGTTTATGTTAAAAGTATGCTTGCTCTGTTCACCTTGCACAAAATTCACATTAAAGTATATTAATAATCCCATTTTCTAATTCATTTTAGTCTACACATTCTAAAGAAATTTTTGTATCAGAGTTGTGTAAAGTAAGACTGGCATTTCCCAGGACATAACCCAGGTCCTACCATAGCTCCAGAAGCTGAACACAAGCTGAGCAGTGTTAAGGATTTGACTCCTTTTGTTTTGCTTTGGATGAGAAATTACAACATTCAAAGGCAACAGGAAAATTAAAAAGACTACTGAAAATACCATCATCCTGGCAGGAATATGACAATGTAGGCCAGATATGAGGCATACCTGGACCTCAACCAAAGCCATACCACTCTGGATAACAAGGAAGTGAAAGATGAAGCTGTTAAGCCCAGTGACAGTTTATGAGTGGTACCAAACATACTCAGGTCAGCAGTTCTAGTCGAGAAAGGAGACTGTCACTTGTGGTTTCTCTATATTCAACTTTGCTAATTTCATAAGGTGATTGAACCTAAGCCAGATACAAGCCATTAGATCAAGCTTCATTCTCCTCTAGACAGCTTAATGGAATTTAACAAAGTACTTTGAATGATGTAAAAACATACAAAAAGCACCAACATCATGGCTCAGCAATGCTGCTTCTTTGATAATTCTTCCTACTACTTTGGCCTGGTGAAGTCAATAAACAAAACCATTTGGTCTGCCACTGCAGACTAATGTTTATTGACTTTCTTTATCCACTATGGATAAAGACTGGTTTGTTTTCTTTTTTAAGAATATGGCAATTTCCCATCCTTGCAAGACTCAGCTAAGTTGCTTTTGCTTTCCTCAAGGATGAAATTTTTCTTCTCATTATTCAGAAAATTTTTATTTTTGCTGAATTGCCTCCACAATGACAAAAACTTATTGCCTAGACCCAGTCATATCATAAAATCATTTCCTACATTGAGTCACCCCTACATTTTTTCCATTTTGATGAAAACTCAACAAAACAAATGGAAAAACATCTCACCACTAACTTTTTCAGAGCAATGGGTACATGAACTCACCCAGCAGATGGTGTGCAGTTAGAACTGACGGTATATCCTTTATTAACAGCCTGAGGTAACTTCACTATTTTTAAGATCTGGTTTTAGTATAACTTTTAATCCAAGAACAATTCTAAATTACATTGGAATGAGCCTACAGAATGGAGGGTAGAACCTTTCTATATGAGCTAAGCTGAAGCCTTAATGCCACTGCTTGTCACCTGCGTGCTCATGCAAGTTGGAAGATGGAAACAGTTTTCCAACTTTTCTATTTACAAACGCCACTGCAGATTTGGGCAACTAAGTAGCTATTGGCAGCAGTAGATTTCCATGCATCTCACACCCTTATTTTTCTCACATTTTCATTTTCTGTCTGAATTTAAAGAGGACATTGTTTTCACCTGTTAAATGACAGTGGCAACAGTCCAAAAAGCAGGATGAAGAAATCTAGATTAAAATTCAATAGCACCAAACATAGCAGTTTCTTTTAAATAACAGCTTCCTTTGTACTGCTGAAGATAAAGGTCATGCCTTGTTTATTTTTAGTTCAGCATCATTTTTCTACAGAAAGTATTATCCATTTCTGTTAAAACCAACATTTCTAATATAGTCTAATAACTATTACAGAATGAAAGTTTAAAAGACAGACATGTGAACATGCCCAGGCTAGCAAATCACTATTAAAGTGGTATCTGAAAACTTTCTGCAGTTTTGCAAATAGAGTGGCCACACACAGAAAGGCCACTGTTCTCAAACTTGCTGCTCACAGATCTATCACTTCAGCAGACAGGCATTAAGAAACAAGGGATACAATCCCTCACTCCTTCCCTCAGTGCTTTCTTTCAAATGACAGAATCCAGGAGATATCTGGACAGAGTCCTTAAATAGACTCAGTGCTATTTTTGTGAGCTTAGCTCAGCTGGGCAGGTTGCAAGGGAACACCTGGACTTCAATACCAGATGCTGCTTCATCAGCAACAGGCTGGAAGGAAAGGCTTTGCTTGCACAGGACTACATATTGACAGGCACCTTAAAGAAAGGTAACAGCCACTCAGCTCCCCATCTCCTAGGGTTTCTATTCCCTTCTTTAAACCTTTCTCCTCCTCTCCAACTTCTGCCTTCAGATTCGTTTCTCTGTGATGCCAGCTGTAAGTTAAAAAGGAAACTGAACCAATCCCTCTCACTTCTCTCCAAACAAAAAAACCACACACACACAAAAAAAATATAAAAAAGGTACTGCTTTGTATTTCTTTTAGACCTTTAGCCAAAGACTTCTTGCATTCAAAAAGCAAATATTCACAGTCTCCAAGCATGCTTCTTTGAAACCTACAGGACTCCACAAACCCTTACATGAATCAGAATTCATTAAAATAGGTTCTCAAGGGGAAAAATGTGTTCCTGGAAAGCTCAAGGGAAGGAGTGCTTCTTCCTCAGGCAGAAGTGAGACTGGCCCAGCTCTCAACCACAATCTCTAAAGAAAAATTCTAAAGAAAAAGAAATCACTAACAGCAGAAGGGGCACACAATTCTTGAAATCACAAAGAAAATATTTAGTGATACAGAAAGCTTACAAATAACTTTATATAGAAATATTCTTTCTCACCAAAAAAGAAAGTCATGGTTTATTTAAATATCTGCCTTGAAAAAATATTAAAAGGGAGGTTTTATTGCTCTTGACAAGTGAAACCAAACACACACTGAAGCACTATACTCCAAATTTACAAGTTTACAAATTTTACAAGTTTTCAGTCAGATCTGAGAGCTACAACACCCCAAACCTTCAACAAGTCAGCTGCATCTCATGGAAGTTTCAGGGCAGTAAGCAACCATTCTGGTGCAATGATTTAAGGCTTACTTTGTTATCTGCCATACCCCACTGACAGAAACTTCAGGCTCTGCAGCAGGATGGGACTTGTCTGCATGTCACCTACCACAGCTCACAAACTGGCACCTCAAACCCAGCTTAGCTCTAAGCCCAGCTAAACTAAATTATCTGCATCCTATTTCTGCCACTTCTGTGACGGTTGTAGTAATTAGCAGTACAAGGATGAAGCAAAATTGCCTTGAACTGTCACAGCTTGCCATAAGTGGTATTTGTCAGCTCTCAGGGGTTCTGGCAGCAAGTTCAGTTTCACATCATTCCAATCCAGCAGGTTCAACACAGCTTACTAAGGAACCACTGCGTAAATCTACTCTTACAATGATGCATACCACTCTGACCACAAATAAACTTCAGAACTTACACTGAATCCCAAACTTGTGAGTAGACCTGTCCCATTTCTTCAACAGCCAGTGTAAAAATAACACCCATTTCCCCTTGACCTACTACGCTGAATGCCTGAACCTTTACAGGAAAACAATCAACTGCCCTTGCTATCACAGTCTACTGAAGCTGCATCATGAAGTTAAAGGGACATTTCAGACTCTGATCTCTCATATTTACAGACCAAAAAAATTTACCTGGGGTAGAAAGTCTAGGTTGGGGTTGCTAGTGCAGCTCCATTACTACCTAGCTCCTTTTTTCTTGGAACAAAGTTTAGTGATCAAAATACATATTGAGTGCTCTAGGACAGAGCATTGCCTGACCTTAACACTCCAAAGAGCAAGCTGCCCTTTTAACTTGAGAGGAACAAGTAGCATATAGAGATCAAAACTCCTAAGGATTTTGAAAATAATAAACCAAAATATTTTTCTCATTTGAAAACAGCATAGTTCTGAATTACATGATGCAAATCTGTTCAGTCCTATATGTGCAAAAAATAGAAAAGCATCACAAAACAGTATAAAGTATATGCAGTTCTTACAAACAACATCTATTTCACATCTATTTCCATACATGTTCTTGCATCGAATTTTTCCATTTTAACGTAGACCTTTTAAAAGGAGCAACATACAGAGAAAACACTAGAGATCAGTACTCCTAAACAGAGGATACTCAAGCATGCAGACTTACTTGCATTCCCCAGGTACACTGCAACCCCCATGGAGCAAATTACATCCTTGTTTACACACAGCTGTAAACACAAAGAGATTTAGGCATCAGTCAGGTATCCATCAGGGCAGCAGCAATCTGGAGCTGTTCAGCTACGGCTTCTGTCATTTAGCCTGTCACTTGCTTGTGCAAAGCAGGGTATCTTCTGCCAATAGCTGTTGCTTCCAGCTAGCTATTTCACAAAACACAACCCCACCACAATCAGAAAGGTTTGCAGCAAGAGTGTCAGCACTGAAACAATTATCAAAAACAGTTATTTTTAAAACCTAGTATTATCCCAAATTTCAAATGAAACATATGACCTTGAGAAAGCTCTGAAAATGGCCCTCCCCATCATTAACAAACTTTTTATTTAAAAAGAACAGAAAACAAAAGCAAAAAACCCTCAGCAGAAGAGTATATCAAATAATTTTAGTACAATTACTTACTGAAGACAAAAGGCAAAGAGACTTGATGGAGTGGCACATTAAAAGAGATGACTACACTTGAATTTCTGTTCACATTAAGAGCTATCAAAAAGCTTTCAGCTTTGCATGCTTCACACTTAAAACTTTTTTATTTGTAGGAACAGTGTTATGAGGGCATTTCTACAGAATTAAGCTCTACAGTATTACTGATATCACTTCAATAAAATCTTACATTAAAGGATGTAATACATCATTCTGCTTTGAAAAAAGGCTACCACTGAACAAAGTCAATTAGTAAAAAGACATTTCACTGTTTTGATCCTAAATTCGTTTAAGTATCCACAGAACACACCAGAAGCAACACTCTTATCCTGTGCTCCACTCTTCACAGAGGATGTTTTACTTCAAAGATTTGTATTTAAAGGACAAAGTCTGTATGTGCTAAAATTAATATGCTTTAAAACTGACACCACAGAAATACCTACTGCAGTTTATAGCTATTATATATGGACTAGGTCTAATCTCAAACAAAGGAAACATACTACCTTGTTTACATTCCTCTCCCATCCAACCTTCCATGCAGGCTTTGTTTCCATTTTGATCACACGTGTAGTGACCAACAAAGTCATCTCGAGGGCCACAAAACTTATTGCACAGGGCACTGTAGTAATTTTCGTCACACTTCACTCTTATTTGTACTTCAAAGTGGGCAACAGGACCATTAATTTGTAGTGTCTTCCATCGATCTTCTGGGTTGATCATGCCAGCATGTGCCACTCGTTCTATTAACAAGTCTTCACCTTTTTTTTGAAAAAAGAAAAGGGTAAATTCAACAGGTGGTAAGTTCTATAGCACAGAAGAACATACAGAATCCAGTCAAAAGTATTCAGCTGGTTGAGATAAAACATAGTAAGGAAAATACTAAGATGATAAAGATATACTGTGCAACTGAATTTTTCTTTGCCTTGCAAAGTTCATTACAGGAAGGCCAATTTAAAAAGCATCCCAAAGGAAATATTAAAAAATCCTGGAACATAATCCATAGGAAATAGCTTATTTTTCAAGGCAGCCAAACTTACCACACCCACACGCTGACAACTAACAGCTTTATCTTGATTTGAGGCTCTTTTTGCCTCTTTTCATTCCTATAAAATTGCAAAATCCCCATTATCTAGAAGCTGAGATATTAAAGTTCTCTGCTGCAAATTTAATTTTAAATACAAATCAAAATACAATATATTCAATATGCTGCAAAATACTCTGGTGGGCTTGCATTATTGTACATAAACTAGTTTGGTCTATTTTATCATTCCCTCTATAATAAAGGCAAAACATCTTTAAGAAGCATTTCATAGAACACCGTGCAGTTAATATTCAGCATTTTGAAAAGAAATAAAGAAGCAAAGCTAGCATTGTCAAGGGCCATTTCTCAAGTCTGTATCCAGCTTATCCTTATCCCCAGTGAAACTACTGATAACTGTGATCCCTGTTGCAACACACTCTAAGCATCCTGCCTTGTCCTCACAGAAAGCAGCAGCACTGCTACTGCCAGGTTCCATTAAATGAGACCAAATGTGCACAAAGTATTATCTACCACAGGGGACAAGAGGATTCCAGGACACAAGACTGTGGAAACTGCCAACACAAAGTACTGTCATTTTTATGAGTGTCCATTTTGTATTTTTATACAAATAATTCTTGATAGAAGCTTCAGTACTAGAAGAGACGCAAATACAGTCAGTGCAATGAAATTATACAATTGCTTCAGTAAACACTGAAAATAAGCAAAGCATAGTAAGAGTAAGGGCAGACAGTGAGTAACTCCAGTGATAAGAGGTTTCTAATAGTTTCACAATTCAAATCTGGTACCATTCTACTGCAAGAGTGTCTCTAGGTGACTAAGTTGCAGCTGAAGCTCCACACACTATTTAAGGATAAGGAAAAGGTACAGAAGATTCACTCATATACATTAATTTCACACCCATTTTTGAAATAGCTATAATAATGACAGCTAAGATCTTTAACATCCATTTTTTTTAAATAAAGCTTTTTTAAAATGCATGTTAAGAGAAATGAAGAACCAAAACTTGCACAGAGCAAGAGGCTGAAATTGTAGTGAGATCAAGTCTAAAATTCAAATTATTAATGATATAAAACATGCTAAGCAGGTAACAAGTAATATTAAGCTACCACTTCCAGAAAATGCATTTCACCTACTTACTTTCTAGAACTCATTAAATCTGTTTAGAAACAAAACCAAAAGAATGACTGTTTCTCAACCATAAAGTTATTGACAGCACAGAAGTATCCTGTGCCTCTTACAAAAGCAGAATTTTCCCCTCAGCATGTAAAAGAACTCAAGTGACAATTTTCAGTCACTGCAACATTAAAGGAAAGCTACAGAAGCAGCCCGATCTGCAAAGTATTTTCTTCTCTTGATATCTTTTTTCAAGCTTCCTTCCATAAAAATGCTTCCTCTTAAAATTAGAGAATATTGAACTTTAAAAAAAAAACCAAAAAACAAAAAAAAAAACACCCTTTTAATCAAACATTGAAAGTACTCCAGTTATTAAGAACTCATGTCTCTGTGTTAACATTAAAAATGGTATTGCCATGTATAGGCTACAAGTCATGCTTTCCTGGACTAGTCTGCATAAAACATTTTTTGGCTAGCCAAGACACACTGAATTCTATCCCTGTTTCTTAACTCTCTCATTCCTGTACATGAACTCCTCTGTCATCCAGCACCATGTGATCAGTAGCAAAGTGGAGAAGAAATGTGCAAGATTGAAAAGGCTGCCTGCATTTTACTTTTGACTGAACAGGAAATTTATCATACCAGTCACCACTAAAAGATCCATGATTAGATAGAATCATAGAACTGTTTAGGTTGGAAGAGACTTTTAAGGTCATTGAGTCCAACCGCTAACCCAGGACTGCCAAGGCCACCACTAAACCATGTCCTCAAAAGTCACATCTATAGGTTTTTTAAGTCCCTCCAGGGATGGTGACTCCACCACTTCCCTGGGCAAATGTCAACATTCTTTTATATAGTCTTATTCTTCTCCAATGACTATTGATCTGAAAAACTATAAAGGAAAACATGCTGAATCACTGGATGGTCAGGGAAATTGGAACAAACAGAAAATATGCACTACAAAGCTATTTTTCAGCTAAAAGCAACATCAGCTCCTTAAAACAGATGCAGCAGGCACTGCTATAAAAGCTTTTCCTCAAAGTGCATCAGACAGACTGAAGAACAGGTCCTGAGATTAAAGGGGTGGCTTATATAATAAAAACCTTATCAGGCATCTTCAACCTAATGAAGCGAAGCTTCATTGGACCCAGTTAAACAACTGGAACAAGCATTACAGCTACTGCAAATACACCTATGAAGAATAGACTTCTTGAAACCAGGGGTCAAGAACAGGGGAAATAACCCAAGAGCACCTTTTTTTTTTTTTTGAACACAAACTTTATTTTCACAAGCTCCTCTGAAAAAGAATGCATTCAGAATCTTAAGGGGTTTTCCTCAAGCTTATATCAATACAAGGGACTAACAGCCTAAATAAGCAAGCCAAATAATTTACCCTGAACCACAGAAGGCACCAGAAAATCAGCTCCAAGCCATTTAGTTTCTAATACTAAATTCTTAAGTACCAGAATAACTCTGAGAATTCTGTTTTACTTTGAATTTAAAACTGATCCCAAGTAGAAGGTGCATCTTCCCAAGAGATCTATAATAGCAGGGAGGAACATGTTTGTCAGGGTTCCTTCTTCCTCCCCCACAATACCAAAGTGTTTCTGAAGATATTCCAATCTCTCACCTAACTGTTTTGATGAGACAAGTTTGCTCCCTGCATCTGGCTTTGCCATGAAAGTTCACCTTAGGGACTCAGACTCATTACCTTTAGCTCTCAGTAAGGCAATGGGCTGTAGGAATTTGTCTGGTTATTGGTCAAAAAAGCAGCACTCATTACTCAAACTTCCACACACACCCTCCTCTCAAGCAATTAGGCTTTTTCCCCTTGATTAATAAGAAGCTTTCTACAGGCCTGTCCAGAAAAGCAGATAGTGGTACAGATGTTTGCACAGAAGGAGATGATGGCTAAAAGGTAGTTCTTTAATTAATGTTCCCAGAGCATCTGATTTTTCAAAGAGAAAGCCTTATCTGAGGAGTATTTAACTGCAACAGGGAGCCATGATACACAAAGAACACTGCTCATCAAAACCTTAACTTTTAGCAGAGATCAGACATTCCCAACAAGCCACTCAGAGGGATGCTGGGACCTGTTTGCAAGGGAACACACGTGGTACCACGTGAAGTTCACATCCAAAAGAACAGGAGGTGCCTGTTTCAGGAAGCATGTTCTTTCTTCAGCCTTTTTCAAGCACACGTTTCAAAATGCCATAAGGACAGACAAGTCTCCTACAGATCACTGGGAAAGAGCAAGGCAGCCACTGCATCCCTGCAGCAGACATGTAGTCAAATGGAAATTCACTTTACACGTGAAGATGCCAGCTTGCTTTGTAATGGCAGGGCTGGGTTAGACCCCTGCAACACAGCTCGAAGTTTGCCAAGTCCAATGACTTACCTGGAAAGCAGCAGGAGCTGCTGTGACAGATGACAGCGAACAGACCCTTTCCTGCGACTTTGTATCTAAGCCAGTTTCCTCTCCGCCTCCTCCACCCTCCCAAAGCAAACAAGTGGTAACACTACACTGCCACAAGCTTACCTCGGAGCCAGCCCTGGGGCACAGGGGAGGAGGAAAACACAAGAGGAGGTCAGGAACTGGGGGCTGAAAGACCCTCTTAAGAGTCTATAGTTGGAGGCAAGTCCAGGGGAAGCATTTGCCCTGGCAGACTTGCTCTTGAGATGGTCCTTCACAGATCTGCTCTGACCCCCCTTGCCTTGCTTTCAGTGAGTGTAAGGAAAAACACAGGATGACAGGGCAAAGAGGGAGGGAAGAATGACAAATGCTCTAGAACCTTCAAGTTGTTCACTGAAAGCCCCACTTTCTAGGTTTTGTGGGAGCTTTTGTTTGCTTGTTATTTTGTTTGGGGTTTGTTGTTTATTTTTCTTGTTCTTTTGGTTTTATTTTGTTTGGTGGGGCTGTTTTGTTTTGGATGGGAGTTTTGGGCTATTTTGTTTTGTTTAATACCCACTTGAGAGTCCAAGCTGGAACACAGAACCTACATTTAACTTTCAACCTTACTCATCCCCATTAAAGGAAAGCAAAACCTGACTCTGGAACTAATTAATCAGCTTATAAACAGACTCTGGCAATTACTTTGATTAATCTTTCTTACAGTAGCAGCACAAGATACACGTAACATGATCTACAGATCAGCACAGCGTTTGGGATTGATAGGGAGGCTTAACTTTCCACAGATACTCACTTCATCCCTTCAGAATGTAGATAGTGTGGTTTTTTCTGGAGAAGTTGCCATATTCCCTTTCCCAGTCTTTTATATGTGAATTGTTACTGATCTGCCCCCTGTGTGGCAGTTCAGTAGTGCTTGCAAAAATACAAGTGAAGAGTCTCTGCATCTTGACAGATTCACAAGACAAAACCTACTGGAAGACTCACTGCCAGGACCAAACTCCCCCCAAAAAACCCGTTCAGCATTAAGGAATTCTTTGTAGGAATCTTATACGCAAGTGTAAACTGCAGCACGGCAAAGCAACAGATCTCTATCACAGAACTGGTACACAGATTACAGAAACGCTTAACCAAGACAAGCACTTAGCTAGTCTTCTGCCAAATTACAGGCCAAGAAAGCCTTCCTAAATTCACATGACAAGCCTTCTAGTTTCAGATGCAATGCGACTTAGGAGTACCTCTCTGGCAGCCTAAATTAAAGGGAAGTTCACTTTCCATCAGCAGTTTCTCATGAGAGCTAAACCATACCCTGACACTTCTACAGACTCCTGCAGTTCACAGAAACTTAAATTAAGGAGGTGGCACAGGGGGGCTCCAGAAGACACTATACCCTGTTGGCCTGAAGTTCATAAAAAAAAAAGGTGTGACATGAATGCAAGTAAAGAGACTTGTTAGAGCATGTTAAACTGAAAAGAACAACAAAGACTCAACAGAAGCCTGAAGTGATTGCCCTCTTATCAAATATATTTAAAAGAAATTTGAAGTTTAAAGCACAGGTTTGCAAGAGGATTCTGCAAATTCTAAAAAATATACAAAGTTACAAGACCATTATTTATTAAGAAGCTTACTACAGAACAAAATCCAGCACTTAAATTCATACAGATGACTTACAGGGTATCTTCTTCATGTCACCTACTTCTGCACCATCTCATGAGTTGATATGCCACCTAGAACTAGGAAATTTCATTCCAGTATTCGCTGTACTAGCTGCCCCTAGGTAAATTATTCCCAATCTGGAAAATATTTAATGGAATTAGCTTAATGTAGTACTTTTTGAGCAAAGCATTCAAGAGGATTCCTCCAGTCTGTTGCTATGAAGGATATCTAAATTTATTCAAGATTCAGCCTTACTCTGGCTCAGTACACAAGATCGTATTTTGAATACCACACATCCAGCTTTGGGAAGTGCCAGGCAAGAAGGATGTAGGCCAACTCAAATGAAGGGTTGTAGCAACAAATATCAGAGATTTAAAGAAAACATAGCTAATAAAGTTTGAAGGAGCTGTTAAACAAGACAAAAAACAAGTTTCACTCTAACAAAAGGAGGCCTCAGGAACAAACTACAAACTGATCATTACTTTGTCTACCATTGGGGAGAGTATGTTAGAAAAATCTCTAAGTTAAGAAAACGCAAGTGGGACTGACCCAAACCTTCAAGAGAAAGGGCCTTTAAACTCTAATATAGCCTTAATATTAATTCAGCTTTGCTAAGTTTTTATGCTTGATGTATTTCAATAACGATGGCCAGTGAAGCAGCAGAGGATGGAATTGATAATTAGAAACTGATGATGATTTGGGACATAACCCCTTTGCTGCCTTAATATCCAAACATTTACCTCCCTCTGCATTGATCCTGACCAAAATGAAATAGTCCACCAATAACCACAATGCAAGTCTGAGGTTCACTTAATACTTGTAGCCAGAAGCATTGATTATGTTAAGATAGATTTGTAAACCATTACCAAAGAGTAGGTTCAAGCTGAGGTTCTTCTTAAGCAACCATATAGCAATCAGCACCTTCATATAATTTTCAAGTTCTTATACAATAATCTTGCTTTTCTTTCAAATCAATAGCCCTGCTCTGATACTGAATGTTAACAATTACAGACCGAAAATACAAGGGTAGCTTCCAGTGTTTGAGAAGAAACAGAAGCAATCATACCATGATTTGGAACACTCATCAAAAACAAAGCCTGGTTTGTTTATAGGAAGCAGGAATGTTTAATTGTTTACCTGATCATGAGAAGTATTGCACAGCATGGTTACAGGCAAACTGAGAAGAATTTAAAGTGCAACTCTGCAGTACAGATAACTCTCCTTTTTTTTATTTTTAAGAAAAAGGCTACAATGATTTCATAACTTTTTTTAAAGCTAATTATCAGGAGTCCTGTGTTACAATCTTTCCTATCGTCCATTCTTTTTCCTATACAGCATTATTTTGTCACAGTTCTTAGCCCAATAGTCACTGTTTGGATTTGTACAAGCTCTTTCCTTGGCCAGCAGGTTTGCATTCAGGCTGACTGGGAGGGATGGCTAATTGTAGCAGCATACCACTTTCCTCCTCCCCAGTTTACACACAAACAGCACAGAGTAAGTACAAACTCCAACTTTTACATAAATACTCACCAGCTTTTGTATCGTTATCCCAATCCCACGCTTCTAATATTAATGTGAACGATCTCTGAAAAGAAACAAGACACCAATTAGACAGTAATAAAAAGCTACTGTTATACACCAGACAAACTGGAATTTGAAATAAGGAGATATTGCTGCCACAAAAAAACCAACTGAAAGCAGTTAAAAATTTCACTTCTCTGTTGTCATGTGAAAGCCCTTGAAGGCATCTTCTCAAAAGCATGAAATATAACAGCATTAAAAATTGTGGGGCAAACCATGCTAACAGCGAAACAAAAACATCCCCCCACACACATAGCGCACTGAATTATTATTATTATTATTATTCTCCTCCCACTGCATCTAATTCTCAGCTTTGCCTAGCCACAGAAATCCATTTCAGAAGCAGCCCTAAAAGGTTTAAATGAAAAGAGATTCTAGACCTTGGGAAACACATAGGATATTTAAGACTTCAACAACTGAATCACTCCACCAAAAAAAGGAATAAAATGAGAGCCATCCTTTAGGAAGCACAGGAAAGATAAATCTATACCAGACGTGTTTTAGAGAAAAAGATATCTAAAGAAGAAACAGACAATTCACCCTGCATCTATCAAAAATTTAGACTTCTTTCTCATGAAAGGGATAGTGTGAAAAACAGACCTGTAAAAGATACAGCAGAAACATAATTACTACAGTAAGCACACCTGGTACTCTATTTTCCCCAGAGGAAAGAGGAAAAAAAACATGATTTCAGACAGTTTTAAAATGATTTGGAAAAAACATGAAGGCTTTACTTCACTAAAGCAAGGCTTCAGGCATTTTTCTTGGGTTTATGACCAAATATGTAGGACAGATGTTGATATTCAAATACTACACTTAATTAGGAAAAAAAGTTACCTTATGCATACAGGTAAAGTATAACTGTTTTGAGTTTAACAAGAACAGCTGTCAAACCCTTCAGCTTTGACAGTTTCCAACTGTTCTAAGTAACACTGAGATCCTCACATGCATTCACCACAAAGGAAAAAAACACCAAGAATAGAAAGAGTTGTTGCATCACTGCCCTAAAACCCTTCTGCACACATCTTTGTGCTCAGAGGCAAGTCACACCAAAACCTGAAGCTCGTTAAATACAGCAGAGCCAAGCCCTAATGTGTGCAGTATTCACAGGCTAATGATCTATGAATTTACATAGATATCGGGACATTCAGCCAAGAAATTAGTAGCACTCTTAGGAAGAGGATTATGTAGGAATTCAGTCATCTTTCACAGGGTGCTTACAACTTTTACTATGCTAAAATTTACTAGTGTGCTTTTACTCTGAGATGCTCATAAGTGCTTTTTACGAATCCGACTTCGTACAAAGGAGGGTTGACCATAACGCTGAAATCTCTCCATTTTAGAGCAGCAGCAACAATAAAACAGATCAGTGCCGCACTTCAAGCAGAAGGACTCTTGTCCTGGAGCTCTCTCACTATTACAGCAGAGATCAGTCTACTCAGAAACGCATTTAACTCAACGTGTATTTTTCTACTGCTTAGTTACATTAAGGTACAAACCACAACTCAACCTTTGAAAAAAACATCTTTCTTCTGTGCTTTCAGCTTCAGATGTACACTGGGGAAGATGATTTTCAATCACTGAAACAGGAAAAAAGTTTAATAGTAAATAATTTCTATTGCACTCAAGGAAGGAGGTAAAAAAGGAGCTCAGGACTGACTACACTGGACAGAGGCATATTTGAGCTTGGACTGCCTTTGGAAAAGGACAACCAATAGAGATCAGCTGAGAAAGTAAAGGCCTCTTCTTCTGAGATATGACATCACAGCACAACTCACAACTCCACCCAATTTTTGGAAAACAAATGTTAGTCAAGTATTTTAGCAGCTTCACCCTCCAACTCCCTGTTCTCCCCTGTCCCCAATCTCAGCTTTTAGAGAAGCATGATAGGATTCTACTGTACTCTGAAAACATTACCTGCCACTCCCTTTTCTAACTGCTACCTGAGGGGAGGGAGGGAGCCCCACAAAACCAAACTCATACATTGAATAGTTGAGAAAATAAGTATTATATAGTACTGCCCTAACATTATCTTCTGGCAACAGCAAGTCTCCGTACTAATCTAGGCAGAATTCTGCAAACCAGTGCAAGACCCAAAGTTCTGTTACACACCTCTTAACTACTTATCTGCTAACACACCCCTCAGTTTTCCTGTGTTCCACTGATTTCTCTTAAAAGGACAAGTGAGAGATCAAGTGCTTCCAGATGTCCACTTACTTATCTTAAGCAAGTGCTGGTCTTTCCTACTGCAAATTGACTGTTGCATCTGATTGTTCACACAAGTCAAGGCAGAAAAGATTTCAAACTGGACTTGCTGCCTTAGGAAACAGATCAGCTTTCCCATCATACCACTGGAAAGCAGATTTGTATCTTTGCTCAGCATGCTAAGGAATTTTTGCAGGTGAAGAGAATGACAAAGAGGCCTTCTACCAATTTTAAGATGCTTAAAACAAGAAATCCAACAGCTCTGGCAGCAAATCTCACAATCTGAGTTGGCATAGTCTCTGGAGTTGAAAATATTCCTCTGTCTTACAGAAACTTAATAGTACATTACAAGCAACTACAACTCCAGTGCACAGCTTCTCTTCCAAAATGTCAAAGAACTGAAATTCTGCCCAAAAACTTGACCTTTACAGCCCAGACAGCTCATGCTCCCTCTCCTCATGGCTTTGCAAGCCCCACATCCCACAAGCCTGGTCTCCACCATTTGCTTTTATCATTGTCCCACAAATGACCATCAAGAATTATAAGGCTACCTACAAAAAGCTTGGAGAACCTACACAACAAAGACAAGACCCAGACTATGAAATCCTTTTGCTTCCTGGCACGCCACACCCTCAGTTTTCCCCATGTCTGCTTATGGGCTAACAGGCTACCCTTGGGCTGTTCACACATGAGGAAGCATACAGAGTGTAACATTTTAGGAAGGCCTGCAGTCACATTTGCAGAAGATTAGAGATGTTAATCAAATGGTATTAATCAGTACTGATAGACAAATGCATACTTAGTGGAAGATCAGTTTCAGCTGGGACAGCTCTCAGTTGTGCAGCTTCCTGCTTTCTACTGAGTTACGCAGTCACCCTTTAGACACAGCAAGAACACAACCATAAAACTGATTATTATGGCTATTTTACTTGTACAAAAGATAGCTAAGGCTACCAAACCAACTTGTCAGCCCTTCCTCACCTCCAGCTAGCCAATAACTTGAAATAGGAATTCCTCTCTGTGGTAGTGCAATGGATTGTCATATTACAACCACTACACCTCAAAAGAGAAAGCTGTCCTCTTAACTTACTAGTTAAAAAGAAGAACAGTCTTGCCCGCTACCACATGTAGAAAATCTTGCACTAGATCTGCTTAAATACTTTTGAATTTGGCACTTCAATTTAAAATAACTGTTGAAAACTTACCAAAAAAAAACAACTATGTTATAGGTATGTTCATAGGATACTGCACTGAGAGCTTCCAAGCTATGGCTCAATTATCAGAAACATGTTTGACTACCAAAGTGACTTAGTGGAAATTTTAATATCCATACACCCAGCCACACTGTAACCCTGCCCAATAACAAGAGTGAAAGCTTAATAACATTAACAGATATAAATTTTCAAGGCTATCATTAGCTTATGATACTCATACTCATTTGATGAAAGCTCTGCTATAGTCACACTGGTACTCTTCAACAAAGTCCACCATAGACTACCCAGCACACCTTCTAACACTCTTCTATGGCACAGACAATGACATCAGACATCTTTCTTAAACTGTGCTTGCAGAAAACAGCTACAGAATTTGCATCAATTTAGCTCTTGTCCAGAATCTAAGGTCTACCCATACTGCAAATCTTTAACCCCCTCACATTATCCAGCAGTGTCTTGGCTCTTTGATGTATCTTTAATATGAACTGGATGTCATATTAAAGACAGAAAATTCTCCACAGAGACTGTTGATATGAATATAAGTGTGTTCAAGTTCATGCATAAATCTAACAGAAATCTGTCTAAAAGTATCCTAAAAATGCCCCAAAATCATGAGTCTTATGCATAATACACATACACCACCACACTTGCTTCTTCTCTGACTTGCACAGAGCTCTTGCTCTAGGCTGATATAACTAAAACAGCAGGACATGCACATTGCAGACTATTCTTAAATATAAGAAAAGCTATGTGAAGTAGTACCTGTTGTTCATTTCAACTAGCACTAAACATTTAGAAAATATTTTTAAATTGACCATGGCACTGATTGAAGGCTGAATATGGGGCACTGAAAATACACTTGATTCTACTGACTTTAGTGTCCAGGTTTATTTTCTGGAAAGAATTTAACATAACAGCATTTGTGCTCATCAAATTATTAAAAAAAAAAAGGAAGCTGTTAAAGGCTACAAGACAGAAGAACATCAGCACACTTCTGCAGAAGAGTACAGCTTATGCAAGAACCACTTCATAGGAGTTAACTGAATAGATATGCCAAGTAGCTTGGAAAGATACAAATTAAGTCTGTTTATCATGGTGATGCTGCTTCAGTTGTGTTTTTTTTCTCAGGATTGGTGTTGACATAAGCAACTTCAAAGCATTATTGCACTGTTTACACTAAACAAAACACTCCCCATACTATTCCAGAGACCTCCTTTCTGGGGAGGGGGGAGAAACAAGATCTGTAACATTGGTTTTGTTCACTTTCATAAACCATTACTATTACCTTGATATCTGCAAATCAACATTCAAAAGGTACAGGTTTTTTGGCAAACCAGACATGTCAGATTTTTCATCCCAAGAAAGATGTTGACAGCACTTTGTCAGGTATAGAACTTATATTCTCCAACTCATACTCTGAAAAATGCAAAAGGTGAAGGTGGAGCTGAAGTGAATATTTGAAGTTTTCTGCATCAATAACATGCTACTGTATATTGAAACTTTTATTCTAATAGACAAAAAGTTATCGACTTCACATGATAAAAGGGCTGACTGCAGTTTCTACAGGAGAAAAAAGCCTCATAATAAGCAATACTAAACAAATCCTGAGCCCACCTTATCTTCCTGTTCCACAGTCACACAGTAAATGCAGGCTCTCGTCACCAGTAAATACTGCTTCTTTTTAAACCTCACTCAGGCACAGGCAATATTTGTACTCAAACCTTTCAACTGTCAAAACAGGCTGAACAGCAGCAGTATATTCTTACTGCTAGTCTAATTTTTGTAACTTCTGGAATAAGCTATCACCAAACATTTCTTGAAGCCAAGTCCATGAAGTCTTCACCAGCACAGTCAACTCTCATGCTTGTTTTCCTAAGGACCTTAGACAAGTGAGGCAAGCACAGGTCTGGGGGCTTGTCACCCCTTTTTTTTGTTTTGTTTCAGCACCTCTCCCCCTCCCCCCACCCCAAACAAGCAGCCTGCTTGCCATGGAAAAAGCTGACTTCAAGGCAAGCATATTCCATTTCCTTCCCCAGGAACTCTGCAGCGAGTTCTTACAACTTCCTCATGAACAGCCCAGAGGTGCAAAGGGAATAAGGAAGAAATGAAGAAAGATTCTGAGAAGGTTCAGGACTCTGCTACAGGCAAATGGAAAAGGTCTGCAGGGTTATCTTTTATGAAGAGACATTATAAAGTCACAATGGAAACCTCTACTTAAGGAGTAAATGATCCCCATTTTGGGGGTGCTGCAGGGAGGCTGGGGACAGAGTAGGGAGCTTTTTTGGAAACTTGAAGGCTATTTTGGCCACTTGCATGCAAGAACTTGTCTGCTGGATTCAGAGGCCACTCACCACACAGGATCATAAAGATACCCATCCTCTAAACTCTCATTTTTCATTTAAGGAGAAAGCATAGTGAGCTCTAAACAAAAGCCTTCCCTTTGGAAACCAGGGCCAAACAATCCCATTTTGTTAGGAGTGGAAGGCCGGGTTAGAGTACTGCAAACATCAGCAGTAGATAGCAGAAAGCAGTTAAACAAGTTGAAGCTTTCTGTTTGAGAGCAATTACTGCAGTTATACTCTTCTTGGCCCAGTCACAAAAGCAGGATGATGTTTACAAACTCTGGAGCCCTACTGTTGTGAGAGGGGAACTCTTTATGAATTAGCCCCACCTGACAATCTTTAGGAAGTCTGCAAAACCAGGGAGTGTGGAGAGGGGCTATTTTTTGCTATGGTTAATAGTCAACAGGCTGATATCTCCACCTACATGAGTTTGAACACTCATTCCACTCCTCCCCCAAACTAAGCAAAATCTAAACTGGAGGGGTGTGTATGCATATGGGGGTGGCAGAGGAAAATCTAGATGTCTAGACAACTAAGACTCATTTCATTGCAAAAAGAGCACAAATAAAAACAACAGGTGAATAAGAGTCAGTCTTGGAGTTAATATACCAAATTTAACACCCAGATAGAGACTCACTTCAGTTAAATTACCCAGCAATGAGGTGGAAGAATCCTACCAACAACCAGTTGCACACATCTGAAAGATAAAACAACTTCAAGGAGAAACTCGAAGGGTATTACAACACCTATTTGGCAGTGCCTAGTGTTTTGTGAAATAGGAGCATAGCGTGCTTCTCTCCAGTGATCAAGCTACCAGCATCACAGCATACTTTACCAGATGATGTATCTCTAGGAAGATCGTGAAAGTTTGAAGACACTCTGATCCTGCTGCAGTGGCAGAATACAGGAGTTTCTCAATATGAAGGGGTCTTGATATATCACAAGACAGCACACGTTTTAGCTGTGAAGTTCCTAAGAGTCATCTGAAGTCACATATATAAGCTTTAGCTAACGCCTGCAAAAACAGTGACCCATTTCGCAAAAGGCCAAAATGCCATCACTCTGACTAGAGCTCCTCAAGGGAGAACATTAATATGGTCACCTCAGACCACATAAAAGCAAAGAGAAAGCCCTCTGGAGGATCCATATACATATGAGAAGTTAAACTGTCAGAAGGACTCCACAAGCTCCGTGTAACTTAGCACCCTAGACAAACTGAAAGCAAATCTCAGCCAAGTCAACCTTGTGACAAGTAACAAGACTTAGAAACAGCATATTTGCTCCCAATACCTCAGCAATACCCTGACCCCTCTGTCAGACAGCTGCTGCAGCCGGGGCAGCAGCACCCTTGAGGGAAAAGAAACCATGCACCTCACTAACAGGTTTCACAAAGCCAGAAACAAGTCATTACCTTTTTATTTAGAAAACCTGCAGGAGATGTGACCAGGCAGTACTCATGGGAGGATTTCATCTGAATAAAAGCTCATCGGCTATCTACTCTCAGCTCAAGGGACACTAAGAGTTCTAGAAGAGCCCATCCCTATTTTAAAGCAGTGCCTTTCACCATTACACACATAGCAGTAATGCTAGTCCAGTGGAACAGAAGTAATACTTGCCTCTGCTTTTTATAGCTGTCTGCTATTCATCCCCACCCTACTCCATCCCCCCTCCCCTGATTCCAGCATGTACACATCCCTGCTGCACTCAGGGAGATTAAGTTCCAACTACAAAGTCCAAGCTGCCAACTGTGGCCACTTAAACTTGAACAAACACTGTAGGATTGACTTGCAAATCATTTGTTTGCCATATACTTTCAGAACTAAATAAAAACAGCATCAGTGAAAGTTCTGCTACTCAGGTACAAGGACTCACACAATAACTTGCCTTTGTCAAGATTTTTCAGCAAAAAACAAGAATATCAATGTTTAGTATCCATTCATGCTATCATATTTGTCAGTTTTCTCGAAAAAAATCTTTATTTTACTGCAAATGCCTCCTGCCTATGTCATCTCTAGGCACCTCCTCTGAGACAAATCTCAACAAAAGTATTGGTTAATAAAACTAATCAATACATCAAGGGGACATAGAAAACTTTTTTCCAACTGGATAAGCAAGCTTAATATTCACAAACAAAATAAGCAATTTCATCTTAGATGAATGACCAGTAACTCTAATTTTATTCTAGTTACTAGAACAGTAACACTCTAGGTGGTCTTTAAACTACTTCTTAATCTTATTATTTCTCTTTTCATAGTATGTTTCAGAATTGTCTGTATCAACTGTCATAATGGGAGTATAGTATTACAAATCTCATTATTTTAAGTTCCAACCTTGTCCAATGTAAACTAATTTTCAGAGAGCCTCACATAACCCTGAGTTAACAGCACCAGTGCCTTTGTTCTCTGCAAATCTGTATTGATAAGCAAGGTTTCACAAAACACATCTTGTGACTTGCCAGTTCCATAACCAGCTACTCCTTCAATCCACCAAAGCCATCTTGTTTCTAGGCAAGTGAGTTCCCTTCACAAACTCAAGTTCTTTGATCAGATTACAGTAAGAGATCTGCCTCCCACTCTCATCCATGTCTTGGCTACTTAATATTCAGAAGTCAGTTGGAAAGAGCACCCTGGATAGAAAGGCAGGCTAGAGAACAGGGGAAACAACAAGGGAAAAAGATATTCAGTGTATAATACTGTGATTCTGTAACAGAAGGTAGAAGGAAGGAAATGTGGTCCTCCTGTTCTCCCTCTCCCATGAGACAGGATGAATAGCAATCCCCAAGAAGGGGATGTTAGAAAGCAAAGATCCAAAAAAATGCAAGAAGAAGGAACAAAGAATAAAATTATTTCCATGAGAAAAATGAAAGAGTTGGTCAAAACTCCACAGCCTGGAAGAGACACAAGAGGAGTCCTCAACAGAAGCCAACAAAGCTTCAAAAGGCCCTGGGGATGGTTAGGAGTAGATCATCTGCTTCCATGTTCTTGATATGAAGTAAAAGGCAGGAAAGTAAGCTAGCAGGAACCATGGTCAAAAGAAACAAAGTAAGAAACTACGGCACTTTAGGCAGAACTTGGCAAAACACTGCATAGGTTGCTTAAGTGCAAAGTGGTTTGAAGAGTTCTGTGGGTCCAAGGGCAGTGTGGCAGAAATACTTCAGAGAGACCAAACACAGCTAGCTCAGGAAGTTCCCAGGTTAAAAACAAAGCCTGGGAAAACGGAGAGCAGTTTTCTATATTCTCACCCTTAGCCTCCCATCAACATTTGCTTACATTCCCCAAACTCTGACTTCAGTACATTCTGAAGCAAGTATTTCACTTTTTCTAATGGCTGACATTAAAACAAGAGTGGTAAAATAAATAAAACAATTACACCATAGAATCTTGCATGCCTGCCTGAGCCATTACCACTTATCCCAGGGTAATCAAGATTGTGACCATAGAGTGTCTCATGAAAAAAAAAGGAAGCCAGGATAAACACAGCACAGTTCTAAATCACATTTATATCTCAGAACTCCTCTTGGAAAACCATGACACAAGAAGCCATAATTGAAAAATCTAATCAAGACTCTCCTTTCCGCAATACTGAAATGTCACACGAAATAAAACCAATGTAAAAATCACCAACCCATGTATGCAATTCAATCAGGTACCTGTTGCAGTAAATGCAACAAATGGTTTTCAGAAAAAAAGACAAGTGAGCTAAAGCTACTAACTGGGAGATCTTACTATTTGGAATAAATCTTTAGAGGACTGTAGGCTTGTGGAAGTTCCCCTGAGGAAAAGGCAATCCAGACAGTCTTTTAATAGTGATTAAGTCAGGTGACACAAAGCAGAACATACTGTCATCCAAGGCAAGATAACACAAATGCTCAAATACAGCAAGCATTTATCACTTAACTAGAGGAAGATTGACAAGTGTCAAGTGAAATACTAAGCTTACCAATTTCATAGCAATTTTTCATCAGCACATCTGCAATAAAAGTCTCCGTTTAACTATAAGAAAAGCAATACTTGTCTAGATAGACTGAACCATGGTTTACACAGAAAGGTAACTGAAATAAATTTGGCAATTCATCTACAAACTTCAGCTATTCTATTTACACTAGTCAAAACCAATCCCTATTTGGTTCTAAATAGCATAGATGAAGGCTGGTGCTACTCCTAATTAACCTTCCTCCACTAACAAAGCAATTCTGCACTGTGTGTGTCACTGAGCCAAGTATCACACCCGCCAGACATGTTCTTCCACACTAGCTGAAGAGCAAGCAAGAAATACCTCCCCCATTAAAAGTTGGAACTCTCAGTAACTCAGGAACCAGTCTAAGAAAGAACAAAACAGCTTCCAAAACATCACTCATACTCCAAAGAGAATTAGGGGAAGAACAGAAAAGAAGAGTGAAGATTACATTAGCCTGACTGGCACAAAAGCTGTGAAGGCAAGAGTACCTACCAATGAGAGTCCGGAAATACCAGCTAAAAAAGTGTTAGAACTTCAAAGTTGAAAGGGATTATAAAGCAGAAAAAGTCAGACTTGCTGCAGAACTTCCTCTAACTTGATTGAACCACCTCAAATGCAACACTGCTACCCATAAAACATATCTTCAAAAATTATAAAGAAGCATTGACACTACTCAAGATTCCAGATAAACTACAGGAAGCAGCAGACTCTTCAGAGCAAACCAGATTAACTGCCTAGATTTCCAAAAGATGTTTCTAGATACACTGCATGGGTACCTAGAGTACCCCTCAAAGGGAAATGGCAGATATATCTGCTTTGCTCTTTGGATCTGCCTCAGTACCAGTGTTCCTGACAGCAGCTACAGGCTCAGCCCAGGGCTTAGACAACACAGATTCAGAATTTGAGCAGAGATCAGAATCCTTAGTGATCTCAGAAAATACAGTTTAGACCAAAATAAATTCTGGCATCCCTACCCCTGTTAGGACATCACAGGCCCCCTAGAGCCATACCTATAGAGACAAACCCATTTCTGACAATCTTTTTCATTTGAACTTTCGCATACTGTCCAACAGGGAAAAAAACACCTTAAAAGTTTTGGTTAGTAAGCACAGAAGATTATTTCCTTCAGATCTCCAACAAGTCAAGAGAAAAGACTTGCAGAAACTCAGTACCATTCAACAACTCAGTGAAACTGCTTTTCTTCCACATAAGGGAAGCCCACCCCACCATTCCAATCTGCAGCTAAGAACGTGCATCTTGGAGGTGATCCTTAGATCTGCTGGCCAGAGACCTGTCATCCCATAAAAACCTTTAGGCATGTGGAAAACAGGCCTCAAAAAGGACAGCTCCTCCCAGCTGCCAGCTCTTCCACAGCTGCCAGAGCACTGCAATGCTCTGTTCATACATAACCACACTATAAAGAAAGTACAGAAAGTAAAATCCACCTGAAAGCAGTCTCAGCAAGCCACCCTGATCATCACTTTGCTTTGTTTCAAAAGGCTGATCAGAACTAATGACGAGCACAAAATAAAGAAGAGTAAATATGACCACCAAATACCAGTGTTCAGAAGAACCATTAAGTCACCCCTCCTGCTACCACAGCTCCTCTCTGCTGGTTAATTTACTTAACACATCTATATGCACTAAACCTTCACGTAGTCTGATTAAGAGTTAAATGTTTAGATATATTTTGATATGGGTGTTAACATGCCTGTTTCAATGAGGTTTCTGGAAAGCATGCTGGGATATAAAATAGTATCAGCAAGCTTTCCTTCTACACCTTTGAAGGAATTAGATAATAGAGAAGCCATCCAATCACCAAAGCTATTTTAAACATAACAGCTACCAACCAAAGCAACAGAATTTGGTATGGTACACTACAACCCTGCAAGAGGAAGATACAACATCCTGCTCTCTTACCTGAAAGCAGTCAAATAAGTATCACACTTTGCATTGTACCCCTCTCTCAAACAGCAGAGCCCAGTGCAACCTCCCCAGCTCACCTTTTTTTTTTTGAGCATTCTAGAGCAGAGGTAGCAGAAAGAAAAATGAAATTGGCCCCACATGCATCAACCCTGCAAACATGCTAGAACCTTAAATAACAGCCTTCCCTTCCATCCTACTCAGGGAGAACACAAGATGTTGATTTTTGATTGAGATTATAAATTGAGATTAAATCAAGTTATACACAAGAGAACAGAGTAGCCATTCCAGTAGATGTTTCTTTGCTAGTATCCAGGTTTAGTGGACAAAAAAAAAAAGCTGTTTTAGATAGAGGGTCATAGGATTAAGTGTCAACAGACAGTTTGCCTGATCATTACCTAAAAGAAAATAAGCTGCATCTTAAGATACTTTCATGACTTCCTAGCTAATATGATACAGTTCTCTCCACCACAGCTGGAGCTAGCACTAGCAGTTTCCAGAAATCCACTGAGCTAGTCCAATAGCAAAGAACAGATGAAAGTATTGATGAAATTAGGGAACAGAGAGGAAAAAAAGCCATTATAATGGGACATGTACAGCACCAGGCAGACAGTTGGGTACCATCTCAACATCCTTCCATTAGATTTAAGCGGAAGCTTTCAGCCTTGCTACCACCTTTGAACTGTTTCAGACAAACTTGATATTAACCAAGTATCCACGTCCTACTCTTTTCCTAAAGTTTTGGAAGAACTCCAAGATAAATTAAGCCCATTACACATACACTTTCTTGTTGCATTAATGAAAGTGTAGCTAGATTGTCTCTTTTGAAGTGTATGTAACAACCATGAAGACCCATTAATGGTTAGTGCAAGACTTGTTTTATGCTAATATTTAGAATTCAAAGATGAGCTAGTAGTTAATACTGCTCTTCCCCTCCCCTCTGCGCTCCATGTGGCATGGATATTAGTGTCCTCTGGGCACTTCAAGCCATGCATCATTATAATTTCAACTTGAAGTCAAGAGGGAATTAAACTAACTATGTAATAACATACTGTAATTATTGTTCTAAACACAGAACACCTGCATGCACTCTTTTGTATTGGAAATATGCATACTAAGAAGGTAAGCAAATACATAAAAAACCAGATATGCCCCCAAGTTCTATGTATGCAAAGTTCCCAGGAATAGAGAGTAGTGTTTTAATCTTACCCCTTTTAAATAATGTTAGTTGTTGATAGCACTACAATCTTCCCCTTTGTTTTTGAAAAAGCAAATGCCACAAAACCAATTCCAGCTAACAAGCCTAGATGTCTTGCCTTAGGAAGAGGAGAGGCCCACACTCAACCTCTGCTCCTAAGGGAGCAGAGATTACAGCACTGTTTTCTAAGTCCTCTTCAACTCTCTCATCAGTCCTACCCAACTGAGTCACCTCTAGAGCCACTTCAGCAGCAGCAGTCACAGCTGAAAGAGGACAAACAAGACAAAGACTGCTGGCCCCTGACTGATCAAATATTCATACAGCTCCAAACAAGATGCATCCAAATGCTGTGGGCTCTGAGCACAGGTATCACTACAGAGCTTTTCACCATAAAAGCAACACAAATGTCTCAGTTTTATTGCTACTCGAGTCACACAACGGTTTCAGTCAATTTGAATTTCACATTTTCTCAAGAGACTTAACAAACAGATTATAGACCTGCTCATAGCTAGTAACAGAAGTGTCCTAGACAAAAAAGGGGTAACACACCTGATCTGTCCTTGATTTCAGACACAAGTGAAACACCAGCTCAGTTTTCAAATTCTGCACGTGCTGCAGAGGCTGGCAGAGACATCAACAAAAAGAAAACACCTTATTTTAGTTCTCTGTAAATTTACAGGAGTAAGTTGAGCAGAAAAATAAGAGTCACCACTCTAAGAGAGGGTGCAAGTTCCTTCATGCAGATCAACTCATGCAAGGAACTTGAATAAAGGATTAAACAGGGACTATGCACACAGTTAAATATATGTGGCAGAGCCAGAGCTTAGTTGTGAAAAAAATAAGTTTATAAACATGTTCCTGAAACAAAGGCTTGTATCGTATTCCAGCAGCAGGACTGAATCTTCTGAACAATACTTCATGGCTACAGTAAGTCTTTATCACATGCTTGCAGCACCAACCACTACACTGTATTTAATTACTATTAAAAATTAATTGCTTACAGCAGCAAATAAACATAGAATACAACAGCATGCATAGTTCACGATTCCAAGCTATTTGAATATATGACAACAGACACGATCAATCCCCCAATAACAAAGCAGCATCATAACTTTAATACCCAACCATATCTGTCACAAACTGGAGGGGATCTAATACAGCTTTATATCACTACAAATCAGACACACCCCACAAATGGGCATGCCTTTGGAAGGAAAGCTTTGTAGCAAGTGCAGCAAAGCACATGAAACAGCCTTTGAAAGAAAGCACTTGCCCTGTAAATTTACTCTAAGCATGTAAATTGAGGATGCCTCTCTATATTCTTTTCCTCCTTCTCCTCCCCAGACATGGATCTGGAAGCTATGAAAGGGAGATTATCTCAGCAAGTCTTCAAATTCATTTCATTGTTGACCCCTGGTTACTCTGCTGGGGGGTAAAAATGTTACAGCTTTCCTCGTAAGGATGAGTGTCAATGGAGAACAGAAGGAAGCCACATAAAGTAAGCTGATATTAGCAAAACCTGGAGACTAATTTTGCTAGTCCAAAGCCAGACTTGTAACTCAAGAGTATGTACCAGTGACTACTTTACAGTTTTAGTACTTCATTTCCCAATGACTCTCTGCTGTTCTGACTTCTCCAGTTTCATTGGCAAGCTGAAGTTTCACAGACTACCAAACCTTGAAAGTCCATCCTAAAAGCTTAGGGACAAACAAATTACCACTGATGGCAAGCTACCACAAGTCAAGACTATCATTTCCTGACAACTAAAGCTTATTTTGCTTACCCTACAATTGCAGTGATCTGAGAGTAGAGATGAACAGCTTGAGAAGATCTGTTGATAAGCAAGTTTGTACTTCTGTCTAAGCCCTGTGATAATCAATGCCCTGACAGTCCACAGTTTAAGACCAGTAAAAAGGGAAATTGAAAAATAGTTAGAAAAGGGGAATTTGAATTCTGGAAATTAACCTCTGAAGAACTGCAACCAGTTGGGTTTGGGCAACCACTTTGCCCCTCACCTCTTACAGAAAAAGAGGAGATGTGAAGTGACTACAAGCTATAAACCACACAACACTAAAGTTAGCAGGGTTACTTAACAACAAACATAAGAATGCACTCCAGAGGCACAAAATATTTGACAACCAACACCTTAGGTGTGTACCCAAGCCTAAACATTTCAGTTTCCCTACTTCCTTCCCTTCTTCACTTTCTGATAGGAGAAAGCACCAATACATGTGGATGAATCATGGAAACAGTACTCTGTTCTACAAAAGGTCTCCAGCAGCCAAATACAACACTAAAATATTTGGGGCCTGTATACAAACATATGATTTAAACAACAGTTTATAACCAACACAGGGGTGCTATCAGGTTATTGTTGTATACAAAAAAGTCATTATGAGGAGCAGCAGACAGCTATACTTGCTCTTACCAGTCCAAGTAAGCATGGCTTGACTTTCAGACTTTGTTGACTACATGTAGCCAGTTAAAGCAAAAATTCCATGTTGTGATACAAGGAAGATTGCGTTACTGTAACATAAGGGAATCAGAATTATCAAAAGGACCATTATTATTTTTCACATGGTGTAAGAGAAAGGAACTGCCCACTAAAACCTATTAAGCAGTAGCACAGGTTACCAAACCAGTGCTATTAAAATTGTCCTCAATCAATAAGAACACTAAATGGTACCAAAAACTGCACACCCTAGAAAACTTCTACTTCAGTCTTGATTGGGGTAGATCAATAATTAAGCTATTTAAGTATTACTCGACTTACTGCTCAAAGCACATGTCAATCAAGTCTTCCAAGTATGAAAAAGTTCCCAAATTAGAACTTCACTTCTCCAGCTGCAATCCAAAACTTCTTACATTAAAAATGTAGATGGGGTTTTAAGGTAGACATTTCAATTTTACAGCACTATAACTAGAATCATACATATTCGGGGGGAGGAGGGGGGAAAGACAGAAAAAATCCTATTTGAGGTTAACTGCTAGCTTGCAAAATGGTTCACTACAATTTGCATAAATAGAATTCTTTGGAAGGGGTAAGGAAATCTAGCTCTACCCAAAACTAGCATTTTCCTACCAGTTGTAGATACTGCATCAATATTAATATTGCCTACTCACTAAGTCTGAAAATGTAAAATTTATCCAATTTGAACTTTATATGTTTAAAGCTATTTAAGCTAGTATGTTCATAGTACTAGAAAGCACTAGAGATTGAAGACCTGTTGGACTATCTGGAACTAGAAGAGGCATTGCAAGAACAATTTAAGCATAATAATAATCAAATAGTAACATACTAAACAAAACCCACCAGAACACATCCTGCTGGGAACAAGATATGTATAATCAGGACTTTCAAGCCTGAAGCAGGATGTAAACAGATTGCAGTTTATGTACTAATACTCCAGCCTTATCTCAGATTTAAAAAAAAAAAAAAGAAAAAACCCCCACAACTTCAGAGAATGAGCACCTGTGCATCTGTCCAAGGGGCATATAATTGGTTACTCAAGGACTATTAGGCTGTTTCTTAGCAACCTCTGCAAGCTCTAATCAAGTAAGACTAAGATTGTCATTTAGCCTTAAAATGCCTTGCCCATTCCATCTAATATAGCATTCTAACTGCTTCTGAGAAGCAAACAATCTTTTCAACCACAGATAAAAATCAAAGCTTACCATGTGCTTCAGCTCAGCGTTTTTGTTAGCAAAAGATAATGTTAAATCAGCTTTTTTCCACTTTATTTAGCATCTGAAACAGCAACTAATAAAATATTTTTCTCCTTTATATACAAATTAAAGGCTAGCTACAACTCTAAAGAAAACCCTTGGGAATACAGTTAATAAATAAGCATAAGGTATAGCTCAACTCTTAAACCACTTTATAACTGGAAAACATTCCACAAATATAATTACAAGAAAAATGCTTAATATCAAAAGCAGCAGTAGAGACATTTCAGGTAAATAGCAAGCATGTCTCTCAGAGCTGGATGGTATTTAAACCTTTGGTGATACTGAAACGTATCTGCTATGTTGCATGCATTTTTAAAATTAAGTATCTTTGAGCAAAATCTGCCCATGAGACCAAAAAAGCTAAAAAAAAAAAAAAGCCAAAGGCTTTGGAGTAATGAAAAATATAAACTTATCTTTTTTAGTCCTAGTCTACATCACTGCTTGTCTGTAGAATCAATGGACACAGTCTCCATTTAAGATAGCACTCTTAATCATTAAGTTCTATATAGATTATCTTGCACGGTAAGCAAAGACACCACAAGTCTATGGATAAATCACGGATGGCCATCCCTTCCTGACTCAAGGTGATCTACACAAGAGCCATCACACCATTTCCTTCAGCCCTCTCCATCCTGACAGGTGCTCCTGGAGGAAGGAGCAGCTCTAAGAGAGCCCCACCACCCCATGAGAGGCAGAAGTTCAGTCCTGCCCAACATGAACTAGCAGAGATGCTCTTAGGTGCCCATACTGGTTCACTCCCCAGCCCTGGGGGCAGCAGTGGGGTGGGGGTGGTCAGGCCCCACCTGCTGTGGATGTTCAGCTCTCACATGAGAGCTGAACATGCAGCTCAAAAACACTGAATGAACTTGGCAGACGCTACTGCCAACAGTCACCTCTGACCAAAGACTGACCCATTTTATACACCCACTAACCAGAAGCCAGACCAAAAAGTGACCATCAAAGGCTTATCACAGTGGAGAAGAGGAAGAGAACTGTGGAGTTACTGCCAAGGAACTTTTTTGTTATCCTTCAGGTAAGCAAATGGCTAAGCATTAAGGAGCCAGAAGCAATGCCAGTATACCCTTATTCCTCACTCCTTGAAGCAGCCTCTCTCCTTCCAAACTAATGCTCTCAAGCTCCTTTCAGACCAGAGGATTATTGCAGCTAGAACTGGAGAAAGGAAAAGTAAATGGGTGTGCTAGCAGAAAAGGGAGGGTCACTTTCTAGTCTCTTCAGCAGGCTGAGCAGCTCTGAACCAGAGCAGGCAATGCAAACAGGACCCACACAGAGTTGACAAAACATTGGGCTTGTTTTCAGAAGAGCAGGGAGGGAAGCTTTCTGGCACACAATAATTTAAAGCTTCTGCATATGACTAAGTATACTGTGTGATCATAGCTGCTTTATGAACTTAGAGTAGCTTTTAAAGTATGTTCATAGCATGTATTCCAGAGCCAACACTCACACAAATCAACACCTAGAGGAAAAACAAGCGAAGGAGTCAGACTACACAAAAAGGATGAATTCCACTCATCTCACCTACATGCAGTGACTCGATGGCATTGCTCAACAGAGGGGCCAGACAGCCATTGGCCTACAGGGACAGCACAGAGATAATTTTAAACAATAAAAAACAAAATCACAATTCACCCTACACATCTGTCTCAAATACAATCTTTCTCATGCAAGAAAAGCTTTGTGGCAACAATACAGATTCACAGTAACTAGACTAAAAACTCACTACACCATTTTTGGCAATTTTTACATCCAGAAAACACAGATGTTTCCCATAATTTATTGTTTGACAGAAGCTTAATTTCTGCAGCTTTTGTGCTGACATCCAGTGAACTCCAGTAGTAATTCCAAGCAAGCTGGACTTGTACAAGGAATACAAGCCATAGTATCAAACACAGAAGATGGCTTTTGTCACACAAAGCTCCTCAACATCTACACTAACACTTGAACTTCATAGGATTGCTCAGGCCACCTATAACACAGTGGGAATGCAGCCCAATTATCACAAGTCTGATATAACAAAACCAATTGTGGTCTTACCCCAACCAACTACGTTGAAGATAAACCTGATTAAGATTGAAACTATAAGCAGTCCTGTCTTCAGCAAACTGTTCAAATGCAGACTTTGTGGGGTTTTTTTGAAAAAACAGCATTTGAAGCCTCTTCAAACAGCCCAGAGACAGTGCTACAAAGCCTCCATCACACTGCAGTGAATAGAATATGCTCTGCTTCTACTTCACCCTCTTCTCCAGCTCACATCCTCTAGTGTAAGAGTAATCCTGACTACTTTAATACCTATTGCATTTTCAAAGATTTAATGCCCACACCAGCTGTGTGGCTAGGAGTGTAGCATTTCACAGATAGGCTGGCTGGAACACCTTCTGGAATAAAGATTAGAAAGTCAACTAGAGGTGTACATGCATACTGCTCTCAGTGGCTGGGAGGTGAGGGGGTTTGTCTGCAAGTTTTGACTTCAGCCTCAATGTTTCCAATAAATAAGCACGTGTTTATTTAAGGAAGCTTTCAAGGAGTATAAATAGAAGTGTTCTTTACTATCTAACCATCTCTGTGACATTCAAAAAACCTGTCCAGAACTTTAAGGTATAAAGTTTAAATAGCAGAATACTGTCCTTTGAGGCACATTTATCTCAAAGACATAAGACATTCTAGATCTAGTGACATCAATGCATGAAAGATTAAGAGTGCAAAGAGCATTTCTGCTTAAAATTAGAAGACAGATTTCCTATAGTTACATGAAACTTAAGTCTTTAGACTTTCTATTCTGGGCAAGCTGCAAATAGTTGCTGGCACACACAGCATGCCAATAATAAATCCCTTTTTCAAAGAGTGGTTCTGAAGTGGTCACCATTAAGGCCTTGATTCTTTTTTAGAGGTGACACCTGCAGCTGCTATTGAAATCAACTGGAGTTGTCACTACCCAGCACTGCCAAAGTCACTGTCTAAAACATCACCCAATTATCTTCTTTTAAGAAAGGGCACAACAAAACCTGAAAACTACTCTTTGCAGTCATTTGAAACCAAAGGGATATCATTTATATAATAAACTATTCCCTCAATCCCTCATTTCTGATCAAAAAGGTTTCAATGCAAACACAGTACTGAGCAGGTGGAAGCATATAAATTCCCTGATCTACTTCCCCAAAAATGAGGAAACACAGATCCATGTTTTTCAATCCACAATATCTTTGTCCATGAATTGCAGTAAGCAGGGGGAGGCTCTATGAGCAAAAGGACTGCAGATGTTTTGGCAAAATAAGAAACAGTTTAGCATGGCAGTTCCACAGGAGTCCTAGAGTCTGCTGACAGGTCCATCAGGTGGAGTCAGTAAGCATGCACCAACTTCAGGGGGAAAATAAAATAAATAGTCAAGTAAAAAAAGGAAGCTCTGTGCTGTCAGCAAAGCCTTCCACCTAGGGAAAAGAGTTAGGCTGCTGGCAAATAAGACATTAAACATTTATGTAATTCATCAATATACAGCTATCAACAGCATTCTTTTTTCCATGCTGATTTCCTATGCTGTGATGCATGCACATTACAGCCCATCACCAGACCAGGTGATTTTTGCATTTTGGCATAAGGTCTTCCTCTCACTTCTTATTCCCTGCCCTCAGGTGTTGCTTAGAACTGTGCTTTTACATGAACTTTATTAAAAGGGAGTTTCAATGGAGCAAAGAACTTAATTACAGGTAAAGCTTGCTGTATCTCACTTGATACTTCATTTGTCAAATTGCAATCTTTTTCCATTAAAAAACAAACCTACTATTCCTCTGGTACAGCTACTTACAAGTACCTTTTCCAGTGCTAAACTTCAACCTGCCTAGTTTAAACCTATCTGTCCTGATGGGTTGCCACCCAAGCTGACAGGATGCATGTTCACTCTGTCAGGGAGCATCAAGTAATCTAATCCAGGATATTTTCATTACAAAGCCTCAAGATCCTGATCAGAGAGCAGTGATGGCTGTGTTGAGACAGGAGGTAGACCAACTGTGGATCTACCAGCCTAACAAAAATAGACAAGAGTATTTCCTACAGTCAGGCTATATATCTAGTTCCCTGCTGGCACCAAGGACCCCAGATAATGAGCTTCAAGGCTAGATGCCTTCCAAGGCTTAACCACCTTCATTTTTCAAATTGGAAGGATTGAGAGAACTTGATGCAAACCCTACACTTAAAGAGACATGTGAAAGTGCCAAACAGAATGCTGCATCCATTAAGCAATAAAAGCTGTAAGGTCAAGTATTCCTGCTCAGGTTTTGGCAGGGGAGAGAACAGGTTGCTTTCTAAGAATTTTATCACTTAATGCTGCAGCCAAGTTATCCTTTCAGCAATTTTACATATTTGATGGTTCATGCTCCTTGTATATTTTAAATCAAGACTGAATACCTCCAGGCATTTGGATAAGACTCACATGTGGACTGCATATGGATGAAACTCATACAGAAGCTAGACATGAAAAATAATACGTCATCTACCTAAAAGTTAACAGTACTTCAGAAGTTTAGAGAGCCGTGCTACAATCACATCCTAAAGAGAAAAAAACCCCTTATCTCAGTGCTTACAAAAATAATCAATTAGTTGCCCAATCCTATTGGGGAAGGCACCCTTTACTCAAGCTATTTGTGAGGGCTGCCTGAACCTCTACTACTCTCCTTCAGACTGGTACACAGAGTTCTAGCTAAGGACTCACCAAGCAAACAGAGAAGCAAAATTGCTTGTTTCTGGTACTTATCTCCAAGACCCTGAACTCTGAAGTTCTCCTGGGGAGTTCAGAGTATACAGCACTCATACATGCACTGCACTGATTGTCAATCACACTGGGATCTCAAAAACAGAGGGGCTGAGGGAAGCTAATGATGCATACTGTAATACATGATTTCAACATCCACAACTAGTCAGAACAATTCCTCTATATGACTAATTAACTGAAGTAATGGATGCCATACCAATATTTATGGTACAGGAAAAGCCGTGAATTCCCTGAGGGAAAGAACAGGGTGGAGGGAAGAACCACACACACAAGTCCATTTCATGCCATCTTGCAAAGGAGTACAAAAAAATGGTTGCACATAACTCATCCAGCAGAACGCCTATAACTTTAAAGCATCATTTTCAGCAGTAACTTTCAATTAATCCCAAATCTAAAATTTTGCTAATAACCTAACTGCTATTGATAAATATTGCTTTGCCAGGTATTTCCAAAGCTTCAGTGTCTAAACAAACAGCTTTGTACTAGAAAAAAATGCTAAGACTAACGAACCTAAACTGTGTAACTGATCAATGTTTCAAAGCTACTTGAATTGTTCTGTCTTTTTTGTTTTAAAGTTGCACACAAATTTTAATTGCATCATTTGTTTGGTAACAATCTCAAACAAGCATTAAGGTTCAAGTTTTACAGCAGGAGGCAAAGAAATGTGAGGTAGGTGGGTGAAGAAGACAGCTGTATTGTTCTAGCTGTTCTTCAGCCTCTCCCACTGCCAGATTTCTGTGGATGATGTATCCCAAGGTAGCAATTTTAAGAACTCTTTGGCAATATCCCAAGCTCCTTCTTGCAAATCGGAGATCAGACTAATGATATTAAAAATAAAAAAGGACAGGAAACAGGAATAAACTGGATAACTGACACTGTAACAAACACTGGAAGTCACTGAACTCTGGTAGTGGAGCTTTACAGAAAAGACTTGTCCAAATTTTGGAAGAAAATTTTACCTTGCAAAATTACAAAAGGAAAAAAAAAAATCAGTAAACCAAAACAAATCACTTTTCATGACACTACCTGCTTTACAGCTACTGCTAGCTCAGGGACTTCAAGAAAAGCTCCCTCGAGCAATTTCTACATTAGTCTCTAAATGAGGGAGTTTTCTTTCAGATGAGGTTCAGTAAGAAGTCAACATATACCAGTCCTGACTTTCATTAGGGTTGGATTTCTTAGTCTTAAAAATCCAAACTAGAACTACTGAAAATAGTCCTTTGCTCACTGCCAACACCAAAGCAAATTTGTTTCATAAGTGAAGGACATAATTTCCAATTCTCTTTACTCTTGCTCCTTCCCAGCATATTAAATAAGCAGTAATTTCATTACTGTTGTATAGTAAAAATAAAAATCATATGAAAAGACTAGGTCCATATTGTTGGTTCTTGTTTGCAAACTTGAATAGAGAAAGAAGATTATTTGAAAATAATTTTGAAATTACCTTAGGGAGTTGAAACATAACCCAGGAAACTCAATATACTTCAAAAGTCCCTTGTGTTAAACTAGCACTACAATTAAGCCTCTCCTTGCAGAGTCTACACAGCTTACGTACAGCTCTGACACACTGAGCCTCCAGAGTTCAAGATCTAACTACAACACACAGGAGAGACTTCTTTCCATAGGTGCATCCACAGACAGTTTTAAGAAGTACAACTACTCCAAAGCTTATTTTTAGAATCATGGGTGGGCTGGGAGAGCATTCAGTAAACCTTCCAAAAATCAGCTAGCCACCCACTAGACTGCAGTGGCACTGTTTAAATAAATTACAGCCTGCTTTGCAACAGCTGCAAGAAAAAATGGTGGAAAAAAACCCTGAGTATTTCAATTCCTTTAAAATGCTGGAGGCAACAATTCAAGAAACAGCAGCAGACAGGGCACTGTATGCTGGAGACACTGTGTTAATTCACCTGCAAGAGGTAGGTCGAACAGGCCTTACTTAGGACTGGGTGAGCACACAACAATATCCAGCAGCTGCAAGGTAAAAATGTGCTTATTCCAACGAAGAAAAAACTAAAGAAGGCTGGGCTTAGGGACCTGCATCGCAAGGATTATCAAACTCTCCTCATGTTTCAAGTAGCAATACTAGAAACTGGCAAAATAAAAGTGCGAGTTAAGTTACCTTTACTTCCTTACACAGATAACATATAAAGTTTGAGGTCCTAATGTTACTGAAATCTACAGAAGAGTTTACAATTTCACCAAGCCTCTATTAAATGGTCAATAAAGAGAGGAAAGAATCTTAATTTTCCCTTTGATCTTATAACTTAAGAGCACAGTTCTAAAGACCCTGTTTTTATGGTATTGACTACACCCGTTAACAGGAACCTTTCCAAGTTCAACAGGCCACAGGACCAACAAAGGCCACCAAAACACCCCAACCTGGCAACCAGAACTTAACAGCCTCTGTACAGAAAAATTTATCTGTTTTACCATTTTCTTAACCACTTAAATGCTGCAAAACCCCTATCTTCAAATAGCAGTCTTTAGTTTGAGGGGCACGACCATCAGGTTGGAGGGTCTCTGGCAGCACAGAGCACACATTAACTGATCCATGTGGAGCGATTTCCTTTAGCTCGAAATGCAAGTGAAGCATTTTTGCTTAACATTTTCCAAGTAACAAAGAACCCGAGAGCTACGCGTGTCTCAGAGAGGTCAGCAAGGGCCGCTTCATCTGTTTTAGTCACCAGGTGCCAAACGCAGCCCGCAGGTACCGAGCCTCCCGATACGCATCTCCGCTCGGGCACCGCACCACCCCCATTCCTCTGCGCCTCGCAACTTGCCAGCTTCCACCCCGTGGCCCACTTGGAAGGGCCGAGGGCAACAGCTGTGAAACTCCCTGCAGGATCCTACCTGCCTGCAGCCGGGCAGGGAGCCCGACCTTCCCTCCCTCCCTCTCTCCTGCCGCTCCCCAGCGCTGGGCGCTCTCCGCACCCAGCGCCTCCAAACAGCAGGAGGAACACCCCAGACTCCAAGGACGGGGACCAGCACCAGCCCCTGAGGATGCCCCATCTCTGGAAGCGTCCAAAGCCAGGCTGGATGGGGCTTTGAGCAACCTGGTCTAGCGGAAGGTGTCCCTGCTCATGGCAGGGGGGTCGCACCCAGGCGACCTTTGCAGTCCCTTCCAACCCAAACCATTCCCATTCCCTGCGCCCCGCGGTCCGGCGGCGCACAGGGAAGCGGGGGGGGGGCCCTCAAGTAACGCAGAGATCCCCCCAAAACTCGGAGGGGAAGGGAGGGCAGAGGGAGTCGGGAGCAGCCGCGGGCTTTCATACACACAGACCGACGTCCGCGGGGTCTGGGCCGGGCTGCGCTTCCAGACCCCGCTCCCACAGCCCGTGCCACCTGGGCAGGCAGGGAGCGCCGGGCTCGCCCAGGTGTGGGGTGTTCCCCGCGCAGGTGGTGGGGACCCAGCTCCAGGTGCGGGGAATCTCCAAGGTGCGAGAGGGTCTCCCTCCCAGCTCCAGGCGCGGGATGTCCCTCCCCAGCTCCAGGTGCGGAGTAACCTCCCCCCAACTCCAGGTGCAGGGCATCCCCAAGGCACGGGGTATCCCCAAGGTGCGGGGTGTCCCTACTCCCCCAGCACCAGGTGCGGGGGGTTCCCAAGGTGCGGGAGGGTCTCCCCCAGCTCCAGGGTGTCCCCCCCAGGTGCGGGATGCCCCCAAGGTGCGGGGTGCCCCCCCCGTCCCCGCCCGCGCCCTCCGCGGCACGCGCCCCGGCGCGCCCGGCGACAGCGCCCCCTGCCGGGGGCAGCCCCGCACTGCGCGGCCCCGGGCGCGCCGCCGTCGGGCTGCGCTCCCCGCCTTCCCCGGGGCGGGGTAGAGGGGTATCGCCCCTCATTATTACTATTATTATTATTATAATTTTCCTTCTCTCAACCTCTCGCGCCGCCAGCCCGCCGACCGCTCCCCGCAGCGCCAGCAGTCTCGCCCCCCGCGCCCTCCCCTCTCCCGCACCCCGCCGTGCCCCGCAGCCCCAGGAGGCGGCGGCCGCGCCCAGGCTCCGCACCGGCGGCTCGCCCCGCTCCCTACCGGGGGAACGGGAGCGGCACCGACGGGAGCGGGTGACGAACACCGCGCACACACACACACACAGAAAAATAAGAGGTGATAGCGACAGCGCGATCATCAACCTACCGGCCACGCGAACTGGAAGGGAATAACAATCCTGCCCGTCTCGGGGGTTCTGCCTTGGTGGGAGTATTTGTTTGTGTTCAAATAGAAAATATTTCCACCGAGAACGGGGGTAGATCCGAATCCGTAGTTGCAGGGTCCGACGGGCGTGATCTTGGCCTGATATTCCTTGAGGCAGACTTTCACGTAAGTGTCGCACTCGTCCCGGGAGCAGTCCTGGTTCTGGGGGCTTTTCATGCCATCGCAGCATTCCCCATTGAGCAACTCGCCGTTTACATTCCGCACCGAGTTAAGCTGCAGCTCGAAATAGCCCGTGGAGCGGGACACCTAAAAATAAAAGCCGAAGGGGAGAGACAGCCTCGTTACTACCGCGGCCGGGGGGCAGCGCGGGGCTGCGGGTCCCCGCCTCGCCGCCACAACTTTCGCCGGCTGCGGGTTTAACGGGGAGGCTGACAGACACGACACAAGACGCGATAGATACAGACACAAATAAGGCGCGGGCGAGGCGTTAGCGGAGCGGGCAGAGGGGAGCCGCAGCTCCGCAGCCCCCGCGCCCCGTCCCTACCTGCACGCAGCAGGCGAGCAGCAGCGCCAGGCCGAGCGCGGCGGCGCGGGGGGCCCGGCTCGGCCGGCCGGCGCCCCGCATGCCTCCTCCTCCTCCTCCTCCTCGTCCTCCCGCTGCCGCTCCGCGCCGCCGCCGCCTCAGAGGAGCCCGCCGAGCCCACCGGCCACGGACCGGCGGCCGCAGGCGGCATGGGCGGCGGGGCAGCCGCAGGGCATGGGCTGCCGGCGGGGCCGCCCGGAGCGCTCCGCTCCTGCTGCTGCTGCTCCCGCTGCTGCTGCTGCCGCCGCTCCCCTCCCGCGGGCTCCGCTCGCCCTCTGAGCGCCTCGGCTCCGCGGACACCCAACAAGTAGGTGCCGGAGTGACAGCTTCATTACCCATTCGCCGCCGCGGCCGCTGCCTTCATATTAATGAGGGGGACGGCCCGGCGGGTGGGGCGAGCGCCGCGCCCGCCGCGGCTCTTAAAGGGCGGCGGGAGGGTGGCCCCCGCTCCACCCTGCCCTGCCCCAGGTGGTGGAGAGGAGGGGGGGGATGATGAGGGATGCGGGATAGCCGCGGGAGGGATACGCGCATCCGCGTGTTGGTGGGCGCGGGATGGAGCGCGCAGGGTGCGCGTACCCGCGGTGTTGGAGGAATAGCCCCGGGATGGACGTGTGTGCCCGCCGTGGGGAGAAGGGTGCAGGCGAGCACGGGATGTGTGTGGCCAAGCTCGTGTGGAGCCGCCCGGGGTGCACTCATAGATGGACATAGGAGAGCACACGCAGCCAAAGAAATGCTCGGGGTAGGATCACCCCAACAATGCAGGAGTTGGCACAGCTGTGGAGGAGTGCTCAGGAGGGGAATCGCCTACAGTTGTGAAGGGCTCCTCAGGGTGGGATCATCTACAGCTGTAAAGGAGTGTTTAAAGGTCGCCTAGAGCTGTAGAGGAGTGCCTAAGGTGGAATCGCTTACAGCTGTGGAGGAGTGATCAGGGTGGGATGACGGACAGCGATTAGAGGAGCAGTATGCATTCGCAGTTGTGGAGGATTGTATTGGTTAGCTGTGCCTGTAGTCATGCAGATGTAGGTGTGCAGGAGAACACGGTATGGGATCACCCATAGCAGTGGAAGACCGTGCATGGTGCGCGCTCCCACAGCTGTGGGTGGACCCGTGGTTTTAGAGAACACCGATGGTGGGAGCACCCACGGCCCCAGAGGAGCGTGCGGGATGCACACACCCACAGCTGTGTAGGACCACACATGCTGCGGGCACACATGGCTGTGGAGTGGTGCATGGGGTGTGCACACCCACAGCCATGGAGAGGCACAAAGGGTGTGCGAACCCACAACCCCACAGGAGTTCACACAGGATGGATTTTCGAGCGCTCTCGGTGACATGTGCAGTACACAGAGCAGATGGCCAAGTGGTGGGATCGTGTCCTCCTCCAGTGGTGGCTCAAGCAAGTATGAGAGTAACCGAGCAGAGATTTCTCCTTTAGTTTAAGCACCCTGTGATTTTGATCCCTGCTGACAACTATGAAAGCTATACATCCAGACAACTGCATGCTATGGATACACTATCAAAGCCCAGATCTGCATTTAGGACCTAAGTTTTCCTTCTGTTTCTCTCCCTCCTCCCTCACCCCATTTAACTCTTTAGTACTGATCGTCCACCGGAGGGGACAATCGGAGAACAAACAGCTCAGAAATCAAAGAGCTGTCATGTTCCCCTGTGCAGAAAACCTTTCACAGAGCCTCCCCCTGCCTTTTCAGCGCCCCGACTGCCCCCCGTCCCTCCAGCAGCCAGCCGGCACGCTGCTCCTCTGCTATTCATGGCCAGCGTGCAGCTGCAGCTACTCTCCTCGGCTGACACAGCAGCAGCTGCTATATGTGTGCCAGCTGGCCAGCCGCTCTCCAAAATCCTCTTGTCTGCTCTGCTCCCCTTGCTTTCCTTCTTCCCCACCTACAGACCTGCTTCTTCTTCCCCACCACGTCTCCCACTTGCCACAATCTGCTCCACTTTCCTATCTCCCCGCTGTCCTGAGCCTACCCCTCCGCTGTCCTGATTCACCTCACTTGCTCTCCAGGAAGCATCCCTTACTTTCCCTCTCATCCCTCCAGAGCTCAAACAGGAGCTCTCTGAAGTGGAGCGGTGAATATTGCTTTTAATTATTTTATGTGTCCTCTCTTTGAAACTGTGCCTCCCAACATAACTGCATTCAAGCATTTTTTTGGTTAAGATAACCTTTGGGATAACCACCTTTAGAAGGCGGCACAGGGAAAGAGTGGGGAGCTGAGGGAGGGCTGTCATGGTGGGTTGAGGTGTTATTTTAGAGTTGCTATGTTTTGTTAATCAGAAACTCTGCTGAGCCCGTGCTCTTTGCCCAGCTGAGCTCCTTGCTGGCTTCCAACTGGACAGGCAAATGCTCTTTAGTTTTAACTAGTTCTTCTGGTGGATGAAGGGAAGGAGTTTCTTAGACAAGCTTTCAGCCTAAAGATTATTTTGAGGTGGATGGCAGCCAAAATATTTTGCAAGACAGGTATTTTGTTTGTATGTAACATCATAAACAAACATAAAACCTCATAATCTACCTTCAGCATTATGCGGTCAATATGCCTGTGGAGGAAGACATATATTTTTATCACCAAGCTAAGCAAATGTAATACAGCAGAAAGATGATCCAGTAGTTACAGCATATGCTCAGTCTCTACAGAGCCAAGCTCGGTTACCTGCTGTATCACAGAATTTCTTTGTTACCTTGAGCACACTGCGTGCTCTTTTTGTGCTTTAGTTTCACCTTTGTAAATATTCTACAGTACTCAAAAACTCTGGTGCCATTTTAAAATGTCTTTTCTCAGTGTAACCTGACTTCACAGGAGCAGAGAGGGGAGGTGCTGCTATTTCCAGGCATTCTCTCTGCTGGGGGAAATTTTCATTTTATTCTTCTCAGTGCTGTAGCCCCATTTTCAGCCTGAATTCCTTAGTTCTCTTGCTGTGGTTATTATTTTTCAAGTGCTGTGGAGTTTCACTCCATTATTCCTTGGGTATGGAAACTTGTTTCATTAGAGTTAAGCACAGATAGTGATGGTTTTCAGGTAATGCAGCAAAAATATTTCTGAACAAATGAACTTTGAGCTTTTAAAAAAAGCCTGGTGGCCAGATCTGGAGGTGAATGCTGAGCAAGGCTAAGAGGAGCCATCCTGTGTAGCTTGGACAATCTGCATCAGATGAGCCCTGCGTGACCAGTCCTGAAGAAGGGCAGGCCAGCCTCTGTCACAGTCTCTCCTTTCCCACCAGGGCTGCCTCCTGCTAGCTTTGGAGGGAGATGAAGTTAGGTAAGATGAAAAGCAAAATTCTGAGCAGCCTTTGGGTGCCTTGGTCACTTCCAACAGGCCACCAAATTTCTGCATCCAGGAGTGCAGTGGCAGGATTTGTCCACTTCGTCCTCCAGCGTTTCCCAGGCTGTGGACCCCTAACACATGACAGTTTGCAGGGCTGTGCTTTCCCTGCTCTGAGCAAGCACGCTGGAGGCGGCTGGCTCCATAACTCATTCCCAATCAGCTACACGCTCCAAGGCCTGCTCGAGGCCCTGGCTGCCAAGTGTAATGTGTCTCCTCTTACACCCACACCTGCAGCCCAGCCTGCTGTCACCCAACCCGCTGCCTCTCCCAGCCATCCTGCATCTGGCTGCACCCTGCGCCAGCAGCCATCCTTTTTCCAGTGGGTGAGGCCAAGACCTTTCCTTCCCTGATGAGGGGACATCCTCCCTTCACCTTCCCCAGAGAAGGGTCCCTGTGCCTTTTCATTGAGTCGTGGGGCTGTGTATGCAGGCACCTGGCTGCTCCTCAGAGGAAGCTGATATAAACTTCCCTATGCTTAGCAAAAGCTTTAAGGTACTGTTCTTTTGCTTCCTCCTCACCAAAACAAGGGCTGTCAAGATCCAGATAAAAAACCCCCATAAATATACTCTCATTGCTGCTCCCTCCCTTCTTCCTGCTGCTGCTCCTTCTCCTTTCTCTGGTAACCCCTGCTGATGGCAGCAAGTGGGAATCAGGGGCTGTGCATGAAAGAAGGGTGGAATTAGTGCTGAGAAAACTCATGCTTGACTTTAACTGGGGTTTGAGCTTGCAGCCAGCAGTTACTCATCCTGCACAGGGGACATGACTGGAGAACATCGGTCCTTCTGGCAGGGGAGGGATGTGCTTACCGCCAGTCTTAAGCAGGGTGGAGTGCCGGCATCCCTCACCTCCTCATTCCCAGCCCTCTGGGCCAGGATTTTTGCTTTTGAGCTCTGGATGTGCACTTGTACTAAATTTATGCCTGTATGCAAACCCTTTACAAGTATGCTCATTATATTTGCATAAAATATCCCTGGAGGATCATAGCATCAGAAGTGGCAGGGTTCATCCATGTGCCTTAGAGAAGGCAGAGGTATAGGGATGTCATTTATGTGTATGCACGTGGATATGGACATACATCTCACACAGGCCAGAATGTGTCCACCTGGGAAAGTTAAAGGCAAGAAGATCACTTTGGATGTTGTCCATGTGAAAATTGGCAGGGTAGGAGTTAACCCTCCCTTTCTGGCCAGAAAGGCTACAGCTGCCTGTCCTGAGATCAAGGCATTGCAGGACAGACCCAGCTGTGAAGAATTAATTTCTCTCCTTCCTCCTCCAGGAGAAGTCTTATGGGCCAGGGCTAAGAATATGGATGGAGAATACTTCCCAGGAACAGAGCTAGAGGGTAACCTGAGGAGAAGGATTTTTCTTTCTCTTATTTGTGGAACTTGGCAGGAGCACAGTATTTTGAGTTTTGCTGTGACTTGGCAGGGTAATGACATGTCTTGTCCCTTGACTTTGACTGAAGTCCTTTTGGATTTGCGTGGCTCATGTAATGTCTTTAACAAGTGTGTACATGCATGTGCTTGCTCTTCATAGAAGCAACGTAGACTTGAGCTGCAAAGATGTTGTTTTAAAATATCTTTCAGTATAAGACCAGGGAGTGTTCTCTCTTAGTTAGGATTGAGCTACTGGTACAGCCCAAGAGAAGACCAGGTGGAGAAGGCATAAGGTAGTGCTTATATTCGCCTTCCTTCCCAATTACTACTAGGAAAGTCAAGTTATGCTTGATGGAAGCTGTGCCAGGAAAGGAGCTAAGATCTTGGCACCACCCTTTCCTATTTCTGTGGTTGCCCAGCTCTGATCTGGCACCAGTCTCTGTGGGCTTTAGAGAAAAAAAAAAAAGGTGGTTTCCTATCGTTTCAGCTTTGCAGCCTGGCATGCTTTCTTCTTGCAGGGCCTGGTCTTCTGCCAGCAGAAGCATATGTTGAGTCTGGCCCAAGAAGACAGTTGGACTCAGTTTGTACAGTTGGGTACTAAAGGCCAGCAATATTGATAAAGTGAAGGAGAATCGCTGAATGCAGCCTTTGAGAGTTCCTCCCAGCTCATCACCACCTGTGTTTGAACCCTGACTAAAATGTGAACACTTGGGGTGAGGGTGGAGATGTTAACTGGTCACCTGGGGGGGAGGAGAGGGGAAGATTAGAAAACCAGCTCAGCTGATCTCACTTCTGACACTCAATTTGCTCCCTTAAAAGTAAAGTTCTTGCTCTCCTAGTGACTTATCTTTGTGGGTTTTCAGAAAACAACCTGTCAGAGAAGCCTTCTCAAAAGTGACTGAACCATGCTATGTCTGCTACCCAAAACCAGCCTTTGCTCCTCAGGTTCATTGTAGTCAGCCTCAAATAAATCTCTGCCTATGACCTCCCTGGTGTATGAATCACAGAAAACAAGGTCAGATGCAGAGGTTGTCTAGTTTATCCCATTCCACAAGGAAGGACAAACAGTGCTAGTAGTTAACCATGAGAACCTGCACACTACTGCATTACTGCACTTTGATCCCGCTTCTTGACCTGCTTGCCATGGATCTGGAGCACAGCAAATTCCCTCCCTCTCTGCCACTACCCTTTATGTATTTGAAGACTATGGTTCTGCCTTCCTCTGATGTCTCTTCTTTACACTGGAAAAAAAACAACAAACAAGAGGTGTCTTTCTGATCTTACATGGTTGTAGACCCTATTTTCTAGACCTTTATCATTTGTGTGATCCTACTGTAGTCCCTCTGTCCTGGTTGTTCAATTAACTTGAAATCCAATGCCCCAAACTGGACACAGAGTTCCAGTGAGATCTTAGCAGCACTGGATGAGAAGAGAGGAACACATCACAGACCAGGCAGAAGTCTCTCCTCTCTATGCATACATGATGTTTGCTGAAATATTTTTACTTTTTTCCCTTCTCTTTCTTGCAACAGCATAGTGTTATTGACTTCAGATGTTTCTAGAACATTTCTTTATTTGTTCCAATTTTGTCTGTAAATTCCAATGACATTGGCTTGCACTTTATTCTTCAGCTCTTCCCTTTTCCAAAAAGGAGTTATGTCTCACTTCCCCAGTATTCTGACACCTTGCTGGTTCTCTGTGGGATCCCAGAGACTTGTAACAGCCGTGAGATTGCTTTAACAAGCAGTCTAAGCACATTATATGTAATCCAGGCAAGTATTCTTTACTTATTCTTTCTTCTTTCTAAACTGAGATCTTTTCCTGTCATTTGTGGCACTAATTGCATTAACCATTTGGGTACAAGTGGTCTCTTTACTCAAAGCTTTACTCACTTGTGGTGAAGAAGGCACGTGTTTCCACTCTCTTTATATCATGCATTGCTAGTTTTTCTTCCCTCTTGGATAGTTCTTCCATGGTTTTTGTCACTGATAATGTATTTTATGTTTTCTTGATATGTTGTTGGTCCTCTTGGTTCTATTTCTTCTTGCATCTTGAATTTTTTTTTTCTGTTTTGGTGCCTGTATCTTCAGCCTGTGCGTTTACATTCCCATGCAAGTGAATCTCTTTCATTTTCTGAATGCACTGTTTCTCGTGTTCAAAGGCAATGAAGTGGTCATGATTTATGCAAATAGTCTGTCTCTTATGACAGTTATTTTCCCTGCTCTGCTGGGATTGTTTGAATTGATGTCCTTACCATTGTTTCTTTAAGGTGCTGCAAACTTTCCTGAATTCTCTGTTCTCTGAGACTTGTTTCTCATGATTATCAGTTCTAGGCGGTTTTTGAAATATGGATTCTGGAAATCCATTGTGTTTATTTTGCTGCTTTCCTTCGTTCCTTTCCTATGGCATGTGAACTCTGTTTCGTGGTCATTCTCACCCCAGCTGCATTCCTCCTCTTGTGTGTTTTAAGTGGTTCCTTCTCTTTAGTTAGTCAGACTTAGTTCTCATAGTTCTCATTTGGATTATGTAGCAAGGTTTTAATCTCTTCTTATTTATTCCTTCTGCTGTTTGCATGATTTCATCAGGTGATGCCTTATCCTCAACGATTTTCTAATGAGTAATGGTATTTCCCCTCATTTTTAGTAGCTCTACCTGAGTGATTGATGCTTATATTTACCTGTTCAGTTTTGAAATCAGTCCTTGTGGATCCTAGTTGCATTAATTCAGCATGTCAGGGCACAGTGATGCTCTTCTTGTCTTGAGTTGAATGCTAGCTCTGATCACCAGTTCTTTTTCTTGGAATGTCCATCCAGGTTCAAGCAAGTCAAAACACTCCTGATGATCCCACCTGCACAGCCACGCATTCATTTCCAGGAATAGAGTTATAAGTAGCTGATGCCACTCATGACCAAAATAGCTAGTGCTTTATTCATGGAAGGAATTTTCCCTTCCTCCTTTCATACTTCAATTGGCCTGACCAACGCTAAGAAAACCCACTCTGAGTAGTATGTTGAATCCAGCCAGATGCCAACACATCAGACCTCTAATTCCCATTGAAAATTCATAGTGATATTACTCAAGGTGCAATTAGCACTTTATCTAATTGAAACCCAATCTAGATTCAAACTAAGCCACTGACATCTTTGATAATCTGCTGTGAGAGGAGGGAGGCCTGACATCCCTCTCCTATATCTGAACCACTTGGCAGAGCAAGAGCTGTTGCTGACCAGGACTTATTGTTTTCCTGCCAAGAGGAGGTGGCAGAATTCAGGAAAATGCAATAAAATATCCATGTCTGTGGAAAGGACATAGTGAGTAGGGAGGAAAGCAGAGATCTGTCTATGCAATAAATTGGTATGGTGCAATGTATTGAGGTATTAGGTATGCACATAGATATAATGGTACTTTTCCCTTCATGCAAAGACATTCCTTTCGTCACATTACCCATGTGGCTGCTCTTGACCAGCTCGTTAAACTTAAGTGTAAGATGGAGAGTCTCATAGATGACAGAAACAAAAGTATGAGTTATTTAAAATTATTATTCCTTCTTCTTTATTTGAAAGCATCCTACTCACTGTCAGTAGAGTAGGGTTCATGCACTCCCCATTGATATTAGGCTCTTGCACAGCAGCATCCTCAGCTGGTACTGTCCATTATTTCTGATGACCTGGAAAACCTTCCTAGCATTGGAGAAGCAGGGATTGCTTTTCGTTAGGGCCCTCTGTCACACAGAGACCACTGTAAGCACTTCTGTGCTTTGTAGCAAAGAAGTCAGACCTAAGGAAGTGCAGATCTGTAGCTGGCACTGCTGAACACAACATGGTGATGTCCCAGTGTGAGCATTGTGCCAGTCCTCAGCAGCAACGAGGCATGAGAGAAGCTCTTCCAGGTATTGCACTTACATGGTGACATTGAGAGAAAAAGGAGGAAGAAAAAAAAAAAGAAGAAAAAAGATAGGCAATAGATGTGACATTCCCATGGATTCTCTCCAGTCACTAATACATTTATCTGAATTGCTGTTTGATGCTCAATTTCATCTGATGTGCATGTCATGCAATCTTTCTTATCTCTCACTGACACCTTCAGCCTTTCATATTTTGATAAATAAACTGGTATCTTTCTAAAAAGTTCTCTCTCTGGGCTTCTGTGTGGCTCAGGTTGTCAGAGAAGCGATTCTCCACATCACAGCTCTTGAACTAAAATACTTGTGCTTCTGTCTCCATTAACACTTGGGTCTTGGTCTTTGACTTTTCTTTCAGCCAGTGCCTTCCAGTGCTTTCTGCAAGAAGGCAAAGTGCAGGAACAGACCTCTAGCTTGCAGAAGACAGCTCAATTCATTTGAGATAAGTGACTGGGAACCAGGACCATGCCATCCGCTGTGCTGGATCAGAGTCATATTCACAATTCATCTGTTTATGCCACAATTAACCATTCAAATAAAATTTTTTATCACTCCTAGTTAAAAGCAGATATAAATGAGAGCTTCCTCTTCTGAACAAAAGGCCTTGCTCCAAAACAGAATTCCTTCTTCCTGGAGCCAGGCAAAATAACCAAGTGGGGCGACAGATGATTCATCTACCAGCACTCTTCATCAAAAACTGTAGCTAAAACAAGATTACTAAGAAGAAGAGTGCTATTAAAGGAGGAAACTGCTGCTGTAATTTTGTTAAGGAACATGAGATTATTTAAAAGCCTTTTAAAAAGTGTGTTTGTTCCGGGAGAGGAGGGGTGAGGGAGGATTTTAGAGGAAAGGAGAAGGGAGATTATTAGTCTTTCTTGCCTATAAAGATTCATGCTGCCTCCCTTGCCCTAGCCAGCAATGGTAGTGATTTCAAGAGCCTTTGTAAGTAATTACTCTAGCCATAATGAATAGGGGACAACCTGCACCTTAGCTTTGCAGAGGCTGAAAGCATGGGAGGAAAAAAAGGTTGTGGGGTGTAGAGGATTTGGAGCACTACCCTGCACATAATTGCAGGTTAAGATTATTTTCCAGCCTGTGTTTTTGTTGCTGATGGTGACAAGCCCTCAAATACTCACACAGCAGCAGTCTCACATTGTTCAGTGGTTTTATAAACTCTCAAAGCCATGAACAAGTGAGCCTCAAAGTGTGTGCCTGGCTTCACTCACCGATAACCAGGTTTGCACCTGCTCAGCACACAAAGCAGAGATGAAGCAGGTACTGAAACAGGCTGCCACCACTTCCAGCAGGCTCCACTATGACTTATTCACAGCTAATTACACAGCACACACATGTTAGCGCAGTGAGCCTGTACAAGGGGGTGCAGGGGCAGAATCCCAGAGCTTGGGGAGCAGGGATTTGGGTGATTCTGCAGGGAGCCATCTAGAGCTGGCTGCAGACCTTAGCTGGGTACTGCTCCTGGATTTGGTCTGTCCCCAGTCCACTGGGTCTCTCACCAAGCTAGATCAGCACAGCTGTCTCTGGTATTGAGGGTCAAACCTTATCCTGGAAAGTTTGAGAATCCAATTCTACTTCTGAATGTGGCTTCTTGAGATACCAACTAGATGTTCTATAGGTATTCTTGAGAGAGAGAGGAAGAGGATCTGTGCGCTGCAGACACAGATCACTGGCCAGGAGTTACATGTAGTCTCTCCAAATGCGATCCTGCACAGGGAAACCTAAGGCACAAAAGCTATCCATTTAACCAGATACATCAGTTGTACAAAAAGCATTTTGTGTACACTGTCAACTTGCAGTCAGAGCTGTGCATTTTGATCAGTTTTTCAAGGTCAGACAGAAACTTGGTGGTGATCTGGTCTGACCTCAACTGGTTTTCAGTTTTTCACTCTGCTTTTTTAAAGAGGGAGGCTCTGCACCAGGGTTCCCTGTGATTGGATCAGGATGGGGTGCTCATGGGCAGAATTTGGCTCAGGGGATGCCTGAAATATTGAGAAAACATGGGTTGTGTCTGTCCATTTCTCCCAGACGACAGAGGAGTGCTCTGGAATGGAGCAGATACCTGTTCATTTGTCGTGTGTCAAAGTTGCACTGCTGTCGTAAATTAATGGCATGTTTTAAATGCAGAGCTCCACTGAGCTGAATGCTATAAAACTTTGGCTTTGTGATGTGTCAGGATAGGGGGGTTGGGAGAACTGCGGCAGTTCTGGACTTCAAAAAAAGAAATTTTTCAGAAAGGATCTCGGAAGTTGAGAGAGGTTCCAGAAATTAACAATTTTGAATTTGTGCTGCAAAAAGAAAGTTCAGGATGTGGCTTGTTTTCTCTAGTTAATCCCTTCTAAATATTTCAGGAAAAGGGAAAAAAAAGAAGGTTTGGAAATAGTGGTTTGTTTAAAAATAAGATCAAACGTTCTACTAAACACATGAAGAAATCCTTCAGCTTTTTGTACCCTGGGATCCCTCCCCTCAAGCTGGCCCACCCTACTTGATGCATCCTGGAAGAGCCAAAAATGAGTTTGCATTTTTTAAAATGTACATCTAGTATTTGGTAGCCTCCAAATTTGGTTTCAGACTTCAAAGAGCATGTCCAAAGCATTTGTCACACACAAGCTGTGATGCATGTATGCAAAGAAACAGGGAATCAGACCTGTTCTTCCTGTAATGTGCAAACTGACCTGGGGCTGGGGAGAGACCCCCAGCTCTGGCATCAGACCCTCTGCACGACTGGCACAGCCTCCCCTCACTGCCCTGACTTATGAAGTCTCTCTCTGCAGGCCAGCAACGTGCCCAAGGCCTCTGAAACCCTGGATCCATCCAGCATGGACCAAAACACACGGAGCTGGCTGCATGCCCAAACGCAGGGGTTTGTGGGTGTATTGTGTCCTTGCATACATTTCCAGGGAAAACATATTACACCTAGCTTCAGATGCCAAACTTTTCCAATTATGAGAGAACAGTAATTCACCAAGGAGCAAGTACTACTTCAATTTCCTTTCCTTGGAAGTGATACTGAGAATCTGTTCTGAATGGAGGCAGATGAAAAATGCTACATGTTAATGCATATTCTGGGTTAGCTGTCTTTGTTAAATTAGAATGAATGCTGCTCATTTCCCATCTGGTCCTCTTTGACATTACTTCCAGAATATATTCACAGCTCTTATTTGTACAGTACAAATGGCTGGCTGTAGTACCAACTTTACCTTTTATAGGCTGCTAAAATGTTGGTGCCAGATCGCAAAATAACGTTCTACTTCTAGGAAGCATCTGTGGGCATTGCTTGCTCCAACAGCTTTCTTTTTTTCTTACTCTTATTTTCTTTAAATGTAACCATATATGTGAAGTGAGTTTGTTGTCAAACCAAGTGAAAGTTGACGGTTTGACAGCCCTGGAGCCTGCAATCTTCCTCGAGCAGCGAGGATGCAGCAGGCAGATCAAGCAACGTGCTATCAGCTCTCTCATCTCTTCTGCACAGCCTTCCCCGAGGGCTGAAAGCGCAGATATTTCTCCATCTGCAGCTGCCGGTTGGTGCCTTTGCTGACTGCTGTGCCCAGGGATTTTTTGCTCTGGATCCCTGCGTGCTCCGGGTTGCCCTGAAAAATACCAATGCAGCAGCAACAGAGCAGCTCTCAGCCAGCGCTGAATCCGGCGCTGCTCACCTGAGCTGGTTTTCTGGTTATTCCGAAATCTTCGCATCCGGGAGTGTTTGTTTCTGCCAGTTTCCTTAGCAGGCTCCCCGTTCCGGCAACCTCCGCCCTTGCCCTCCGATGCGTTTCAGACCTACCTTGGTAAACAGTGTTGTGATCTGAAACGCCCACGTTTGTCTGCCTGGAGTGACCAAGGGCTGCGGCGTCGCGCCGGGAATTCTCACCATAGCAACTACGGGCACTGACAGAATTTGGTACTTATTAAATAGGCTGTTTGTTTACCTCTCGGGCTGCGAGAGCAGACGACAACCTGCGCTGAAACACCGCCAGCTGAACAATGCTGGGCTGCCACTGGAAACTTCACGTGTGAAACAGATAATTACTGTGTTCTGTAAATGAAACAGATACGGAAAGCCTGCGTGGGGTGGGAGTGTTGAAGATGTAGGGTGACATGGTATTATTATCAGAAGATCAGGAAGCATGCTCCTCAAATGCTGCTAGGTGCTCCCGGTGGATCCAGCAGAAAGTGAATCCTTCTGGTCACATCCCCTTGACAGATGATCTAAATGGATGTGTTTACGGAGGTCAGTTCATGGACTTAGCAAGCACCAAATGCACGGGGCAGGGAAGGGAGGGAGGAATAAATTATCGGTAGCCCAGCAGAAAATACTGAAGCTGGCAGACAGAAGCTCAGTGCTCAGCCTCTCAGGGGTCAAATGTATGGGAGTGGTTTTTAAGATGGTTGTCAATGCTCAAAATGCAGAATCACCTAATGGTGCAAAAGCAATTTTCAGAAAGCACCTCCCGTCATTCGTGCAACTGGTTTAGTACCAGCAGTGTGGCATCTGCCATTCTCTGGGCAACCCTGTTCTTCCAGTGGGACACACCCTGGTGCAGGGCTGCTGTCAGCTCCATTCAGCGAAGGATACAGGTGATTTTAAAAAAGAGAGGAAGCATCACAGTTTAATTTCTTCCACCCACCCTAGAGCTGCCCAACCTCCTTAGCAGTGCCTCTGTCAAGGCAGTGTCTTTCAAGGAATACACGGGGGTGCTGCTGGGCACCCATCACTACATGGGTGGGAGCAGGTTGATCTGCCTCAGCATGAGATTTCTGAGCTGTGCTGTCTGTCCCGTTGGTGCACAGTGTTGGGTGCAACTGTCTGTGCTGAACCCTGTCAGCAAAGCCTTGAGGCAGCCCTCTAAAATCAGAGTCCCCAGCACAGCCAAATCCACTGAAAGGAGCACTTGTGGGCATGGCCAGAGTACAGACTGGGAGCATTGAGCACTGAGCATCAAGCATCCCGTGGCACACAGCTGCAGTTTCTGTCCAGCACCTGAACAGGTCACCTCCTACAAGTCTCTGCTGTGGATGGGAATTCCTGCTTGACCCGGCCTGCCTGCTGCCTCAGCACCACTGAAGTTTGGGATGTTGTCAGCACTGAGGGGCTCAGTCCAGGCAGCAGCCACAGTGCATGGCTGTAGGACACTGAAAGAGGAAACAGAAGTCATAGTCCATACCCCCCACCGCTGGCATTCCCATTAAATGGGGCCGGGGCTCAGGTTCCTGCCCCAGGCAGGGAGGGGACGGGAGGTGGACTGAAGTCACTTTCCATACCATCACCTAATTAGAGCATTTCAGTAAGAAGGACAGGTCCAAGCATCATCCCCTTTGCCTTTTGGGAACCACAATAGGTGTCTGGTCACAGGTGGCATGCCTAGGACTTTGTGCAGGCAGGGGCTTGTAGGAAGGGAGAGCAAAGGGGAGAAATACCTCTGTGACAAAGGTGAGCCTGGAAACCAGCCTTCATAGCTCTGCTGGCTGCAAAAGGCCAAGGATTCTGAAGGCTTTTATTAACACTTTTCCTCAGGTCTTACCTTGAACTAACCTTTTTCCCTTCCCTAGGCAGTAATTTTTGCCCTTTTTTTTTCATTAACCTTATCACCTTGTTAATAATCCTCCCTTGGGTGCAGGTGCTAACCCTTCTTTTCGCTTACATGTAGTAATTAACAAAAGCTCAATAAATTGTGCTCAGATATCCCTAGGCTGGAACTTCTTCTTCTCTTCCAAAACCAAATAAGGGATTTTAGACCTTTAAACCTGCCTGTCTTCTCTAACCATGTGAGCTTGTCTGATGAGGGTCACTACACCTCCATACAACCCTGCCCTTGCTTAATGGCAGGAGTGGGAAGCCCTGTGTTGCTGTACTTGTTTCCCCAACTCTTTGAGCATCTTTCAGTTTTAAGTGCACAGGGCTTTCCTTAGGGGTGCCTTGAGCATGAGGTGTTTTCACTCCACACCTCCTGGCACAGTTGTCTTTGTTTCAGCATCACTGGGAGGATGGATGGAGAATGCTGCTGCATCCCAGGCAGGTGTGGATGCCCTCCGGGGGACTTTCAGTGGGACTGGCTCCTCATCTGAGTGTGCCCATCCTGGGAACCAGGGAGTCTGGTCCCCACAGCTGGCTCCTCCCTGCTCACCGCAACAAGGAAAAAACCCCAGAATGAAGCAGGGAATAAATTGCTACTGCAGCAGTAGTTTCAGCTACCAAGACCTTGGGAGGGCTTGGGGAGGCTGGGCCACCAAAACTTTGGTGCCATTCAGGGCACAACTCTGAGCCCAGCCGATCTCACCCAGACCCAAATCTTGATGCAAGGGGTACCACTGAGGTTCACTCGGACATCACAGCTTCTCACAACTTCAGCATCCTCTGTTTCTGGATGCTCAACTTTAAACGGCATAGATTTCATTTTCCGAGATGCCAGACTCTCCTCATTTCTGCTTCAATCAGAGCACAGCAGAAGCACCAAACTGAGCCTCTAGTTTGGATAGAGAATGGGGATAACAGCAGCATGCCCCGAGGGGAGAGGTTATTGCTCTCCTTTGAAAGGGCAAGGATGGAGTTCAGTGAAGGTATGAGGATTAAGCAAATGTTAATGGTGAGCAGGTAAATGGGTGATCAGATTAGAGGGAAAGCAGCAGGCCCTTACATGTGGGGACAAGCAGAACTGTGGGGCAGCTACTGGCCACAGGGCTCTTCCTACCTCTCAGAGAAGTGCTGCTGTGCCTTGTTTCCAGGCTGGTTGTGGCAGTTTTGTGTGTTGCTCTTGTTCCAGCCTTACTGCTTATTATGACCAGGCACATTTCACTTTTCAAGGTACTTTTCTACTGACTGTCACGTAAGCAACAGTATGACCCAAAATGTGGCCTTGAATATTTATGGTGATCATAGGAACACTTTCTATAGCTAACATTTCTTTGGTGTCAGACATTAGTGGAATTTGAAGATACAGACATGTTGGAAGATGGTTCCCTACCATTCAGTTCTGCAAGAAGAGGGGTGATGGCATGTGTCAGGCACTGATGGGGTAATTCCCCAGTCTTCTGGTGGACCTTTCAGTCATCCTTGTGTGGGGCTTCCTCAGTACAGGATAAAACCGTGGTCCTTTTGAAATTTGTCATGAGTTCCCATGGATAAAAGGTGTCTTAGAAGGTGTATCTTTGCCCAAAAAGTGGACAGTGTACAAAATTAATTACATAAGACAGAACAAAAACGTTTGCACATGTCATGGTTTAACCTAGGATAACGTGGATTTGTACATGAACTGGTTAGGTATGAGGGAATTTGTTTCTCCAGAGTATTTCTTTCTGCTCCCCTACTTCCATGATTTCTGATGAGCTGCAATTCCCCAACTGCACTTCAAAACATTGAGGAGAGCAATTGTGGGCAGTGTGGAGTTGAACACCAGAAGAAAACTGGCCTGTTCTTCTCTGTTCATAGTGGTGTCCTAAGCTGACTCTTTCACTGGACTCAAACCACTCCTGAACACCAGTAGTTATTTCTGCTTACTGCTTTAGAATAACACCAGTGGCTTTCCTGGGGCCCTGTTCAAAGCAGGGGCTGCTTTGGGTTTCTCTGTGGGGAGGGGAGGGAAGGATATGACTTGGTGCACATTAACCATGCTGGACCCTTCCTCCCTGGCTGTTGTGCTGGGCTGCCAGGGAAACAGAGGTTGGGAGCTGAGCCTCTCCCCTCCCAAGCCCTGAGCTATGGGACATCCACCTGCCTACTTTAACTATGCTCCTTCCCACCGTGAAGCTGCACATCCACGGTTTGGAGCTGAATTGAAGCTGGTCTTCAAGGACAGCTGAGCCCAAGCCAGACCTGAACTCCCCAAACTTATCCTGGTTCAAATACCTGGGAGACGACTGCTGCGAATTAGACAATAAGTCTCTTTGTTTCCCATTTCTGACTCATCCTCTTTTACTGTCTCACGTTTGCAGCAAAGAATGAGTCCAACTGCCAGTTTGGAGAATTATTTTTGTGGCAGAGCATGCCTGATGGAAGAGACACCCATTGCTATCCATTTCCATTAGCAGCCTGTCAATAGAAATTAAATTACATGAATAAGGCACTATCAGTGCCAACATCACTGGAGGAAAACATTAATTAATCCTCATTTACATTAGTCAGTGCTACCATCAAATAGACTCTTCTGTTGCTACAAAAGACATTTCCACAAATGATTGTGGCTGTCTGATAAACAGATTCACAGAACCTCACTGACTCACTTGTTGGGCACTCGCCATCATGTTCAGGGTCTGAACGAAGCAAATGCTTTGTGGGATTCTATTCAAAGCCCAGGTTGAACACTGGGCCTCTGAGTCCTATTCAAACTAACTCAGACACTGAAGAGGTTGGGCTTTGGGCTTTAAAGGAAATAAATCCCCAATTACCTTAAAATAGTCAAAGCAAATTTATTTTTCTAAGGAGTTCATGATGTGCCTGTCACTGGTGTATCTAAACATCACTCTTTCAGAGGGCACTGTACAATGGGAGGAAAATGAAGGGGACTGATCCTTGCCTCTGGCTCGAGGAGGAAGGATTAAAAGCTAAAATCTTTCCCGAGTGAATGTTTAAGTCAGACATTTAAAGTCAGCCCTATTTACATCACAGGATGTCTTTACTTTGGGATTTTTGAGCCCTGCTGAAATCCAGCTCTGCTTTCACTGCAGACTGAATGAAGATCCCACTTCCAAAAACTGCTGCCCTCTGAGGGGCTCCAAGCCCTGGCCCTGCACCATGGCTCACCTTGGAGTGCCTGATCCCCAGCTACCTGCCTTCTGTCTGGGGAAAGGAAAGCAAGGAGCAGTGCTGCTGCACCAGCAATGCTGGCCCTTGCACCCATCTTTTGGGAGATAAAGAAGACATGGTGCATGGCGAGATTAATATCTGGGGCTCACCCAGTGCAGGAGAAATGACCATAAAGAGTCATCATGAACCCAGAGGCTTCCCTAATGGTCTCACCATCCCATTCATCCACTGAGCTGGCACAACTGACTTCACCACTAAAAAACATGGATCTTTAGAATAAGCAATGCAAACCCTTGGCTTTCATCCAGGGACCTCCTGGGAAAGGAGGGTCTGCAAACTGGGATGGCTTGGAAAACACTTTGGAGAGGTCAGGTGTGTGCTTTGGGATTGTAAGCCCAGTTCCTGGATCTGAATACTGGACACACCAATATTTATGCCATTTCCAAGTTCTCCTGTGACTGTGCAGGAAGGACTGTGACCTGATGAAGTAGGTTGTTTCCCCAGGAGCTGTGTAGGTATTGGCTCAGGCTGAGCCACACACCAGGCAGAGCTGGTCACTGTGGGTGTCTCTGCCTGTGTTGGAAGCCAGAAATTAAACAGTCCTCGTGACAAAAAACCAAAAGGATGAAGACGCAGCAGTGAGAGAGAAGCAAAGAAAACACTAGACTATGTCTAAATCATGGCAATGACTTTCTAAATGAGCTGCATTGCAGGGCTGGCTTTACGGGCCACTGAGGTGACTGTGTACCAGCGCCACAGATATTTTATTCCACTTTGCTGCAGGAGACAAAATGGCCTAATAGGAGGTGGGAATGGGTGAAAATGGAAATTACAATAATCAGCAGCTTTTGCCAAGAGATAAGAAATGCCATTAGCAGCTCTTCTCCGTGGCGGATTGCTGGGTCATGGGCGCTGCTCCTCCTCCCCGAGGATTCAGGAAAGCGGTTCATCCAGCCACCAGCACCACCGGGGACCTGCTTGGAAACACAGGCTGCAAATTCTTATCTCCAGTGAAGACCTGTGTGCTTGTGCTCAGGGTCTTTCTTTTAACCCATGTGCAAAAGTAGCACTGGTACAGGTCTATACATTGAAAAGCACTATTTTGAGACAGTAATGAGGGATAGAGAAAGAACAGAAAAATCAACGTAAATTCTCTAGATTTTGGTAGGTTTTTAAATCATATTCAATGCTTCAGCTGTATAGTGTCTGGCACAAACTGCTGGTTACCGTAATAAGTCTTTAAATCTACTAAGTGCCCTTCCACTTCTTTTCTTCCTTTCACAAGGCATGTGTTCAACTGCTAAATGACTGTATGGGGATGTATTAAGCAATAAACAGCAGAGTCCAGATAAAAAAGCTTAGCTGGGGTAAAGATAAGGCAGCATCCACACAATCAGTGCATGCACGGGCAAAAGCAAGAGCAGGAAATGTGGGATGCATCTCAAGAACACTGTGCATGAAAGAAAAATATACCCCAAAACCCTCCTGAGATTTAGATTAAGGAAATGGGGTTGTAACCAGCATTTATTTATTGGTCCTGCTCCTGGGGCTGTCCTGGGAAGGCAGGGATGGGCAGTAGTTTCCACCCTGGGTAGGAGATGGGGCTTTGAAGCTCTGCTGATCCATGGAGGGGCTGATTCCTGCAGAGCTCAGCCTGGTCCCTCTGGGTGGAGGTGTGCAGGCATCGACCCGCTGCTCCATCCTTCTCGGCATCTCTCCACCTAAGGGGAGAGAGCTTTCGGTGCATGTTCCCCCGACAGCGATGCCTCAAAAGGTCTCTGCAGGAGATATGGTGAGCAGCCCTCAATGAAAGCTAAATCTGACTCAGAGGAATCGCTTGAAACGTGTTACCCTGTCATCTGCTACCTTGTACCGTGTGCCAACATTACTATAATGAACCGCTGATCTGCGCTTAATAGCTACACTGTGGCTGAAAAGCTGGGGACTCCCACGTCATGTAAATTTGCCTAGATTTCCTACGCCTACTGTTGACCTCCAGTCCCTTTTAAAATTGTTTAGTTTCTCAGAATAGAATGGATGTATTCTCGGGTTTTTTTCAGTGAGACAAATGGAACAGGAGTCAGGTCCCTAATTTGATGTTAAACTGAATTGAAATAGCCGTGGCAGAAAAATCTCAGCTCAGGTAAAATGTTAGGTATGTAAAATTTTTAGATGCTAATCTCTAGCTTTCCTTGTATGAGCTGTTTTATTTGGTTGGTTCTTTTTATTCCACTAAATAAATTTTTAAATTTTTACTCACTTTTCCAGATAATTAACCTTTCTGCTTCAAAGTCAAGGGTGAGGATGTAAGGGTTGATACTCCCAGGGATTCTTACCAGGTGTGACAAGTAAAATTAGAATCACAGAATAACAGAATGCCTTGGGTTGGAATGATCCTTAAAGATCATTTAGTTCCAAACCCCATGCCATGAGCAGGGATGTCTGATTAGAAGTAATCAGATAAAAATTATGTGGCACCATGAAAGACTGATAGTGCCAAAAGCAGAGAAGAAACTGTGGATAGTCTTACCCTGGCATGTTTGAAGAACAGTGATTTAAGGTAGACAAGTGTGGTATGTGCTAAGAAATCAAAAGCAAAAATCACCTTCAAATTACTCATCACCGTAGAAATGCCCATTTAACTGAAAATGTTCTCCTTAAATAAACTCATAGACTAGTTTCCATCATGACCTTGTGCCAATCTGGCCACGACTACATTCAGCATGCAGCTGGGATGTCTCCCACATGGGCAGTATTCCCATGGAATGGTGAACAACTTCATGTACATGTTCCATGCACTCCCTGGTTTCTCCCACAGCCTGTGGATAGGTAGCCAAACAGGGTGCAAGTGGTGCCCAGTGGCAGTGACAGGGGTGATTTCCTTCTGCTTGGCTCCTGGACATGAGGTGAATCCAGCTGGCTGGAGGTTGTAAGAGAAAGTGGGAGACACCTCCTGTGCCGTGTGCTGCTTCCCTCCAGCATCTCAGTCTTTGTGCTCCAGGAGAGGCTGGGGGCTCACTGAGAGCACACAGGGCTCTGGAGGGCTCTTTCAGTGACTGCTGAAGAAAGCAGGTGGTGGGCTAGATGAGGGAGAACAGATGGTCTGAGGACGGTGTTTGAACACCAGGCTGGAGAAATTGTTTCTACCCTGCACCTCCATCATGCAAGTTACACAAAGTACGCGGCAAATAACTTGCATGCAATTTTTTTAGTGGATTCTTCATTTTCTCTCTGGCCAGCTTGAGGCACTCATTTATTTTACTGTGATACATTGCCACCACGCTTTATAGCACCTTAGTGCCTTCCACATGGAGAGCTGAGGTGAAGTCCCTGCACATCACTGATCATTCTGTTTTCTTCTCTCTTGTCTCTCCTGTCTCTTTGTGGATCTGCTGAACTTGCATGTACACATGCACCTGGGGAGGGAAGAGAAGGGAGAGGTGGAAGATATCCACTGACTTGGCTGTGCTTCAGTAGGGATGTAAGGGTACATGCACTGCATTAATACTTAACTTCAGATTTCCAGATGTCTCAATGCTCACAGGCAGTGCAAAGTCTTTATGTTCAAACCACAAAGTCTGCTTGGTGCTATAAAACACAGAGCATTCAGAAAAATCTCAAGCTGAGCACTCTTAGTAATAGGGAAAGTAGCAGTTTTGACCTTAATGTCCTAGTTTCTCCTTTTTCCAGCTTTCCCAAAGAGGTAATGTCATCAGGTCTCTCAGGGAGTCAGTGCAGACAACCTGCTCAGCTAATGCAAAGAGCAATTGTTATGAATGAGGCATGAAAATTCAGGTAAAAATGTAGCTAAAGACATCCTTAATGCTGCTGATTTACCTGTGCAGTACTTGGTTTTCCAGTCATATTTATACTTTCAAATATATAAACAGCTACTTAGCAGTCCATGAGAAGTAAGAGGGGGGAAAAAGATCATCCTCAGACTGCAGTTTCATGCCTTGATCCTGGGACAGTTGTTCTGACCCAGTTAAAGTAACTTGAAAGATTTTCTATCTTTAATGTGAGTTACATCTCAAATGAGACACTGCCACATTGTGGGGTTAAAGCTTCTGTAGAAAGGAGATGGCAAATGGCCAGGACAGTGAGATATCAAGTCCATTTGGCTACACACATTTCTTAGCTGTGTTGCTGTAATACTTGGAGGCCTAGCTATGGTCCAGCACCCCATTTTGCAGAGTTCTTATTGGTTCTCCTTCTCTATTGTACATTTGCTCTGAGATAACAGGTAATTGCATAGGAAATAGAAGCTGGGCAAGAGACCAGGTCAGACTTTAGTTCTCAAAGGTTATCCAGAAAAAGCGAGGCATTTCTCTGGATAAGTACATGCCAGACATCCCATCAGGATCATGTTTAATCAGTCAACAGTGATGACCCCCCTAAAAATTGCCACTTGCCTTAGATAAGACATATCTCTCTGATAACCTCGCTATTTGCCTTATTCAAGATAATTCCCATAACAAGTACAATGAACTAGGTACTGTTTATTCAAGCAAAATTATTTATGAAGGGAATGGCTGCTGCTGTGACTCTCACACTCACAGGCGCTCTCAGGCAGGTGATGGTCACAACAATGGCCAGCCTGGGGCAGCAACCACAGCCCTTGTGGCTCTTCCCATCCACTGCCCCTGGGAAGATCACCCAGATGTCTGCCACAGCCATGGAGAGGCTGAGCAAAGCTGTTGTTCCAATTTCAGTCAGCGTTTTCAGTGTCTTTTCTCAGTTTTCAACCAAAGTCTCTCCTGGTTTCCAGGCACCTTGGTGGCTGGGGCCAGGAGAAGGTGGTGGGTGGGGAAGGACAGTGGGTGAAGATGTGACTGGGTCCATTGTCTGAGGGACACGGAGGTGAACTAGAGCTCATGTGGATGGGAAGGACAAGGTTGTGTTTCCAGACAGGCATGATGTGGTTTTTTTAACATGGTAAAACAAAAGGTTGAATGTAAGAGACAATCCTATGCAAGCCAAGAAATTGATAAAATACTACAGAAGGGAAATGGAAGAGAAAATCTCCTGAAAGCAAGGGAAGCTTTCACTCTCAAGAAAATTTTTGCAAAAGAATCAGCAGAGATTTTAACTTTTTTACTGTAGTTTATAAACATATATATATATTTATATCTTTATATCTATATCTTCATGGATGAGTGTGTGTCTATGTCAAATCCCCCAGCCCAAGCCTGGTATGCTGACCACTTGATTGAACCTGTAAGGAACATTATACAGACCTACAGACCCAGGAATGACAAGGATTTTACAATGGGCATATACACACACAGGACCCTGAAGCCTAATAAGGAAACTCTTTACCATTTGTTTAAAGACTACATAATTTATGTTTTTCATCATCTCACTGAGGAGAGAAGGTTGTTTACTTTGATTTGTTGATGCAGCAATTTTAAACATACTGTATGGTGTGTGGAGTCTATCTGGAAAAAAACCCACACTTTATTGATCACGGTGTATCCAACCCAAAAGCCATGGCACGTAAAGAAGGAAACTGTGTGTAAAGGGTAGAGAGTGAACCATTTTCCCTCATATTACACACCAGAACCCTTTATGTGATGTTTGTGATTGAAAACACCTTGCATGACAGTAAATCTAAAAAGAAAGATTAAAAATGCCAGATCTGAGATGTGCTTTGGGGCCAGAAGGAGAGGTACCCACAGACCCACCCCAGGCTGCACAGTCCCCAGAAGCCATGGGTGGAGGTTTCAGCTCTTTGGGGGCAGGTAGTTGTGGAACCAGAGGAACAACAGCGAGGCAAGTCCACGGAAAATCTGCAGTGATGAATTGTTTGCTCTTAACATAAGCAGGTTCATAAACCAACCTGATCCCTGAAGCTTGATAGAGACCAGATACCAGAAAGCACATTTTCAGCTGCGGAGCTGGCAGAAATCATACCTGTGATCCTGACCCAGGTATAGCTTTACATGGTGCTTCGAGCAGGTTTGATTGCTCACTGTGTTCTCACTAGGTTACCCAGTGCTGTCACGTACGCTGAGGCTCTCAGAGCTAAAACAAGCTTTGATTTTGTCATCACAGGCAGGGTGTTGTGGCTTGGGTTTGTCTGATGCTGCTTTGGGAGCACAGGGTGCTCTTTGGAATGCCAAGCCAAAGCCCCATCAGGCGTGGGGCTGAGCGTGGCCCATCACTGCTACCTGCAGCAAGGAGCAGGGCAACCTGGACAAGCCCCCAGGATGGAGGGATGGGGCTCTTCCTCCAGCTGCCCCTTCTCCAGGGAAGCCTGGCCAAAAGGTCCCCCCTTGATTGCAGAGCAGGTGCAGCAGTGATGCCATGGGTACCACACCAAAGCTGGGGTGGCCCTGTGATTTTCCTCTGTGCAGGTCTCATCACCCCATCCTCCCCTCAGTCCCTGCAGAGAGGAGCTGAAAGCCCCTCCCTTTGCTCCCGTATCCTCACATCTCCTCTTGTTTTCATTTGCAGTACATAAGCTCGCTGACGATTGTAAGTGGGGAGAGCAGACCCTCAATTCTTCAAACTTTTTACAAGAAAAGAGTGCACTTTGCCTAATATGGGCTGCTCCCTGGGCTCTTTGCTTACATCTGTAATTTTAAACAGAAGGAGTGGGGTTTGCTGGTGGCTTTTATTCCATCCTTGTTCCCATTTGTTTTACTGCAAGGAAAATGTAGCCACATAGTCTTACTTCTTTGTGCAAATGGTTTGCGTTCAAGCAACACATGAGAAGTAACAAATTAAGTTTGATGGCACATTTTCATAGGCCTGATAATCAAATGGTAAGTATACACTGAAAATCCAGATTCTGCCTTCAGGTCCTGAGCCAGATCGAAGTAGGTGGACTAATCAAGCTAAAGATCTAATTCAAACATCTAATTTTGTTTACAGCAACTACTTTTTTTTTTTTTTAAATCCTAAATGGTCCTAACATGAATTGTTACTATTTTCTTTTTTGTTTGGGTGGGGTTTCTATTGTTTCTGTTTCTGTTTTTGTTTTGTTTTGTTTTGTTTTGTTTTGTTTTGTTTTTTTAATGCTCATCTTTGATGTTTACATCCTATTGCAGCTGGGAATTTATTGACAGTATCTCTTATCAGAACTTCTTGCACTGTGCCAAACATTTATTGAAGCATTTTGTAGAGACAGAAAAAATAATTTCATCGTGCAGGGACTCTTCCTTGTCCTGTAGCTTAACTTTTTATTAGAGGTCATGAAATCAATATATCAACCCACAAAGTGACTAATGGCTAGTGTAGAGTAAGAAAATCCTCTCCTTATCTCTTCCTGCCCTTTTCCAACCAAGATATTTTTTGACAAAATGAAGTTTTAGCTGCAGTGAAGCATTTCAGCTTTCCTCAGGAAAACCCATGTTTCTTTTATAGAGACTAGGGCTAGAGAAACACTTTTTTATTGTAAAATTTATAGTTTCTGAGAGCAAAAATGTCTCAGCAGAAATGTTTTAACTAAATTGACTAATAGCAGTGTGCCTCTGATCCTATTAGTAGGATATATTCCAGACAGAACCTGAAATTAAGTAGACAGCTATTAACACAATGTAGTTTCAGCTTTTGAATTTTTATATTCAGATGATTCCATCTGAATTTTCTTTGTTCATGCAGTAATCTTTATTTCCCTGTTCAGGGTATGAACTTGGTTTACCTTCAGTGTTCATTTTGTACTGAAGTTTCCAAACACGAGTGGCATAAACATGCAGATGCTTTTCAGCATCTCATCCCTCTGTTGCCCTGGTCTGGACTGGACTGGTGCCCGGGTTGTGACCTGCTGTTATGATAAACAGCAACAGCTAAAGGAGCTCAGGGAGCGTGAGGGAGGGGAGGCCACCACTGTGTTGTCTCTTTTGGAGTCTTTGAAGGCCTGAAGGTGATGCCCACATGGATGAGCATGGTGACTCAGGCACCAGAGCTGTACAGGGTGCATTGACAACCTGTCCAGATGCACTGGCCCAGGACAACGACCCATCTCTGGGCTCATTAGCTTCATCCATGCTGAGTTTCAGCCAAACCAACCCTTCCCACTCCTCCCTCACAGCAACTTGTTCCATCCTCTTGGCCATGCCTCCAGAAAGGTACTGGGGTCTGATGAGGACAACATCAGAGATCAGAGTTGATTGTGGAGAAAATACAATTTTTCTTTTCTCCTTCCCTGTGTTATTTTCCAGCTAGATCAGTTTTCTAGGCTGGCTCACAGACCCTGCATGGGCAGGGAGGTGGCAGGAGGGTTTTTCCCTGATGCTGGCATGGGACGAGGTGTGGAGAGATGCAGAGATGCCAAGAACCAGCCATGCTATTGAACGAGACCCCTCACCCCCACATCTTGGCCCCGGTGGCTGGTGAAACGGAGCACAAATGCCTCCAACAGGCTCTTGATTAAGCCATTATGTTTGTGACTAATTTCTTAAATATCTGCTTTCCTTCTTAAGTTCTCTCAAGAGCCTCCTGCCTTGCAGTTGACTCACACGCGAGCAGGTGCTGCTGGCAGAGCCAGCACATGCCGGTCCCTCCACCCCTCTCTCCATACCAACTTCCAGCACTGCTGCTCTGGTATCCCCCATTCCCAGCACTGGGGATGGATTCTGCCCAGACCTGTCCTGCTGCAGGTGGGGTCACAGAAATGATGCCACGAAGTAACTCACAACATTCAAAGACCCACCTAGGTGGGGAAAAAAAGCACAATTTTGCTGTTTGCTTTACTTCTTGATGAGAAAGAAAAGGGTTTGCAGTGCACAAGGTGGCTTCTTACATAAGAAATCGAAACATTTTCCAATCAGAAACTGACTCATCATTTCTGTGATGCATCCATGTTTCAGAAATCACCATTTTCAGTGCTGAGTACTGCATAGAGGAGGAGATGTGAACAGGGCAGGCCTGTGAACAAGCTGGTCAGCTGCACAGTGGGGATGAGAACTGGGTTTAACTGCAGCTGTTACACCACTGACAAATGAACCTGCCCTCCTCACCGAGTCAGTCTTTCTTAGGGGGATGACAGGAGGGGCCAAACTCATATGATGCTGTAATGAAATAATCACCAGAGCACTTGCTCGAGAATTGCAGATCCAGCATTGCCTGAGAGTAAAGTAATCCAGCAGCCTAAGGCCTGTGGGTACAGCTCACCATGCCCCGAGAGATGGCACATACACCAGAGCCGGACCTTGCTGCGTGTTTACCAAAAGATCAAGAAGGAAAGAAGTCAAGGGAAGGAGCTACATTTCTTTGAGTCAGGCATGGGAGAGGGGATGTGGGTTGTGGTGCTGCTACAGAATGTTTCCTCTGTCTTCTGCCAAAGCCCTGTCATGATTAAGGCATAATCTGGGGTTTTGTGGGCTGTGGTAGAGAAGGCACTTGTGTGTCAAACACTCTTTGGCATTGAGGTTCTCTTGGTGGCCCATAGATCACATTCTGGTGTAGCAGCTCAATACACCTGGAGAAGTCAAAGAAAGTTGTGCAAGCAGTGAACGCTGCCCAAAAAGCTTCCCCATTGCTCTGCATGAACTCTTGGCTTGTCCCACTGGGACCAAAATGGCAGAACCCAATGTTTTTGGGAGCTACAGCTGCTCCTTTGCTCCTCCAAGCCATTTGTCAGCTTTGCTATGCCCTCTCTGCTGATGAAGACCCAGTGTGGTGTCAGCAAGGGCCATGAACACCAGCCATCCATCCCCAGAGCAGCAAAAAACATCATCTCAGAGCTCTGCAGCGAGGAGAGAAAGGGCAACAGTTACTTGTTTGCAAGGACCTCATACCATGTTATTAATGTCTGGTGGCAAGAAAAACATCACCGAGAAACACTTCCCTCTGCAGCGCAGGGGGGACAGGGCTGAGCTCTTCATCGGGGCTGTGCTGAGCCAGCCAGTGGATCTATACAATTTCCAGACCCCTTCCTTGCTCGTCCATAGCCTGGGAGAGCAGATGCAGCACCACTGAGCTCATTCCTGCTTTTTCTTCCATATTAGGCAGACCCCTAAGTGTCGTGCCCTTCTCAGAGCTAACATGATCTCCAGATAGCAGCAGATGGCACTCGACGGCTTGTGTTGTGTTCGCAACTCCTTACGCATGTTTCACCCTTCTCTGGGCTTCAATTCCCTCCCCCAGCATTGTGCCCCATCATGTCATCTCTTGGGGGTGCAACCACTGGACCATGTTCTTTCTTCTGTTTAGAGATATTCAAGTGCCACCAGTGGATGTGGACTCCTAAGGAGCAGGTACCACTTGGATTGAGCTATGGATGCTGTGGAGACACAATCCCCAGAGAGGTGGCAGAGATGTCTCTTTTCCTTTGCCAGTGGCCTGCCTGTGACTTGTATCAATCTTGGGTCTTGTGTCACAGGCCCCAAGAGCACCCTCAGAAGCAGAGAGGTCAGCATCAAGGGAACTGATCCCATCTCACAGGAGATTTCAAGGAGTGTCATGTCACCCGATTTTATATTTGACAAGGGTTCAGGGGGGCTTCTGCCTCCTTTGTAAAGGGGGCCCCTGGGGGTCCATTCCAGAGTGGTGGGTCTGCATTTTGTGGGTGTTGGGGCCTTTGGTTGTTCAGGGCCATTATGAGTTGCTGAGCTGGGATGGGGATGAAGGAAGGGATGGGGCTGGCCCAATGATGTGAATAATGATGATGGAAATGAAGACGGTGTCAATATTGATGCAAATGAAGAACACAATGATGTAAAGGAAGGAAAATAAGGCAATGAGGTTGCAAATGATGCGGAAGCAAATGATGATGTGAATGTGAAGGAAGATAAGAATGATGGTGGAAATGAAGAAAGCAGTAACATCACAAATGTAGGAGACAATAATGTTGGAAATGGAGGAAAAGAAGGCAACGAGGAAGAAAGGAAGAAGTAAGTGAGAATGTGAATGTGCAGGAAGACAATGTTGTTGGAAATGAAGAAGGGAAATACAATACACATGAAGACAACAACCACAGTGTTGAAAGTAAGCTTGGAAGGCTCTTAGAGGAACATATGCAGTGGCCTGTTCTGGAGCTGGACGGAGGTTGTGTGATGATTACTGACCTGATGTGCCTTTGGACACCACTTGTCAAATTGGTTCTACCTGGTGGCACAACAAGCCATCGGGGTGGAAGCGCATTTGAAGTCTGGAGTCTCCATGAGGAGGGTGTTGTGTGCCCTGTGGTTGTACCCCTGAATCCCCCCCGGGGCATGCCTTCCACCTAGAGCTGAACACTGCAGGAAAGGAGATGCTAGGGAAGAGTCCACCCTCCCACATACCCTCTGCACCAGCTCCTACCTAGATGTGGAGAAAACTGCCCCCTGGTTCTACTGACTGGTGAAAGCAGACTGGTTGCATTTGCCTCAGTCCTACCAGTGGCATTTAATGTTGCTGTCCTCACACACAGAGCTGTGCTTGTGGGGCTCACATCTGAGGATAGACACAGTAGATATTAACAGTAGTTAACATATAAGTAGTTAATATATCAGTAGCTAATATGTAGTTAGTGCATTTATCCTCAGTAATCCTGATCCTGCTTCCCCATTATTTCAATAAAACATACTGTTCCAAAACCTGTATTGTGGAAGTTCTTGTTGTAATTGAGCAGACCTATAGCGTTGAATTGGTTCTAATCAGAAATTAAGCCTATTTGCACCCAGTCTGTCTTATCTTGGAGGACGAGCTGGAACTCAAGGGGGTTTCTTTTCTGCTAAATTTCTGTACCTTTTATGCATCAGACACCCTATACCCTCCTCAGGAATCTGGTGCCACCTGAGCTGGCATACTGGATACAGAGATGAGGCTGTTGTATCAGCAGTGGGATTTGCTGCTGCACCTTTCGTCCACAGCAAAAGCAGACTCTGGGCAGTCAGAGCCAATGCAGCTGAGGAGGTCATGGAGGATGACTTGAATGTGGATGCTGTGCAAGAAGAAATAAGTTGAAATTTGGGACGGTGTTCAGACATTTTATGGTTTCCCTCCCCTTCACATGCAGCCTTTGCAGCCAAGGCGAGAAGGTGTGCACTTAGCTCATAAAAATAAACAGTGTTCTCAGCTGCATTCCTGGATGTAATGTTTGCAGATCTGATTTTCACTTGTGCCACTCCGGCAAGCATTAGTTGGCTCAAATACTAAATATTTACATAGCGTGTGTCACGTGCAGACTGTGAGGAGGGAAAGCATCATTGCTCCCACTTACAGGGGAGTTAAGTGACTTTTCCATGACTGCTCTGGAAAGACCCTAGCAGGACCTAACATCCATCAGGGCCCCAGGGGCACAGGGCTGCTCTCTTTCTCTGGGACTCTGGGAGACACCATGTTGGGAAAAGGTGTCCCTCGACAAGGGGAAAGGAGCAATAGTGAATTCAGCAGAGGTAATTGGACAAACCATGGGGTGCTCCACGAAAAAATCAGGCCATTGTGTACACTGTGATGGGATCACCCAGACCAGGTGGCTGGACCTCATGCACAGCTTAATTTCATGCAGGAGACGATGCCAGAAACTTTAAAGAAGCAGCTGCCCCCTAATTCCAAAAATCACCCAGGCTTCTGAGAAAACTCATCTCTTCCAGCCTGCACAGCAAACAAATTGTTGCTCTTTCTATTGACAAGCTATAAATTATCCCGTTATAACAAGGAACAGCAGCCAGAGGAGCTGCACTCCGGCCAGCTAGCAGGCATTTTGTTTTAGCAAGGAAGGACAAAACCCTTGGATTTGAGGGAGATGCCTCCCAGTTTACCCAGATTACTGCCCAGTGGTCTGCTGGCTTCTATAGGTTCCTACAGTAAAGGTCGCATAGATGGCTTGGGAATAATGCATTCCCCTTGCTCATGTCAGGCGGATGGAGCTGAAAGTCTCTCAGGACTGGTTGTCTCCTGCATGTTTATTTTATTCAGTGGTATCATGTCAGTGTGTCTGCCTAAATATAGCTTCTGTGAAGAGCATTTCTAAGTTTCCTGTTACAGTTTCACTCGCAGTTACCTTACAGTAAATGGAGGAAAATCAATGTAATCTCCATTACACGCCGCCTCTAAATGTGCCCTACTGGAAATTCTGCCTGGATTGATTCTCTTCTCATGTAAACCACCCATCCTCTGCCTCTCTCCCTCTCTCTCCCTCCTTTTTTTGTTGGAATAAACCACAATTTTTATCTTTTAAAAACCCCTCACTCTCTTTTGTCTGATGTGCCCTACAGATAAGGCTTTCACAGGAACTGACAGTGCAGAAACCATGGAGTCCCTGGACAGAGTTGCAACTGCAAAGTCGGGATTAATTGACTCTGTGGCATTTGAACATGACAATTTCAGCAGCTTTGACAGAGTAAATTGAGCAGAAGGGTCAAATTCAAGGTAATCTCTGAATGGCAAACATAAGCCTAGAGATTGCTTCCTTTGTCTTTTACAGACAGGGCGATCATACAAGTAGCAAGAAAATTATTGATTTAAAAATTTATTTCCTTTGCTGTGGAGTTTAAATACAGGTCTTTTACCCATCCCCACTGCCTTCCAGTAACATGTATCCACAAATACACAGAAAAACTACTATTATCAAATCCCTGCAGTGTCAGTGTCAGCCCGTCACCAGTAAACAATCACAACTATAAAATGATACAACAGATGTTATGCTGGAGATGAGTAGTCTGAAATAGAAAGTCTAAAAATATACCTCCAGGGCCAAATCACACCCTCTTTCTTATGCCGTGCTCTGCCATTTTTGGCCCACAATTGGCACTTTGGTTACAAATGTAGGTAGTCCCACAGACACCAGCACGTGCTGGGATGGGGCAGGATAGGGGGATGTTGTCCCATGGGACCCTCCCTGCAGTGCTCACCCACAGAACAGTCATTATCCTAAACAGGTTCATTGGAGATTTAGTATTATTGTTGTTATTATTATTATTTACCCCTCAAATATCCCTGTAATCCAACACCAGGGGCTTTTCTGATGCAAACAGACTCTCAGAAATGGTCCATACTGATATATAGTTTTAAAAACTTAGACCTGAGGTGGGATTTAATACCCAGTGGGGTTGTGTTGGTATGTGCACAAAGCAAAGCATGAAAACCTCAGCTGCTGCAGGAAAGTGGAGTGGGGTTATGGCAGAGACAGATCAAGTCACAGCAGGGCATGACACTGCTGTGCTGCCCAAGGCAAGACTGGGGCTGGGGCTGGGTGTCCTGCACTCCTATCATGGGTCCCCAGTCCCTCAGTCCAGCAGGGATGTTTCTTCAGGAGATTTTGTTTTTATCTTGCTTCCACATCCCTAGACTCTGAGCCAAAAGAAGAGAACAGATCCCTCAGGGGCTAAGCAGCTGCTTTACATTACAATATCTATCAAAGCCTGGAGATAAATGCAGGGTTATTTTGTGCTCTTTTGAAAGGAGGGACCTAGAAGATGTGTCAGCAACATCCTCTCTGCAGAGAAGGGTGCTGCAGACAGGAGGATCCCAAAGAAGCACCCCACAGACCTGACACCATCAGGACCTCTGGAGCTTGTTTCTACAAGTGAGGAGCAGATGACACCAGTAATTTTGGCCTGCGGTTGTACTGTCTCAGGCTCTGATCCTATCAGATCTCATGAGCCAAACAAGACAAGGCCACAGCAGCAGCTGGCTGGGAGATTTCCAGGAAAAAGAAGCAAGCAAGCAGTCTTTTCAAATCTGACCCTCTATTCAGTTCAGGGTCCCTGCAAGGAGATGGGGATATGCGGCAGGATGGGGCATAAAAGCCTCAAATCGGAGGTCAATTCAAAGATCCCAGTCCCGGCCCAGCTCTGTGATGTGGCCTGGGCAGGAGGCAGCATTTCCCAGCTCTCCTGTGCTGTTGATAGAGTTTCTCTGGCTGTTTAAACGTTGTGTCTTCAGCTTTGGCCACCATCAAATGGAGATTGATGGACACAACACAGTCCCTGAGCAGAAATGGAACTTGTGCAGCCAGAAAGGGGGGATGGGATCAGAGGAAGGTGGAGAAGCAGAAAAGAATATGTTCTGCTCTCACCTCTGAAGACAAGTGACTAGTTGCATAAAAAACAGCCACTCCAGAGGAGCCCTGGCAGCTTCCATCAGTGTGAGCCTCTGGAACAGGAGGGACAATCCAGAGGACACAGAAAGCACAGGAGGTATCCCAGTGCCCAGAGATGGATCTGGCTGCCCTTCCAGCCTGCTTGGCAGGACTGGTGTGCAATGAGCCTGACCCACCAGGCACACTGGTCCATGCCAGTGAGGCACAGCCGTCAGCCCTGTATCCATGGGGCAGCTGCACTGTACCACTCACACCAAGTACACTGGTAATACTGGGGCTGAAAGGATCTCTTCGTGCTCTTTCTTACCATCTACAGAGTCTGACTGCTGCCTCTATTGGCTGTTCCCTGATGGTCAGAGAGGAGCCCTTCCTCCTTACCTCACCTGCACAAATTACTGGGCAAAAAGTGCCCTGCCATGCTCCTGTTTGCTGCTCCCCAGGTCGCCAGCACACCCTGGAGCCATTTAAATCTCCCTCGGATGCTTCTGGCATTGTCCCTTGCTTGCTTTTTGGCTGCCGAGAGCTGCCGGGTCCTGAGGAGTCCCGGAGATGCTGCCCAGTCATCCCCGAGTTTGGGAACCCCCTTGCACAGCTCAGTCTCACCCCTCCTCGCCCACTGAGACTGTCACTGTTGCTCTTCCCAGTCTATGGAGGTGCAAAGACAACTCTCACGCCCCCAGTGAGATGGGGATGAGATCGAATGAGATGAAGGCCAGAGACTTAGCAGCTGTCTGGAGGCATTGCTCCAGAAAGTGCTGATTTCTTATTTCACAGCTTGAACAGACAATTCGATGTGATCACAGCATCCCCCCCTTTCTCCACTGCCTTTGCCTGGTGGTGAACAAGCTTGTGCCAGCCCAGTTTCAGAGACCAAACTGTGGGATGCCACCTCCCTGTGGCAATGGTAGGAGCTACCAAAGACGTGGAGGTGGCTTTGTAATTTAAACCAAATGAGATGTCTTCTAAAACACAGTGTCTGGAAAGGTCTTGGCTCAGTCCCAGGACAGGCAGTGGCTGCCTGGCACAGGCATTCCCTGCCCAAAGGACAGTGGACAGTGTGCTTTGGCTGTCTGCATCCCCCATTCAGCACCTTCTCAAGCTGGGTGTTAGCTAGGCTCTTCATATTCCTCTGTGAAAGAAAATAATAAAACCAGAACAAGTGTTAAGGGATGCCCAGCCTGTGTTTATTTTCTTCTGATGTGGCCCACACATCTCTAATTTTTCACAGATTAATTCTTGCTCTCCATGTTGTGGGATTTTTTTCAATTTTACGGAGACTTGAAGCTGAACTCATTTACACTAGAAAGAATGTTTCTTGCTTCAGCTTCCCGACATGGCTTAAAATCAATAACATTAAAGTTTATTTTAAACACTTTAGTTTATCAAAGCAATTTTCTCAGCATTCCAGCCTGCTGTCAGTTTTTTCACTGCTATTTGCAATGCATTAGGTGTAGTAAAAGAGTGTTTCACAATCCCATCTGCTTTCAAAGACCTTTCTAACAAACCCCGCAATGAGGATATAATTCATTTGATGACCTTGGTCAAAAACAAACACAGGCCCCAAGGTGCAGCATGTGCAAAGGGGTTGATACACTCACAGGTTTTGTTATAAAAGAGGTTTTATGTGTCACTGTCTTGCCAAAGCTGGCTGGCCTTTTGTACACCCAGCAGCATCACTGCTGCTGGCCAGGAAGCTATTCCTTTGGCTCATTTGGAAATCCTGAAATACAATTTATGGTTTTAAATAAACCTCATAGCCTGGAAAATTTCTGTGCCTTCCAGCTAATGTTTGTAAATGCACAATGCTGTTACCTCATCAGCTGAATAAACACATGCCCCGTGTTGTTCAATAGCAGAACTTAAAAGTGATGATCAAACATTTTTGTGAGTGAGAAACCTTTGGAGGATGCAAGGTGGGTGAATAGATTTGCCACAGATTTCACACCTCTGCAGGTAGGTCCCTAAAGAGAGGGCAATTGGGTTTTCCATGCATGGAGTCCTAAAGTGCTGCAGACCTGCCTGACTGGTGCAGAGCAGAGTTTAAGCAGCTGAACCAGAGCAGCTGCAGACTCAGCTGCTTCCATGGAGCGTTGAGCCATACATGGGCCAGGTTTTGAAATTCCCCCCCATTTCTGAAAACCAGGTCAGCTCTTGGGTGCTGGTGGTGGCATTAAAAGTCTAAATTTAGGCTCTTGGCTCCAGCAAGCATCCCTGTAAATGCTCAGTTTCTCTGCCAAACTTCTGTAGGCTGGAGTGGAAATTTGCATCAGGGAGGCTTTACAGTCTGCACTCCAAGTGGGAATAAGAAAAAAAAGACACAGGAAGATCATCTGGATGGAGCTACCTCTGAGAGGGCAACACAAGCACTAGAGAAAGAATTAGTTATTTTGTTTTTCAGCACAGTTTTAGGGCCAAATTTATGACTTTTCCCATCTTTCCACCTTACTCATATCAGTTGCTGGCGCCACAGCACTGACTGTCCCCTGGAGCCCCTGGAGGGGTCCATGCTCAGCACTAGTTACAAGTAGGAACAAAGCCAGACCAGAAAGTAGTTGTGAGCAGCTTGAGATGCCATTGGTTCTGTTGTCCCACCTCATGTCTGCTGCACATGGGGAGGGAGATGGGACTGCAGAAAACGTCATTTTGTGGGAAGGAGGTGGGAGCAGGAAGGATGATGGAGGCTTAGAGGAAGGAGGGGATGGCTGCCTGCCACTCTGTACCCATGGTTCCACATACATAACTGATACTCTGAGGTGACCCCTGGGTTATCTGAGGATGCAGATTAGCTAAGTCCTTGTTTGAAAGGACAGCTCTTTTACAGTGGTGTGAGTTATCTGAGATGCAGGCTATATGCATGAAAATACAATACTTGGAGCTCCTCAATTCAAAGCACTGTGATGTGATAGTGAGATACATATTATAGGGTCTTAAATCATGTCTACAGCACTGATTACGAATTCACATAGTCCTGTCTCAGCATGTACCAGGATCAGAGTCAGACCTGGAAAAGATTCTTTGGAGATGGACTATTCAAGTGCTCCGAATTCCTGCTCAGTCTCTGGGAGAGGATACTTTGTTTTTAAAGGCTTTCAGCTTGGAGAAAGCGTGTGCCACTTGCAGAGAAGATCCTGCAGATATCTGGGACACAGCAGTTATGTCCAGCCACTGCCACACTTCTTACACAGAATTACAGGCACAGGCCAGCTGGCAGAGAGTCAAATCCTGGCCCTACAAAAACTTGTGGATTGACTTGCATAGGCCAGGGTTTCACCAGGCACATTCCTGCTCAACTTCCTACCTTTTTTCATTGTTCATTAGAACCTAAAATCCAGCTGAACACACCAGCCAGGCACTGGTCAGAGAAAGGCATTTTCCAGTTTCTGAAGAAACAAGGATGTTTTCCATGTCCCTTTGTCCTGGGTCTCTTGTGCCCATTTACCAGGCAGATTCTATATACTTAACTACAGCACTAACTGCCTCCAGCTGTTTATTCCAAATTTTACAGGGAACATCTGGACCACTCCTGCATTTGCTCTCACTCAGGGTCTTGTGTTTATCCGGGGATTCTGGAGGATGCGCCTGCAACTGAGCTACCTGGTGTGAATGGGCTGGTTTCCAGGGAGGCTTCTTTTTTTTTTTCTTTTAATATTGTCTTTATATTTAAATGGCAATATCAAACTTTTGCTGTAAGTTCTGGCCTAATATGTCATATCCAAGGGTGAGATCTTTGAGGCAACAAGTGTGCCAGAGGATCCAGAGACAGCAGATATACCTACACATGTAGTATATGGAGAGAAGTTAAACATCCATCCTGACCCCTTCCATGTGTACACCAATACAGACCCCTGAACAGGGATTGCTTTCAGCAGCTGTGTTTTCCAGGCCATATTTCTAATGGAAAGAAAAGCACTCAAATCTAAAGACTGTGTCTTAAGAGAAAAAACTCTTCACCTCCTCAAGCCTCTTTGAAAAAAACTTTAAATGTGTGAGGCCCAGTGCTGGTAATGATGCTCTTTTTAAATGAGCCTTCCTTAAAGAAGGCCCAGTTGGTGTGCTAAAGATGACTTTAGATAGGAAAGCTAATTAGTTTGCAACCCACAGCTGCGAATATCAAACACTGAGAAAAGCTTCTTGTTTTACACAACTCTGCAACTCAACAGAGGAAATAATGGCCATGCATTGCTGGGGTAGCCTCAAGCCAGGGCTGCTGATAAGCAGCAGCAATAGGCAGGCAGACAACATCTTGAGGAGCCGCAGGGCAGGACCTTATGGGGAGCAGCCACTGACAGATGCTGGAGACTTTACTGACTGGAAAAAGGTCCTCCAGAGAGCTCAGAGACAGGTATGGCTCTGGAGGGAGGCAAGAGTATTTGTCTGCACATTTCCATCCCCATGTCTTTTTTCTTGTAGGCTCTGTGGTCAAGTCCTGGAAACCCTGTGAGTGCTCCTTTTCCTCAACAGCAAATCTGGATGTCAGTGTTGACAGTTCCTAGTAAGCTGGACACATTGCTCCCAGAGCTGTGCCAAAACAATTAAGGCAAAGAAAAGTCATTCTATCTTCCTGTGTAGTGTAAGTCAACAGAGACCTTCTCTGGCAACAACAGAGCTATATTTATTTGCATCCAACCTAGTTTGGCCCCGAGGTGGCAAATAAAACCATGTAATTTCTGTTAGTGAGCAGATGAAGATTCCCCTCTGCTTTCAGAGACCTCTTGAAGTGGGGATGATCCAAGTTTCCTAGAAAATTGATGAAAACTGAAAGGATTAAACCACAGTCCTTTATCATTACAGTGTGGGACACCTGGACTTTTTTAGGGGGTGGCAGAAAAAGGTTATAGTTGGGGAAGATCAGAAATGTGACTGTGGTTGCTTGGTCATATACTTACTGCTGTCAAAGCTGGAGGGACAAGCCTGCACCAGGCTCAGGCTATGTGGCCACAGCTGTGCTGGGCTTGGGGACGACACCAGCCCCATGGTTGCCCCAGCCTGGGCACCTCCATCCTGCAGGAGCCACCCTGAAATATTCTTCACTATGACACTGTGAGAGTGGCAAGGCACTGGCACAGGTTGCCAGAAAAGTTGTAGGTCGATGTCCCATCCCTGGAAGTGTTCAAGGCCAGATTGGATAGGACTTAGAGAAATCTGCTCTACTGGAAAATGTCCCTACCCATGGCAGGGGGGTTGGAACTAGTTGATCTCAAAGGTCCTTTCTGACACAAACATTCTAGGATTCTATGATGATATGAGGATGAAGGAAAGGTTTTCATGGTGGATATTTGTGAAGTAGTGATCCTTTCTAGGGCCCTCAGTGGTGGGGGGTGTTTTGTGCTGTGACATAAGTCCATGTCCTCTTGAGCACTGCAGGGTGACGTTGATAGAAAGCTGTTTGCCTCCAAGAGCTTTCCTCCCATCTCTGCTTGAGCAGACCTGATTCTTTGGGATTCTGCATCTTCTTTTGTAATGATTTCCATCAGTGCTGAAAAGCAGCTTTTAAATTAATTCAGTGTAAAAACATCCCCTTTGATGGGTACCAACACACAGCTTACTGGGGAAAACACCTTCCTGAGAAAGAGCCTTGGTTTAACTGTGTGGCAGCAAAGCTCCTGCTGATGGCTGTGAGCAAAATTAAGAGCTCTTGGCTCGTGCATCTATAATTAGACTGAGCAGAAGGCAAAATATTCCGTTATGACAACTTCAGAGTTGAAAGAAGTAGATCTGAGCAGATGTTGATTTGCAGGATAAACAAATTAATTCAATTCAATTTAGCCCCCTTTACTGTTATAGTCCTTTGTTCCTTGATTTAAAGTGTCAAATACAGCACTCATGCTGTATGCATGACAAAAACCACATGCCAGGATAGACACATAAAACTGAAAACAGAAAATATATCCAGTATACTTAAGGTCTGCTGTCTTTCCCTATCGTCCCTTAACCCTCAGGACCTTGGCTGTTACCCAGGGCTGCTGTTCCACAAACACATGCTTGATCTAGAAAGCTTTCACAGGGTGACAATGAAATTATTGCCTTTGATGCAGGGACCTGTAAGAGTACAGGGCTGCATTAGGGTGGGCTAAATAAACAGAATGAACCTCCCAGTCTCCAGGTTTTCAGGTGAAAACAATGTCCCTTGTAAAAGGCTGTTTGGTGGCTTGATGTTGGGAGGGAATCCGACCGACCTGCACACACAGGGCTGGGCGCTGAGTCTCTCCCTGCACATCCATCTGTTATCACCTGGGATGGCACAGTCCTTTGTGCTGGGACTTTCCTTGAAGCTCTGGAAAGCCCAAACCCACAAAGGGTGTTAATGCAAAGTGCTTGAAAATAACCTTATTTGAAAACACACAAACAAACAAATAAATGAAATTGAATGCGCTTCCTGAAAACTTTAGTTTAAAGGGCTTTACTTCCTTCAGGGGTCTTGGAGAGGTCTGTGGTTTCTCTGATTTCCAAGTTTAGACCAAGACATAATTCATCCCTTTTAATAATTGAAAGGCATTGAGTCTTCTTAGTCCAGAGGAACAGATAAGCAGCTTTCTGGGTACTCAAACTCAGGCTGGTTTTATAAGGGGCATTAGTACAATAGCCTTTCTGTGCTTAATAATATGTTTTGCAGCCTAACAGGAATATCAGTGTACACATAGGCTTAGAAGAATTGTCTAATATTTTTATTATTAGGCATTTACATATCTTTAAATGTTAATGCTAAACTATTGCAAGCTAAGACAGTGTTATAAGCTGAGATGAACAATCTTTGTTGTGACCATGTGAATACACTAAACAGCAACAGCTGAATGGTGTCATTTGGAAAAGAGGAAGCGAGAACATTCACTAAGTCAGTGCTCGATCCCATGGCAGAGTGTACATAGATGGATCAAAGTAATGAGTAGAGAGGAAAATGGGACCCCAGTCTTCCTGCTGAAACACAGCTCCTGAAATCCTGTTTTTCTCGCTGACTCTTTTTCACTTGTTGAACTTATGTACACAAATGCTGAAAATTACAGAAATTTTAGAAGAATTCATTTGCTCCAGAGTGTCTGTGATCAGTACACAAATGGCTGGTGGGTGGGTTGAGCACTGCATCAGTTTAATGACCTGGAATGCTGTTCAGCCTCTCCGTATGGGATGCTGTTGCATGGGATCTAACATCTCTGGGTGACACAAAGGAGCAAGCACATTTCCCTGTGCCTCAGAACGATCCAGATGGCCCAAACTGGTTAAAGAGAAGGAAATAGTTAGTTCCCAACCTGCACAGATGGCTCCCGTTAACTCCCCTGTCTCATCCCTGTGGCTCAGCCTGGTGTTACAGCAGAGCTTGTGCTGCTTTGCTGGCAAAATGAGAGGGACTGCAAAATGGCCCAAGCTGCCTTTGCTGTCCTGTAGACAAATACTTAGCTTTCGTTTTGAACAAGGAATAGGATGCATATTTGCAGCTGGAGGATGGCTGCAGTGATCAGGCATGTTGCATGAGGCACCAGACTACTGCCCTGGGAGCCTTGTGGGCTCTTTCCAAGCACTGAAGGCTTCCTCATGCTGGAATCTTTGCTGGAGGTGGGTCCTGAGCCCCCTGAAACATTTAGAGTGGTCCTGCCTGGCTCCACACTCCCCTCCCAGACCTATCTTCTTCCAGTGGCTCAGCAATCCCTACAATTCTTGAAAAAAAGCTCCTAAATTCTTATTCCACATAAAATATCTAAATATTGTACCCGAAGAAAAATAGTTCCTCCTTTTTGTATCAAGAGTAGATGCTCGGTGTTATTCCTGCACTGCTGTATGCACTTTCTGGATGTGCTTTATGAAGCCAGTGAGTCAAAACCAGCCCTGGGAGCACCAGACTTGCAATGCTGAACTGCCATGCTCAGCTCCGACCCATGAGACCTTCTCTCACCTTGTCCAGAAACAAGGCCTTACAGAACAGAATGTTTTACGAGAAAACAACTTCACTAAATAAAATGAGTCATTTTGTTCACTGTTAAACTAGTTGCATTTCACGTTTCCATCTCCCCTCTCCCTTTGTGAGGCAGACCAGTTTGGGTGCTCAGGTGCAGATGGCGGAAGAAATGCTGGGAGAAATATATCACTCTGCAAGCAGCAGAGTTTGTGGTCTGGCTCTGTGGGATGCTCACATTGTGATTCTTTGGGCTTGCCCTCTCTAGTAGTATTATTAAACCCATCCTGCAGCAACTATCTCATCCAAGGGGTGGACTTGCAAGGATGGGCAGTCGCTGGAGTCCCTGAACTTGCAGGCAGGCTGCATAAGCCTTGTTTCTCTGGAAAAGCAGCTAAAAATAGCCAGGGGGGGATGTGCCACAAGCTGCATGGTCCCAGTGCCAGGTTTGTTTTACATTGCAGCAGCCCTGGGACTCGATCCCAGGATATGCACAGTGGCTGAGAACCAGGGCTGGGGATGGGGGGGCAGGCACGAGCCAGACAGTGCAGCTGGGCCGGGGCCACATGAGATGTCCTGTGCCCTGCTCCCCTTCTCTCAGAGCCACACTCCTCTCTGTGTGCCTGCCCAGCTCCTGTGGAACCCCCAACCCAATCCAAGAGCTGCTTGGGACCATTGTTAGGTCTGAGGAGGCAACAAGGAGGATCAAGGTGGTCTCAGTTTCTTTATCCCCTGTAAGAAGGTTTGCACTATAAGATGATACCTTACTCCAGAGCAGCCTGGTCAAGTGGAAATCAACACTAGCTAAGTAAATGCTGATCATCCTGCTTAGAGACTTGAATTAAAAAGCTTTGCCAATCAGCCTTGATTGATAGAAAAAGGACAGGGCATTAGGATCAGTCATGCGGCTTTAGAAGGCAAGACCTCCAGTTCAATCTTTTTGTTTCCCAATTTATCAAACTAGGAACAGACATGTACCATTAATGGCAGAATATTTACACAATGCTTTTGCCAGTGAGAAAAAACAAATCTACATATTAGAGTCCATCTAGAAGAAAAATCCTGTGCCAGAGAGAGTTGTCGTGCTGCTGTGATCAATAAGCCCACTGGCACTCATTCAGTGCCTCAGCTCCGAGAGAGCCCCTGGAATCAGATCTGATTATTGTGATGTATTGGTGTGATTTGGCCTGTGCTCATCTGAGAGGCTGGGATCAGATTGCATGGATGAGCAATAAAGGAAAGAAAAAAACAGAAGTAAAAAATAGCCCCGAACAAAGACATTAGAGGTAAAAGAAATCCATTTGGAAAAATGAAGCTGGCAGCATGACCGGGAAGATGCAGCAGATGAGAACATTGGGTACAGAGCTGGTACCTGTCTTGGCTGTCTCCTGTGCATTGCTCTGGCTCTGGGCAGCCCAAAAGTTGCTCAGCATGATGCTGCTGCTGCAGCTGGGGTGGTCTCCACACCTCCAAAATCAGCTGGTGGGGGATGGAAAGGATCAAGGCTGCTTTGGAGGGCCAGTGTGAGGCTGTGCAATTTTCATACACACCCTGCACCAGCTTAGCACTCTTCCCTTTTCATCCTGGGAGCCTGTTGCCAACCCCCCTCCCTGCTCTTTACAGATATTGCATAAATATCAGACAAAAGTATTGGAGGCAGAGGTTGCTCACTCCAGCAAATGCTGTTTTCTGAAGCACTTCCATGACTAAGCACAAACCTTCAATTTGATCTCAGCTGCTTGGCCCTGATGTTTGACTCCCAGCTACCCTGACCACAACAGGAAGAGGTAAGACAGACCCTGATGCCAGTCCCAAAGACCAAGGAGATATGTTGTAGATGTCCGCCTCCCTCTTCTGTCCTGACTGGAAGGTCCCAGCTCCAGTGGCTGCATTTAGCACCCCCCAGCCTGGGGGTCCCCTGTGCTGTTGACACCCTGCTAACCTGCCATAGAAGGAACAACTGGGCTGCAAACCTGCCCTGGGGCTCTGCACATGATTGATAGCAGGACGGAGTGGAGGGGCTGGCAGAGTGGATTAGCAGCTGATGGATTGCTGTAACTCAAGCCTTTGCATCTCTGCTGCTCCGCCAGCTCTGGGGTCAGCAGCACTTGGGCTGTGCTACAAACTCAGCCAAGTCAGCAAGCTTCTACTGGAAGTCTGCTGAAGCTGGGAATCCACGGAGTGGCAAACCCCAAGTTCTGTCTCTGGGGAGACCCACGGGGAATGCTGAAGTTCTCACAAAGATCCTGGCTTTCACAAGGAATAGAAAAGAGGCACTGGAGATAGCGTGGCATGGGCTTGCAATACCTCTGGGTTTGCTTTCCTGGTTTTATTGCAAAAGGAGGACCCTGAAACCCCAGGGTGGGAGCGGGGGGAGCCTGAAGGACCCAACGGAGGAGGTTACAAAAGGAGTGGAGCGGGTTATCGGTGCGAGTGCATTCCTGTGGGGCCGGGTGGGCCGGCAGCTGGGGCCCCTTCCACAAACCCCAGGGAGCTGTTTGCACAGTGCCCGCTGTTTGTCCCAAGAACATTTCTTAAATTGTTTCTAGCACTCTCAAGTGCATGATTATGCCTCGTCCAGTCATTTTAGCGATTGCTGCACGAGCAGGTGTTACCCAAACACCCCGTCCCCACAAGCCAGGGCAGGGCTGCCGGAGGGACCCACATGAGATGGGCAGGAGTTGGAGGCACCAATTCAACACCACCTCCATTGGCCAGGCACACTAGAAACCTGAGTGACTCTGGTCCCAAAAGCCATCCCCATCCCCTGGCTCAAAGGAGCAGCTGGAGCAGCTGCAGCTCTGGAGGGGACCAACAGGCTGGAGAACAGCAATTCTCATGGCCCCAGCCCCTGCCTTGCAGCTCCTGGGGAAGCTTCAGTGTTGGCTGGGCTCACGGGGCACAGAACCCAACTGTGCCCATCATCACCTGTTGAGGACTTTGGAGAGGGCTGGGTATAGGGTGAGTTCTGTGCCAGACACCCCAAAGCACTGGGTCAAGGCTCATCAGACGTGTTTCCACTGCACGTAGAGCCAGGTAGGATGTTGTCCTCCTGCGCTCATTGTCGGGGTTATTGACAAACTCTTTTTTTTTTTTTTTTCTCAAGCACCTCTTCACAAGTCCAAAGGAACCGTGTTAAAACCAGGTTGTGCTTACAGAGTGGTGGACATGCACTCAGATGGCATTGTTTGGAGGGGTCAGGCTCTCCACATGGTTGGATGGATGTGGCCAAGCCTGGGCTGAGTCCTGGTTGCCACAAGCATGTTTGCAGCAACATTTTACTCCCCTAAAATGATCAAATCATGTTCACCTTACTGTTGAATTGTTCACCCACCACACCCACACCCTGAGAACTGACCCATAGGTGGGCACAAGAGAAGGCCAGGGATCTTTCTGCTAATGAGGCTGGGACATGAGGGCAGCCATTAATGATGATGGGTGACAGCCATTCCCAAATTGCCCATTCCCAGCCCATTTTCATAATAAGCAAGTGCTCAAAGGGGTTTCTTGAATGTTTTATTAGAGACCAAAGCCAGCACAGGATATTGAGCACTTCAGCAGCAGAGCAATACAGTGCATGGTTGTCAAGACTTAATATGTATCTGATTGTATTTCCAATTATGAGAAATGCACTGAAGCCAGTCCTGAGGCCAGAGAGCTCCGAGCACCACAAATCTGGGCCATTTAGCTGTTATGAATTCTCCCTCTCTTCCCTCATGATTCATCTCAAGAGCATTTAAAGTCCTTGTAAAAATGTCTTCCCAATTAAACAGTGAGACTGGCTCTGAAGGACTAGACAAATTGAGGAGTACCTTTTGCAGCAGCTCAGGATTTGTATGAGCATCCCTTTTTTGTTCATATCAAGCAAAATCCTGTGTGAACCAGTGGGAGTGAAAACTCCTGTTGAAAACCTGCTCCATGGTGTCCTTCCTTAAAGTATGGTCTGACGATGGGGGTTTAGGAGCTCCACCTTAATTCTGTACTGTGCGAGATGTATCATCCCCAAGCAGGGAGAGCAAAATCCTTTTTGGAGAGGCTGAGCCCAAAGAGGGGCTTGATTGCAAATCACTGGTACCTACAGGCAGGCCACTCAGCAGCACTTCTGGGGCTGCAGGAATGGGGATCTGCTGTATCACTGAATCATAGAATGGTTTGTGCTAGAAGGGATCTTAGAGATGACCTAGTTACAACTCCCCTGACATGGACAGGGACACCTTTCCATCTGATATGGCTGCTCAGGTTGCTCCTGTACCTTGTCCCTGCTCAGGCAGCAGCACTGCCCTGCCTGTTACCTCCACCTCGGTGCAGACACCGAGACAGAAGCTGCAAATCCATCCTGTGTGCACAGGCCTTACTCTGATCCCCCTGAAGCCCCTACAAGCTTCAGGCGGTGGCTCCCAGCAGCTTCAAACAACCACATTAATCTGTGACAGCCTCCCCTGCCCGGCGTGCGGGGCGGCCACGGCACAGGGCGCACAGCAGGGGCGGCCCAGCCAGACTTTTATGGCCACAAAGGCCACCTCGCACCTGCTGACGGTTGTGAATAGACTTGCAGACAGCGCCAGGTGTGCCACTGCAACAGATTGCACAACTGGGCGTGCCTTTCATCTATGTATAGAGCCCCGGCAAGGGGATGGAGCTGTGTTCGGCAATTGTCCTAATTTAGCAAAAACCCTATTTGTCCAGTGGGTTGCTCTGCTCGGTCAGCACGTGTATTTCAGGAGCAATTATCTCGGTTGCCCTTGGCCTGGCCCCGGCCACAGCCCTGTGGGGAGTTGGGAACGTGGCTTTTATGGTTGGTGGGGAGGGATGGTAATGAGGGAGCGGGAAAAGGCAAGCGGCTGCCTGCAAGGGCAGCGCTTCCAGCAGCACAGGGAGCATCCCTGCGCGCCCAGGGGAGCAAGGGCAGCTGGGACCTCGCACCCCATCCCTGTGCCTGCCCCCACCAACTTTATGGGGTAATTCAGCATGTTTATTTACAGTGTCAGCCCTTTAGACGAGACGTTTTAATCATATCACTGTTTGGTGCTTAATAGCATGAGACCCAGGAGTACCTCAGGGGTTGCAGCCACTTTACAAATAGGGTCATAGACACCAATAACAAATGAGGCTCATGTGCTTGCAAGGTGCTGGTGACATCTCTTCTGCCACCTAATAGCGAGCCTGACAGCGACACTGCATTCAAGATTTCATCATTTCATACTTCGTTAGGAGTCTGAGTCATAATTTCAGGTTCATTAGATTATTTTTATATCTCAAAGTCACACCATAAAGATGACAGAGATGCTCAGATCTGTATTATAAATGCAGACCACTCGACTGTACTCAATGAAAGACACTGATCTCATGGGGACAGTGGGATGAGATCAGATCAGAGCTCTGCAGGCTGGAGCCAGTATTCATTAGCAGCAAATAGGGACCCTCCTTTATGCAGAACTGCCCACTCTCCATGGATGTATGTGTGGTGGCATGTCCAAAGGATGCCTCTAAAGTGCAGATGCAATTTCAAGATTCCATTAGACTTTTTTCCTGCCTGGGCTTGGCCGATGTATATTCAATTTGCTCTAATTATGAACTTTGAAATAAGCCCTGATGAGAGAAGTGACATCTGAATTGTTCTGGTTTTATTTTTATAAATATGAATCATCAACTGTTTTAAAAAAGAAAAAAGTTCAAGCCCTTTCTCACACATTTTCAAACCCTCCTAATAAGAATCACCACCAAAACTAACAGGGAAAAAGTAAAAAGTTGAAGGTATGTTCATATGTAATACTGCAAATTCAAACACCAGATGTCTCAATGCTTTACATTCAGCTTTCGCTATACTGTATCATTATTTCTGTGGAAAATTCCAAAATTGTGGAAGAAAAAGTAACCCTGTGACTGTTTTGTTTCTGTTTGAGAATTCCATATTGTGTGGACAGCCAGGCAGAGCAAGGGATGGGGTGTAGCATCCCTTTGGGTGTAGAGACTCCAGAGGCAGCACAGTCCCCCAGGATTTCGTAGGTGTGTGCCCAGCAGGCCCCTGAGGAGGAACAGACTGGGAAGTGGGGGCAATGCTGCCAACTTCTTGTCTTGGCAACAACTTCCAAATCATGGAGAAGTGCTGAAGGATTGCCCAGCTCATGCAACTGCCCTCCACCACTGTATCCACAAGTATCAATTGCACAAGTCTGAAACCTGCAGTCAGCACTGGGGAGATGGCCTTGGAGCAAGCGGCACACTGATGCCACCCTGCCACCCATGTCCCCCCACAAGCACTGTGCATTCCCTCCCCACACACCCCTCCATGCTGTTGCATCACACTGTGACCTCTCGCTCTCATCCCACACCTGGAAAACCTCTGCTGCTGCTCTGGTGGTGGTGGCTCCTCTACATCGCCCTGCATGGCCCCAGTGCTGGGCTGTGAAGCAACACCTCTTGGGCGCACACAACTTGCAACCCCTCCACCCTGCTGACAGAGAACAGCCTTCTACTGATCAGCAGCAGGATTTTGGGACAGATTTTTGCAAGTCCAAAATCCCTTCCCCCTTGGGGGGGAGTACAGTGCATAACAGGAACAGTCAGGGCAAAACATGTGTGTGTTTTAAATGGTCCAGCTCAAAGATGTGCAGCCAAGGTATGACTGGCTGGCACCAACTCTGTGATGCTCAGATTTTAGGACCTTCAGTCCCCCTCCTCTCTGGGTTTGTCCATGTGCTCTCCCTGGCACTCGGCAGCCCATGATGTGCACGTTGTGGGTTGCACAACAGACCCAGCAGTAGCTGACCTGCCTCCTCAGGGGTGCTCTGATGACCCCAAACTAAATGCAGGTCCTGGGATTTGAAGGCACTTCCAGACAGACTAATCCATGAACTGTATATTTAGTCTGACAAATCACAACCTGAACACCTGTCACACACATGGGCGAGTCAAAGCCACGGCCTCTCACCAAGGTCATCACAGCAATGGGAGTGCACCTTGTGAGGCATCAGCTCCAGGTCCTGGATGCAGCAGGAGGGGGATGTCTGACTAGAGGAAAGCTCCCAGCAACACATGAAGAACCTCATGAGAAGTGGAGTTGTGTTCATTTGTAATTCTGGTGCAAAACAGTGTAAATAAACAAATTCCGCTTTGAAAATTTTCAAACTCTGACCACTCTCCACTACACCAATTTATTTTCCCAAATTACTGCATTATACAGGAAGAAAGGCTTTTGACATGTATACACACACAATTAATAGCTTGACATTAACTGGATAACAATCTGCTGTGTAATTAATAATTTATGTTGGAGTCAAATAGATAGTTTGGTAACTACAGCCTAGAATAAAAGGCATTATTTATCCTACAGACTGTAGTAGTTCGTAAAGGCCTCAGCAGCAATCAGGACACACTGTACTAGACAGAGCAGTGGAGACCCCACCTTAAAACACCTTCCAATGTAAATACATCAGACAGACAGAATTTATTTGTCTCTCACAACAACTCAGCCTTTGACTCACCACAGACCAGGCCCAGCTCAACACAGCTGTGTCTGAAGTTTCACAAGAAATGACTGACTACACAGATGAAGGATGCTCCTTCTTCAGTGGCTTTCCAAGGACCTTTTCTCCCTGTCAGCAGAACCAGCAAGTTGGAATTCTAAAAGCATTTTTTTAAAAACAACATTATTGATTTGTACACCTATTTAGCTATACAGTAATTGAAAATCAGCCACTGGACACCATCAGGCACCTCTGCTGCATTTATTCCAGATGCTAAATTCAAGTTTGCACATTTGCAGTCCTCATATTCTAAACACACTTAGCACCTCAGTCCTCCTGGAGGCACATACAATGTAGGCGTGTTGATTAAGTCAGTGAATAACATAAACCAGTGCATAATTAAATTGCCAGACTTGATTCTTTCATTCATACTCTTAACAGTTTCACATGACAAATAGTCCACATCTAAACTACGCTGATAGAACAAGTAATACACATTCTAATTAGGCCACTTTATTAAATCAAATTGTGTTGCTCAGTATGTCTGTGCAGGTTGCACAGGCTTCCATCTAAACTGCACAAATCATGATAAAATCACAATAAAGCACTTCCAATCATTAGATTCCAAGAAGTGTTATCTGAGGGCTAAGTCCCATTCTTCCCATTTGGGTGATAAGGAAACTGGGACCACAGAAAACCTCAGACAAATCACTTGTATTAATCACGTCAGAGTCAGATTAAAAGAATTTGGCCTCTCTAGTCCTGCTCTACAGGACAAAGTTTGATCTAATTAATCAAGTATTATCCATAAAGCAAACAAAGGAGCATGTGTTCCAGCAGAAGCCCCCCATCCTTCACCCCTCTATCACCATCACTGCTGCTCAGCATTGTAGTGGGAACAAACAGAAGCACATAATCTTACAGCTGCTCTATTGTCAAAATGACACATTAGCAGAAGGATTTACAGACATGTTTGCTTATGAAATAAAGGTTTGCATGTTCAGAAATGCAAACGCCTCCTCTGCACGGGAGCTACACTCCACAGAGAAAGCTGCTCCCTGAAAGCTGTGCTGAACTCAGGAATGCAGTCAGGGTATCTGTGACTATTAAGGTTTGCTGCTTTCCTCCAAGAAATACCTAAAACTACAGTGAATATGCAGTTGCCAGTACGTGCAGACCACGGTGACAGGCTCATGTGGCAGATGCACTGAGAGCCTGTGCAGCTCTTTGAAATAGTGCTGTGGAAAAGGAGATCTGGACACATTTACTTAACCTTTGCACAAAAATCAACATTTGCTTCTCAAAGGCAAATCCTGGCTCTAGCAATGCCAGTGAGTGTTCTGCTAAATTGGGTCAGGATTTTAATTGATATTTTACTTCCAAATTTATTTCAAGAAAGATTTGCTTAGTGAGAAGTTGAGTTGATCAAGGCAGGCAGAGTTGCAGCTTTCTGTATCCACAGAACCAGCGGGAAAGCTTTTCTTAAAATCACAGTGCTTTACTTTTTTGGTAGATTGGGTGCTATGTTGTTTTGGAACCACATGAAGCTGAAGACCACACCCATGGTCTTTGGGAAAGTCTCATCATAAGCAAACTTCATGGATTCCTTTAAAGGTATTTCCACAACTTCAATCAGCTCTCCTTCCTCAGGCTGGCCACCTCCTCCACTGGTTCTCATCTGGTCTGTTACTTCTGCATAAAACAGCGTCTGCTTAGAACCCGTCACACCAACTCCAGACCTGGAAAAAAGCAGAGAGGAAACTCCATTTTAGATTAAAAAAAGGCAGCAAAGAACTGGGAATGAAAACCTGGGTCCTAAGCCTGTGTCACAAAGCAATATCAAAATGCATGCCCTTACTCTCTGCTAACGTCAATTAGAACCTGCATTTGCAATTTCGTTAAGACAAAAGTTGATTGCAACTGCCATGCAGAAATACCAACACTTTTGAATACAGCTGCATACAAAATGGATCCACCTTCAAATATATTCTGCAATGTGATGTGAAGTTGTGAGGATGATTTTGTATTGGTGAATTGCTATTCTACAGATACTGAAGTCAAGAGAAGTTTTTTCAACTGACCTCAGGGGGAGTGGAACTGCAGGATGACACAGAGATGCACAAACAAGAGGATGCAGCTCCCCAGTGTATCTCTGTGCTATCGTGCCATATTTGTTTGCTTCTTTTACACAAATATTTAGATTTTTTACTCTTAAGAAGATTATGTCCATTCACAGCTGGAGTCCTCCACTCATGGACTGGATAGGTACAAGGACAGAAAGGCAGTCTGAGACTCCTTCTCTGTCCTTCCTGAACTTTAGCCTTGACCCAAATGGACTACTGTAAGCACGCACATACCCCAAGTAATTCAGTCTCCCTGTTAAATTTGCTTCAGTGGATTTAGTTGAGGATATTTTAGATTATGTAGTCTTTCTTCAGCTAGACTCCTTGCTGTGTATTATACTTCTTATTTGTTAATCCTCTATTTCCTTAGGACTATTTAATTTAGGTATTATTAAATAAGGGATAAGAACATAATCCACTCATTTAGTCCTTCCAAGAAAATATTCACATTATAATCGCAACTTCTTCATTTCACATGATTACAAGCGACTTTTCACATTAAATCTGGATCCAAAGCTCACTGAAACTATGAATGAGGCATTAGGGCAAGCTGAAAAATTAGCTTCCACATTATTACACAGAGGACTCTTAAGATTTGTAGCAGTGTTATGATCTTAAGAGTGTATATCCAGACTTACCCAACCATTAGTCAACTAAATCTTTTAGTTAATCCAGCACATATCACACCCCATAGCAGGAATTAATCACTTCTCTCTCAATTTTCTAAGAACACTGGCAATTATTTTGTTTGGAGGATTAATAGTGACTATTGAAGTTGGTTTATTCCATCAATATACACTCCTTTTTTTAATACTGAGTAGGGAGCAAACCAGTGAATTTATTTCCTAAAATTACTTCTGATACATTCTGGGACTTTGGACAAGATGTTTCAGTCCTCCAGGATCATTCCTGTACATCTAAGAAGAGAAATTTAACCACCTTTGGCACTTCCAGGAACTCTGAAGGCTGTTATGGGACTTTTTTCATTCTGGGCTCATCAGTTTATTCCAATGCCAGTGGCAGGATTTTTGATACATGCTTTAAACAACAAAACGTGACTTCCTAGGATACAGCAAGAAGTGAGACAAACAGTGTTGCCTGTCTCTGTCACTTGACCAAGGCACATGATCTCCTTCCTCAGTCAATCTGATTCCATATTTACTTTCCCTAAGAACCTCTTTCCTGTACCCACTGTCCTTGGTATTTGTGCACTATTCTGACAACCATCAGAGATGGTTTGCCAATAAAAGATCCATCCACTGGATGACTACTGACCCATGTGCTGCCTGCTCCTCACTATCACGGCTATGACCACTGGAAGGACCCTCACTGAGAGAGCCTACTTGTGATGGAATAGAAGAATTGTTCATTTTTTGTTCCCTCTTTTTCTTCTTCTTTTCCTGTGTGAAAAGGCGGAGAGACTTGTTATTTTTGTAATCAACTAGATATTCAGTTCTAGTTTTCCCTATATACAGTGATTACTCATTACTCTGCAAGAATTGCAGTTTTAGTAATTAAATAAACATACAAAGCCTGGAGTTCAGAAATTGGTTTTTGGTACTTGATAATAATAAAAAACACATGTTAATATATATTGTAAAATTTTTCAGACAAAGAATGCAGCTTGGTGGTCTCCACAGGTACCATAAAACATACAGACCTGAGCATAATATATTTAATGTTCTGTTTTTTCAGATGAGTGTCAAGTCTGAGCTTCATCTAGGGTGCCCCACCTGGAGAATGAAAATGATCCTGAATTGAGTACTTCCATGTCCACTTGATAATAAATAAAGGTTATATACAAAAGCATAGAGACTTCTATGAGAATGTTCTGGCTTGATTATTTACAGCATATTCTCCTTTCATACCACCTGTGACCACTTACTTATGAAATAGCTGCAGCTGTGGATATCACAGGAGTTTACCTTCCATACATTTTTTCTTTAAATAAAGGAAAACTCTTTCCCAAGGTGCTACGCTCTAAGATTCAGGTTCTTGCCACAACAGCTCAAAGAGCAGGGAGTGACTTCCATATGGTGTTATTTCATTGTATTTATTCACATGATACGTGTATTAACTCAGTACTTCTCTTATGAGCTAAATACATCAAAAGGGGCTACTACCCCGAATAAACTTTAAAAGATGAAAGCCTTGAACATCAATGTCTTTCATTTGTTATGATGTCCAAAGATACAGCTTTTCTTCATGTATATTGGCATATAATTTGCAACAGAAATCATTAGGAAAATTGAAAAAATACATATTCAAAAGATGACATACCTACAAGACCATTTTTTCTTACTTGATTATCTAACTTATCTTTCTCTAGTGCAACTCTGCCACACAGTATTAATTAAAACCTAATAAAAACTTCCAAATGAGCTATAAATAAAATCAAAGAATGCTGGTATTAATACTCGTGTCATTCTCTTCTATTCTTTCCTCCCCAAATCTAACATTTCTAAGACTATTTAGAATCGCTTCACTATTTAGGTGACGATTTTGCAGACTGTTGCATGACATTATTTATAAACACAGTCACTGCTTCTATTTATTGTCTAACTAAAGTCCCTCAAGGGAGTTGACAGCTCCTCCCGATTTGATAACACTAAATTGGGAGGAGCTGTCAACTCCCTTGAGGGCAGAGGGACCTTAACAAGTCAGACAGATGGGCAATCACAAACTCCATGAAGTTTAACAAGAGCGAGTGCTGGATTCTGCACCTGGGATGGAGCAATCCTGGTTGTGTGTACAGACACACACATGAGAACGAGAGGCTGGAAAGAAGCCCTGAGGAAAGGGACCTGGGGGTCCTGGTCAATGGCAAGTCGAATATGAGTCAGCAGTGCCCTGGCGGCCAGGAGGGCCAGCTGTGTCCTCAGGGGGCATCAGATTGGCAGCCAGTGGAGGGAGGGGACTGTCCCTCTCTGCTCTGCACTTGGGCGGCCTCACCTTGAATATTGTGTGCAGTTTTGGGCACCACAATATAAGAAATATGATATTAAGCTATTAGAGAGTGTCCAAAGGAGGGCAATGAAGATAGGGAAGGGCCTTGAGGGGAAGCCGTACAGGGAGTGGCTGAGGGCACTTGGTCTGTTCAGGGGGAGACCTCACTGCAGTTACAACTTCCACATGAGGGGAAGAGGAGGGGCAGGCACTGATCTCTTCTCTGTGGTGACCAGCGACAGGATCCAAGGGAATGGCGTGAAATTGTGTCAGGGGAGGTTGGGTATCAGGAAGAGGTTCTTCCCCCAGAGGGTGGCTGGGCACTGGAACAGGCTCCCCAAGGAAGGGGTCACAGCACCAACCCTGGCAGAGTTCAAGAAGTGTCTGGACAACACTCAGGCACACGGTGTGACTCTTGCGGTGTCCTGTTTAGGGACAGGTGTTGGACTTGATGATCCTGATGGGTCCCTTCTAACTCAGCATATTTCATGATTCTGTGATTCTAAAAGTTCATTTCAATGGTTTCAGAAGTTGAAAGACACAGAAATATACTTGAACTCATAAAAGAGGCATATTTCTTCTTTTTTTTAAGTTGGTATTTCTTTCTCTAAATGTTCTGGCTTACATTGCCAGTTGATCATTTTTGCATAGATCCACATGAAATGCCCTTTACTAAATTAAATATTCTTCAATATTGCTTACTGTTTTCTTTGATGACATTTCCAGACTCCTAATGTATCCTGCTTGTCCTTAGAAAATTGCCCAAAAATCAATGCTATTCACATTTCATCTATATAAGTACCTTTGGTTTTTATAGAAATCAAAAGTTAAGTTTGTTCCTTTGAAGCTGTTCTGGTTGGAGTAATAAAAGTGTTTTAACACATACCCTTCAAAAACATTATACATTTCAGATGATTTTGGGCACCGGGGAAGAGGTGGAAGAGAGCAGAGGGGGAGAAGGTGGGTCTGACTGGTAAAAAGGCACTCTGATGTCTGAAGTGTGCTTTCAGGTTTATCTGTCACTACGAACTTCCTAGGCTTTTGCTCAACTACTTGCACTTTCTGAGTAGGATGTTTAAGGAATTTTGTTGTGCCTTTAATCGTAGTTATATTCCTTTTTCTGCTATCATCTTCCCTATCTGTGACACATGCTTTTTCTTACCCCAGTATTTCACACTACAAATAAAATGTTCTTGCCATGGTCTGAAATGAGTCACCTATTAACAGATTACAGCTATATTCATTAGCTTTGCATCTGTGGAAATCACAGGGGTCAGCACACCCGAACTGCAAGTGATGAGTTTCACCCTGGGAAAACCACCCTCCTGATAAAGGTGCCTTCCCAGGACAAGAGAGGCCTGGTTTGGGGGAGGGTGAGCACAGCCCATGGTGAGACTTTGGGCTTCAGTGTCAGTCCAGGGGTTTAGCATCGTGCTGCCCAAACCTGGCATGTCGTGGCTCATATCGACCCAGATCTACTAAGCCTGGCTTGACCCAGCTGATTATTCCAGATGTATTTTGATGTGTCTGTATGGTGCTTGGCTCTAATTTAAAACTGCAGGGCAAATACAAATGGTCTATACAAAACACAGCTCTGTTTTCCTCCTCTCTTTACTGTGAGGATCAATTTCCTCTGAGAAGTTTATAGTTGTTTCAATTAACAGCTACATGGTTGACACATATCTTTGTCAAATCATTAGGGCTTAAGCTCACAAACCCCGTAACTTCAAGAGAGATATTTTTAAAACCAAGTCTATTAGCACTATACTTTCAGCATTGCTTCAGAGACAGTTTGAAACCTTCTTTACCTTTGGCAACAGCAAGTCTAGGAATGTAAGCATGTCAAAGTAAGGATACCAAAGTGGTATGGTTTTCATAACAACAGTAACTTAAATATAATTTTAACACATCAAAACAAGATTGTATGCTGCCTTCCCATATTTCATTTTAAATAAAACACTCAAACACTGAGATTAAATCATGCAATGGCTTTCATAGCCCTGGGCAGCACACTTGAAGGCAACACCACACCAGCGGAGGAGTTTCTGCAGAATGGCTGTGAAGTGCTTCTCCTCACCTCCCGCCCAGGGAGGACTGGCAGGCAGCACAAGGCTGGAATCAGACTATTTCTATGTACTTCCTTCTTAGAGCAGGGAAAACACAAGAGACAGACTGTCACTCCAATCTGTTTTTGAAACACGGCAATAGCAGCTACCACAAAGCCTTTGTTCAGCTCTTCCCTTTTATCAAGTGCACGAGGAAATACACAGCACATGAAATTGAGCTCACAAAACGGGGCTTTTCACTTGTCATATCTAAGTTCATAAACATAAAGATACAGTACAGACATTTTTTATGCCAAGTGGATAACAGTTTCTTATTGCTTAAAAAATAAAGGCATAGTAGTGCCTAAAAGCCACAAGTAAGATTGAGTCCATCTCATATGTTTGCCAACACTCAGTGAGTTTCTTCTTCAAACCCAATGTGTGCACACGCATGCATGCCTGTGAGCAGGGTCAAAATTCAAAGCATGTATTTCAGATTAGCTTTCTCTTTTTCTCATGCCTGGATGCTCACACCTATGCTAACCACCTACCGCATTCATAAGTACCACATTCATAAATATTATATTTTTAATTTGAAGGAAGAAGAATGTACAAGAAAATAAATGATATTTTATACCATTCTACTGCACCACGGGGAAGAAATTATTGACTTATTATTGTGAAGACTTATTAGTTTAATTCAGATTTCTGACAGACAGCAATTAAAAGCTAATTTTCTCATAATTTCTTAATATTTAACAAATACAAAATCTATAAACAATCAACATTCATCTCAGCCCAGAAATATGTTGTTTTTTTTGTTTTAATCCAACATCATTAAAGTGCAAATTCCTGAATGCACTATACACTTTTATAAGATGTAAGCCATCTGAATGCAGAATTTGGGTACACAGTGAAGACGTAACTCATGTTTACAAATAAAAATGACACAAATCTCTGTTATTTATGCTGAAATCAAGATCCATTTAGGCATGCAACATGTAAACTGATGATCAGTGACATGCAACTCCTATTGTCACTTCTTAGGACCTTTGTACAGTTCTGACATTATAAGCAGCAGGTGCAGGAAAAAAGCATAGAAGTGATTAACATAAAATTATATTATATTATGCCATCACCCAACAGGTGTACTAGCAGGTGATCTTTCTAATTATAATCCACTCCAACATTTTCAGGGCTATTATTCCTTCTACATAAAAACCTGTGAATACAACCCATTTTTACCTCATTGCACAGAGGGTAATAGCCATGGCACAGTAATTGGAGCATCCAATATTAATTCTCTGAATGCTCTTCTTTGTTGTACACTTTTGGAAAAAAATCAAATGTAGGAAGATTAAAGTAAGTACCTATGTTAATATAGTTAGGCCTTTAAACTAATCCATCTGATTTCTTTGCATCAGGGCTGATAACCTACAGCTCCCACCGTATCTGGTTCATAGCCAAGAGTTTTTTACAGCCTCTGGAAGAAAATAAAGAATGAAGGGAAAAGGAAGTTGAACCAGAAGCTCTGGTGCAACTTTATTGTGATGTTCTGAGGTGCTATTTAAGTCCAATTAGTTTTGTAAGTGTTCATTAAGAAAACCAACATTTTCAACAACTTAAAGAAAATACTCTTCAACAGCTTCTTCTGCATCTTTAATAACAACAACAAATTTCTCTGGCCCTGTCTTCTAAGGAAACATGTCTCAAGGAAGACAGCTGAAAGTACTTCAACCTAAGAAACTGACCCATAGTTGAATTTCACATGGGATTTAATCTGAACACTGCTGGGATACCATGACAGCTAGAAAATTTCTTAGACATGATATATGAGTAAATCCAAAGTAATTAGCTCACTTACAAAATTTTGCCTTTGGGGAAAAAAAAGAAACAAACATTGAGGGAAACTCACAGATTTCTTCTAGAGCTTTTAAAAATGGACTATTTCACTGGCAACCTTCAACTTTCACAAAGCCTGAGTTTACACTTATACTACCACAGAATTAGCTTCATTTTATTATTGAGCTAAGTGGTTTCTTTACACCACTCATCACTACCATCTATGCTATTATTGACTGATGCTATACATACAATTGATGAGAACTCAGGACACAAGAAGGCATCAAAACTTTCAAAACCCAAAAGTGGATTAGCTGCTGCCAGAGCAGAAAACAAACTTTTTTCAATATCAAAATGAGGTTACTTAGTGAATGCCTAGCACAAAAGTAGCAATTTGTGTAGTGATGATGAAAGAGGAAATTCACCGAACAGGCTGCAAACAATACAGATTTTTTCAGAATGATTCCTGCCAGTGTCTACACAGCAACATGAACCATCTGCATTTAAATTCATCTTCTGTCCGGCATTTTTCTATAACAGGAGCAGATATATCTGACTTTCAAAGTGTGATTCCTCTGTCCTCCTCAAGTCCCTCTTATTATGTCTGACTTTCTCGTTATCTCCACAATCCAGCCTCCTTCATTCACCCACGACATACTGTCCTCCTGCTGCTGGAACAACTTGTTCCAAAGACTCTTACTGAACTGGCGTAAATTCCCCAGCTCCTGGCTTCTTTCCTGATTCCTCATTGATTTCACAGCTACTCTGTGGATCATTCAAGGTAACTAAGTCTGAGATCTGCTTAATTCAGTGCCTGACTTCTATCTGATGAGCATTATGTCACAAAGCCTAATAATGGGGTCCAACAGGCTACTTGCATGTGTGTATGAATTACTTGTGGCAGTACTGTGGCCAAACTTTTCCTGTTAGATGAGAAACATTTAAGAAAAAATTCCCCCAAATCCACTGCTACAGGCCCTGATAATAAATAAGGAAAACCCCTGCTATCTTCAGATGACTCCAATCTATACTGCTCTCACTGCTTGAGAATGGAGCAAAGTTCTGTTGAATACAGTCCAAGTACTTTCCTCATTTCCTTAGAGAGAATTCTTCTCCGCTACAATGAATTACTTTCCCCAGGTCCATTTAGTTCCCAACCCATGACTTTTCTCTGCATTGTTCCTTCATCTCTCCTTCCCTTCTTTCACTCCAGGATTTTCTATTCCATTTTTCCCCATAGTCTAAGTTCTCCCTATGCATTGTCCATGCCCTCCCCTTCTTAGTCCATTAGTCACAGAACTGTATTGACCTCCCTAGCAAAACCATTTCCCCCTTCTGCTTTCCATGTCCTTCTGTGAGACCTAACTCAACTCCTGCTTTTATTCCAGGCAGGCAATTTCCTTCTCATAACCACGATTGCAGAAAGGGGTGTCAATAGGAACAGAAGACAGTTCCTTGCTTTCAGACCAAAGGCTGTGATGACCCAAAACCCCTTGTTTGTACAAAGCCTTCTCACTGTGCACAGAATAAGAAGTTTTTATCTACAAAAATTTAATAGACTTCACTCAGTAATTGTTAATCATAGTTATCTAAATATTTTAATGTGGTTTCAGTTGTATCAAGAAAGGAACAACAGCTAACAGATTTATCAGGAATAGATCAACTGCAGTCAAACATCAGCTATAACTGGATAACAGGTCTTGTTGATGGGGCAGCAACGCAATACAACTTCAGTTTACTGAGGCTTTGAACCCTATGTAATGTGACAGGTTCATCAAGAAGTTAGGAGATGATGATATACTTAGAAATTTCAGATACTGTGAAATACATGCAAAACTAGTAGGAGAATGGTACCTACAGAATGGATATCAGTGTCAGATTGGAAAAAAAAACTAAACAGAATTCCACTGAGGACCATCCTTTATTCAATATAATGCAATATTTTACGTTAGTACTTTTATGTTGAAACAAAGACTGCAGGTAGCAAAGCTCAGACAGTTTACACAGAAGAAGCTAGAGATGACTATTAGAACTCAAAATCATCCCAACAACTTGAAGAAATGGTCTGAAAAAAATTGTAAGCAATTCAGTAAAGGCAAGTTCAGGGCTGTGTGTTCAGGCAGCAATAACAAATGGCACAAACACAGACAGGAGGTGAATGACAATGCAGTACCACCGAATCACAGAATATTCTGAGGTGGAAGGGACTCACAATGACTGAGTCCAACTCTTAATTCTGAGACAGGGGAGCCATTGTGGATGATAAATACATCAACAACGTAAAGCCTCTGCAAGAAAGGCCAAGAACATACTGTAGTGTATAAAGCAAATCATCTGAAAGACTAGAGAGATAATGCTCACACTTCATCTAGGAAAGCCCCCACTAAAGTACTGTGCTCCACTTTGGGCACTAAATTTTTAAGAAATGAGCAGACCAGATGGAGAGAAAGCAGAGGACAGCAGAAAGAATGATCAGATATCTAGAAAACACAATCTAAAGAGAAAGCTTAAATCAACTAAGACAGTTTTGCACAGGAAGAAATAAAATAAAGGGGAGTTATGTTCTAACAAATAAGTGGAAGGTGCAAAAGTACTTCGTGTCCACCGGGAACAGGGTAATAAGTCTCGGACTTTAAGTAAAGAAAAGAAAATTTAGGCAAGACATGAGGAAAAACTTGCTCATAGTACAGACAGATAAGACACTTCAGGGAGAATGCTGAAAGTCTCCAAGAGAGGCCATGGAATGATTAGAGTTTAGAGGAAGCACAGATGCACATTTGTCATAATGGACATCAATCCAGCTGAGCCTGAGTTTTGGAAGAGGAGCAGTCTAAATGAGAGCCCCTCAAAGTTCTGTTCCAATTCTGTTTTCTAAGGCTTGTTTCTGACCCAATGCACTGGATCGATAAATAATACAGAGCAACTATTACACGGATCGCTGGAATGGCAGATAAGAGTAGAAGGGCATGATGCATTGTAATTATAATGGCATGCATATGCATTAATGTAATGCTTTATGCCAATGCTTTGTACTGACGGTCACAGCATGAAACAGCAGCACAAACCATTTGGAAAAACCTGCTACACTTGGAGAAAGCCCAGAAATTCTTATATGCAATATAGGCATTACAGAAAAAAATGTCCTTAGCAGACCATAAGTGAACAAATTACTTCCTGTCTTTCCATTAGATTCTCAAGGATCAGAAAGATGTGCCAATCCTTGACTGAAGGAGGAAGAACAGGACACTCCTAATAGGAAGATATTTGGAATAAAATTCTAATACAGAGCATGGGAAGTCAAACAAAAGAAACTGTAAAATACCATCTTTGAGGCTTCAACCTTTCATATTAATCTAAAAAAGTGAATACTATACAGGTCCTTCTGACTTCAGCACAGATCTCCATGGGCAGAAAGCTGTGTCCACATAGACAATGGAGGATTAAGAGCCCTTCGCATGGGTCTCAACAAAGAAAACCCCAATTGTATGCACTCTTCACAAGTCAGTGCAATTAAAAAAAAAAAAAGGCAACTGAAAAAACAACCACCTGTAACACACAAAGACATCAACACCAAAACATACAGTTTTAGACACATATAAATCATTAATATTGATTCAAACTTCTACACTGAAGAGACAACCTCCTACAGCTACAGAAATTATATTCCACTTTTCTTGTTTTGCATTTGTATACATTGTTTTGCATTTGTATGCACATACATACATACATATACATATGACGTGCTACAGCCTGTCAGTGTCACCCAAGCTATGAAATTCTATAGACAGCTTTTGCTCATAAATCTAGAAGACACTTTTTCTTTCAGTAGAACAAACCCTTAATCTGGTTTCAATGAGTTGTAAAAGACAGCTCCTGTGATTCACCCCCTCCCCTCAACAGAAGCACTGCTTGTTAATCCAGCAGGAAATAACATTTGCCAGGATTGACAGCTGTGGATTTGTATTCAATTCCCAAATTAAAAACCAATGACAGGGCCTAGTTCAATGGAGATGTCAAGCAAAATAAAGAAAGTAAAAAACCTGCTGCTTTCTCTGTAAAATACAAACATACATACATTTTGGATAACAATACTAAAAGCTGGGAATGAGATATAATAGGATTAAAGCCGTGTGCAAAGTTTCTCTTGAGAGTTTTCCCCCCGCCCCTCCACCAACTCACATTTTGTATTTTTCCACTTACATATTAAAATCTCCTCTTAGTTCTAATAAATGTTTTAAAAATGTAAAAAAATCTATTTCCATAACTATTTGAAGCCCTGCAAAAATATAATGTAAACATTTTCACAGTCAAATCTGCAAAATCTTCATATAGAACAACAACTGTTACCCAATTCAAAGAAGGTTTAATTACAGACCAAATATTATGAAGAAATCTAATGGCATGGTTCTCATGCTTCTGCAAAATCATGTTAATCAGAGAGCATCTCAGGCAGTTTCTATTGCTAATCAGAATAACAAGAATCAGAGATAGAAGACACCAGAGACAGTAAAGGACTGTTTTCTAGTGCTGTAACAAACAGATTTGAAGAGCCCAATGCAACTTTTCCCAGTTCTTGGAATAAGTCCCAATAGTATGATTCTTCCTGGGAATTCAATCCCATAATTTTGAGTTTATAATTCCTTAGGTCTCTGTGAATACTCCTCTCGCTGAAAATTACAGCTTTCATGTACTTTCAGAAGTCCACATTCCTCCAATACATGGCTTAAATAAGGTAAGAGGGAACATACAGGCCACTACAGAAATCTGTGAAACAATGAAATGCAAAGGGTTTTAACTTACTGCTATTTACCTGTAAGAAGTGATCCTCCTTAGGTCTGTAACAGAAACACGATAGCCACACTCTTCCAAGACTTCCTCACATGCAATTTCTTCTAAAGAAAGGTTTGGTTTGTCCACAATGCCAGCACAGAGTTCATAGGTCACTCCAACCACAGCAGGTAAGGGATCCTCTAGGCGAGGGGACTTCTTGTCCTGATTTTGAAAGACTTCAGGATGATGCCTTTCTACTTCACACATATAAACAGCTTAAAAAAGCCCAAAACACAAAAGAAAAAGAAACAAGGGGGAGTATGTTAGTTTATTCATATTAAACAGAAAAAATTTTCCTGGAAATTTATGAGAGCACTTGAGAGTAACAAAGAATTCAGCTGTGTTATCTATTAAAATAATGACACACTGAAACTGGAATTTTAAAGAACAAATGTTCTCTTGCCATGTTTGTAAAATTCTTCTTTAAACCCTATTTGTGCTTACATCATCTGGAATGGATTCATGCACACCTTAAAATAAATAAAAATTGAAAGGGGAAGCTAGTTCATCCAAGAAATTCAACTGCCAGAAATGCCATACAGCTTCCATTTGTTGGGAAATGCGGATATTGGGATTTAAATTAAACTGTGCAGATATCTCACAGGAAAGTTGGGTTGCACATTAAGTACCATGTGCACAATGATGAGTCTTTCAGCCTGTCAACTCAGCTGTTATTTAGAAAGGGTATGAAAAGCATGTATGTTTGTTTGAAAAAAAAAAAAAAAAATCCTCTTTTGAACATATAGTTCCTTGCACAGATTCCTGTGTGGAGTCTGAAAAAGACTTCTTGAATTAATCCACAAACAGCTGCCACTGTAATGCAGTCCTAAAGAAAGTGCAAATGCCAGATTTTAGTCCTTATTTAAGCAAAACCTCTCACTGATGTCAACAGAAATTCTGCCTGAGAACTGGATGTTAACATACAAGGCATCCCTACTGACAATTCGAGATCATTGTAACTTTAATTTACAGGTATAATCTCACTTTTTCCTCCTTTAAAATTTCCTTATGTCTATCACCATGCTTTTCATGGAAGCTTACCAGGAGAGTGCTATAAACCTTCACGAATAAAACTATTTTAAACTTTGAAAGTATTTTTATTCCATTAAAATATTTTACATGCATATTTCACATACACATAACATGGTTTTCAAATGAGTTTATCTTTTATCTAAATCTCACAGAACTGGTATATAAGAACTCAAGTTGAATGGACAACTTTTTATCCTTCTGGATACAGGATTTAGCTTGTTATTTCTTAAAGCAAGGTGTTTAGAGAAATGCAGTTTTATAATAGGAAAGTACCATAGTGACTTCTACAATACTTGACACCTCAGAAGTGTAGACTGGCAAGATCAGCCCTTGAAAGGGAGATGTCTGATCAGTCCATTGTCCAAAACCTAGTCTTTCTCCAGAAGTTAAAACTTTCAAAGCTGCTTGTCTTAGGTAGATCCAAGACCTTTGAGAATCAAACAAGTAAGGACAGAAGCCTCCAATTCTACTTGAAAGACGTGACCAGAGCTCAGTTTTCTTTTTAAAATGCAGCATGAAGACAGAAAAGAAAAAATATTCCCTGTCAGCTCTAACGGACAGATCCCTGAAGGGTGCCTACTGTCATTATTCCAAAAACTTCTAAAAGCTATGACAATTACCATAAACAACAACCACATCCAAGATTTCTCTGACATGAGCCAAATCCTCTCCAAGTTTCATTTCTTTTTTAGTATTGATGTATCCATATCAGAAAATAAGAAAAGGAACAACACATTCATCCCATTAAAGGCCTTGGGCATCAAAACAGGATGCAGGTAAACAGTGTAGGGTACAGAAATATGAAACTGTGACTGAAGTAACCCTCTGTTATAAGTCTGTTGTATCCTTGAAACCCATCCTGTCATTCCGTCAGGCACCTGCCGTTCTCCTTCTCCCTCAGCACAACTGGGCTCCACGTAGATCAAAACCTACATTCCCAGAAGGACCTAATCCAGCAGTCCTCTTCAGAGCAAAGTCCTGTGATATGCCAACACTTCAAGCCCAGTAACAGCTTTTCTCTGTAGATAAGGAAGAAAAGAAGCAGTACCAGCCACTTCTGTAGGAGACCAAATATTAGAGCATTCACCAGGGAGTCTGATTATACATTTAATATCAGCTGACTCGTAACGGTTCAAACTCAATTTATCTCTCACAGATAAGCAAAGCCTAGGAAACCAAGCTGCCTGCTTGGGAACAGTCTCTCCCATACCTCTCCTGAAGGTGTAAAATGGACTCCACAAGTGACGCACTGCGTGATAAAGAGTTTGGGAAGCAGAAATCAGAAGCAAGAGCTCAGCTCCCAGCACAGTCACCCATCCACCAGTCCCATGTCCAGTTGCTCTCTTGTCTTCCAATGGCTTGTGTTTCTTTAGTAGAAACTGCCACCTCATGATCACTGGGCAGTCTCCTCCACCATCAGATGTACACACACCATGAGCAGCAGCATGATGAGGAATCAAGCTGTGCCAGGGGAAGCTCAGGATGGACATCAGGAAGAATTACTACATGTTGTCATGCATTGGAACAGACTGACCAAGGAAATGGTGGAATCACCCTCCCTCAATTGTTCAACAAACAACTTGACAAGGCACTTAGTGCTATGGTTTAGTTGATAAGGTGGTATTCAGTCAAAGGTTAGACTTGATGATCCTGAAGGTCTTTTCCAACCTTACTGACTCTATAATTCCACAATTCAAACAACTATCTAGTGCTTATTAAATATCTCGACTAATTACCCTGGAGCCACTCAGCTGTAAGAAGACTCAAAGTGGAAACTACAGTAGATTTGATATCCTTGCCTTCCTTTCTGCAAGCTGGGACCAAAGATAGATGGCTCAACCAAACTCAGCAAATAAGATCACAGCTGTTATTCACAGCAACCTTGTTAGGGGATTCATACAGGGACTTGTTTGCTATACAAGAGAAAGAACAGTACAGACTGAGAGGTTAGAGGGGTTTGGCTGACTGGGGAATGTGCTAGCTCCTCTCTGAACTTCTGACTTTGCAATGGTGTTTTGTATCTCCTGATATGGAACATGGCTTATGATTCAAGTATTTGATACTATTTATTTTGTCAATGGAAAAATGAACATCACAACCCACTGAAAGGTCATTATAGTTACAGTGAAAAAAACAGGGTGCGTGTTCATAGGTGCTAACCCCAGCCCTTTCCTGGAACATATAATTTTATTGTATTTGAAAATGTGTGGTCGATTGACTACCTAAATAAGCATTGCCCAAGACCTTTGCCAATTAGTCATGAGTGAGGAACTAATATGAAAACTACTGAGATAGGCATGTAACTTTCTTCTCTGTGCTCCACCCAACTGTGTGATTTCATGACCATCCAAGATGATCTAAGCTCAGAGTACACTGAAAAACATGGTCCTATCTGCCTCACTGGTTGTGTGCTTCTGCCATCCCTCAGGTCAGCATGAATGAACTCTTTCAGGCCAGTCAGGTGAGCTCCCTAACCCTCAAAACTTTCTGTCTGCAGCTATATAGGACCTCTGCTGTCACTGCATAAGGGCTGGTGCTGCCGAAGGGAATGGGTGGGAATGTTTGGGCAGGGAGGGATGACTGCCTTTACAAGCAGCAGAGACATTAGTGGGAAAACCTGATCATGACACCACAGCCTAAGGAAAGGCCAGCACATATGTCACCCAGCACACGTGCAGGGGACGTGCCTGGTTAGTTAGCAGCAGCTGTTCGCTCACAAGCAACGAGCTATCGCCTTCCTGGTGGGACGCTGGCAGGATCCAGCAATGAGAAAAGCCTAGCCTTTGTTTTTGTTTTGTGGAATAGGCATCAAGGCAAACAATAACCACTGAATGGAAATATAATTACAGGGATATGAGTAATGTCAGGCCACGATTGTGATCACTGAACTGCTGTGGGGTGTCTGACTGACCACTGTCCCTAAGGCCAGGTTTCTGAGCAGCTCCAGCCTCTGGAATGGTTAATCTCCAAAAACAGTCCAGTCTTTTGAGGTTGACTTGACACTTCCATACAGATAATTTAATAAATGTTTTGCTGCTTAGTACACATATATATGTGTGGATATATATATGCACATATATGAAGGCTTCTGCCTAAGATTGCCTCAAAGAGAGCAACATCTACAGGAGCCATTTTATTTGGCTGGCAAATAAAAGACATTGGATTATTGATAAACAAATAAACAAACACTTTGTAACAGTCAATTAGCACTTCATGAGATGCATGCACTGTTAGTGTAACAGTGCTGCACAGCACTGGAGAGGCTGTCAATTGCTGGCAGTAAGACATGGCTGCGTGACACAACCCTAGAAAGTTTCCTACAAAGTCTACCATGAACAGTCTTGAAACGGTCTCTTAGCAACAGTCAGTGAAATATCTTGTGATTTCTTTTAATTAACATGCAGAGAATATGCATTTCTGTTAAATTCCAAAATGTAAATATTACTTTGAATTAACAGATATAGAAACTCAGAAGGAAAAAAAGCACGTTAACCTAAATTCATAATAACAACCGATAAAATGAAGCTGTACCCTTACTGATGAAAAAGTGTACAGTCCCTAATTTCCCTCATTTCAAATTCCCAAGTATACAGTGCACCAAAAAAAGGAATATTTAAGACAAAAAAAGATAAAAAAACCCAAACAAAAAATTCTGTGCTTCTGCAGAGAAGCTGCCTACTAAATACTAGATAGGTCAAGAAGGAACTTCAAATTAAAGCAATTTCTTGCATCATCATTGTAGAGCTGTTCGTAATTTCATCCAAAAGAGGACAATAACCAGTCCAAAAGCAGAATGTAAGGCTACCCCCTGACCATTCGTTTCATCTGTAATGGAAATCTCCCTGGTTAAAAATTCTGACCAACTGAAAAGGATAGGCTATCATACAAAGAAACAGAATATAGAACAAAGATTTTATCACCACAGATGCACCAACTTTTAACTGCTAAACCCTTAAAAGCTTGCTTCACTAGAGAGCAAAAGTAAATCTAAAAAAGAGGATTACCTGGGCGGAACTGCTTCACCACAACAAAGCACTGCCGAGAAGAGTTAAAGATCAGGATTGACACACTGAGGAGGAAGATAAAAAAACAAAAGATCAATGTTTTATGAAGGATTAATGCAGAACTATTAAACTTGCATCTTCTGAATTCAATTTTAACTACATAAATACATAGATTTATTACTAAAGATGTAAAGCAACAAGATTCTTGTCCAAAATCCATCTAGAGGGATAGATAATGGGACACGTTCCCAAAGCACATGAGAATTTACTGAAAATTAAGTCCCTTGTCTCCTGCCATGCAAAATAAGCACCAATCAACTCCTTCTTCCCAACAGCAAAAAAACCCACATCCTTCCAGCCTAAGAACATTGGTACTAGATAGGAAAAAATCCTTAAAATTAAAAACATTTTCTTATATCAGTCCTAAATTATGATAGTCAAAATCTTAAGCACAGTCTAGTGTCATTCAGAGCCAGAGACTTCTGCATAAGCACAGAGCACTTCTCTACAGCCACTTGCTGAGCTCAGGCCTTGAACCAGACACCATCCAAGTCCAATTGTGAACAAATTTAAACCAGAAGCAGTTTCAACTGCTACCACATCAGTTGTTCTTTCCTTGCTTGAAATACTTATCATGGGGAAACCTGATGGGCTGAGTGGAGATGCTCTAAAAGTGTGGAGTAGTGATGTTCTCTGCACACTTATAGCACTCTCAGATTTTACTAGTTTAAGAAAATGCAAACAAATTCTCTATCCTTAGCTGGTAGCCCAGTGTCACCTGCAAAAGCCTGTGTATATTTTGCTCATTACCATGGCAGCATTTTCTCATTTGTTATGCCTCACTGTATGCAACTGGAAAGTTAATTCATTATTCTATTAATTCTACTTTTGATTAGACTAACAATGGCATATTTGCAGGGTTGAGTCAAACTTTCAATTTTCCCTGTAAAAGAGCTGGATATTTATTTTCACTATTAGATTTAATAATGAAGTCTCCAGCTGCCAGAGAAACTGCTATTTGATGATTATTAAAAATAATGTTAATGTTTATTATAACAATATATGAAAACCAAAACAGAAGGGAAAAGTCCAGATGTAAACATTTATATTCATGGTTGCTATTCTCACAGACCTGTACTGCATACTGATGGCTTCCTGCCCCAGGAGGTGCCATTTGCAGGCAATTTTATAGCAAAGGTTTTAGCCTTCAGAGAGGCTGGAGGAGAACATTCACTCTGTTTACTGGCACAGAGGTTCTTTTTGGCCTAGAGTAGAGTGTCTGGGAGTTAAAATGTAGGATGCTAGAAGAAATGAAGTTAAACCACGGACCATAATATTTTTAAGCTTACTTAAATATTATTCTTTTATTCTTTGTTTTTTTCTTTTTTTTTGCTTGATGTTCCTTTCCCCAAATCAGTACTATCTGAGGGCAGACACTGCATTAAATAAAAGGGGAAAAGGAATTACTGCTACTGAACTTTTGATGTTTTGTCCATGGGCTAAGGATGTGACCTGCCTGTAACTAGAGACAGCAGCAGCCTAAAGCTGTGGATGAAAAGTGGAAGCTTCCTGAAACATATGGTTGCTCTTTACCTTTCTTTACATCCACCACCCCAGGCCCAATCTTCTCCTTGGCTTGCTTGCTTCTGCATGCCTCATTAAATAACTCATACCAACTCATTAAAAATGGCTCAGCTATTAGACATTATTTTTTCTTAGGAGTCAATCACTTGAGATTTTTATGGAACAGATGGGAAAATTAAAAACAATCTGTCAGAAATAAGGAACAAGATCAAATTAGCTGGAAAGGAGTAGCAGCAAGTTATTTCAATTGTCTGCTTCTCACACCATCTTGAGATGAGAGGGTACAGAAATGGCACAAATCTGTATAACTTTCTATTTAATTACTTCTAATTTTCTGAGAGACTGACAACCAATTTTGAACAGAAATTTACATTTTTTAACAAACCACAACACACAAGTTCTAAGGTTTCCTGTCAGAGTTGGAGAGTCATGGAGGAGAAAGTTCAGAATGGCCTCCTTCTTCAGAGGACTGTGACACTGGGAATGCCATTTGGTGTCCACAAGAAACAATGCAACATGAAATACTTCCACAGGTGACCGGGTCTGTAACTTCTGAAAACCCATTTAAAGCTGCCTTCAGGACAGTTACTTGAGTATTACACAAAGTTAGAGCAAGACATTTCAATTGATCTAAGTGGAGGATCCCCTGAGCCACTGCTTTCAATGGATTTCCTTACTGCTACAATGACTCAAATATGTGTGTTCAGATGCTTGGGCTGGTCTATAAGGTAAGGGAAGCATTTATCTTCTGGAGTTCTATCATATCAAGAATTCACTACAAAATTAGTTTGAGATTACTATTTTTACAGATGATACAGGCTACTGAAAAGAATTATTACAAATTCATTAGTAGGTTCAAATACTTCTTTCTGTGGTACAATACCACAGGGCATTACAAAGGTATTTGATGTTTCAATTCCATTTAAAATATTACAACCACACCTATTTTAGGGTATTATATATGCATTTATAAGCTTTAAAGTGAAGAACAAACATATGAAATAAAGAATTAAAACATTCACGAGGATTTTTGTGAACATCTCCACAAATAAAAGATACAAAAGAGACACAAAGCCCTAGCTGTATGTTAGAGAAAAACACACAGAAGCACTAGGAAAGAAAAAAACAGCCCAGCCACATCTCCTAAATGAAGGCAGGAATCCTAGAGAAGGATTTAAATTAAAATGGATATCAAAGGTCCCAATGCAGCAACAGGGTTCATGTGCTTATGTCTCAAGCAAGACCACAAGACCAATATTTTGTTATATTTTACAAAGGAAAAAATACTCAGATATAAAAGGATCATGATGAATTCTAAACTTCCCTCCACTCCTTAAAACAAGCTGTAACACCTCTGCACTAAGGAAATACCGTCTGAGCTTAGACCTGCTAATCTTTTCATTTTGTGTGGCAGATTACTAATTTTTACCATACCCCACAGGTGTGTATCTTTGCTGACTATTCCTCCAGCAGCTGACTCTCAGGGAAATCGCTGGTGTCAAAGGAGAGGCCATTAATGCAAAGGGAATGCCATGAGCCACAGACCTGCAGCTGGACTCGGTGAGCACACGCACCACAACTGCTGCACACTGGTATCTCACTGGGTACCTGTCACTGCCAGGGCCTCGACACCTCTTAAGACAAGAAGTGCTTGAGAAGAAGTCCCTTAAAAATGTGCTCTATGTTTCATTCTGGAGCTGTAATTTGCTTCTGTAGGACACAGAGCACCTTGGAGCAATGAAGGAGACTTGGCTCCTCCACACTGCATCTGTCAGTGGCTGCAGTAGGGACTATGATCAAACAGAAAAAGAACATATTAAGAGATGACATGGGTTTGTGCAGAGTTTCCCAGGGCTGGTGAAGATTTCAGGGCTCTTTAACCTTCACCCCAATCCCTCCTCTGCTTCCCCCTGCTGTAGCTTCTGCTCACTTTATACATACAATAAATCACTACTCTAATTACAGAAGAGTTGTTCCTAAAGAAATCATGCAGGTAAACAACTTGCTGTGCAAAAATGCAGGATGCTGTTCTTTCTATAAATACAGGAACAATTAGGGTAGCCTTAAAATATTTTAAGAAAGATATGTACCTAAAATGTCAGCAAGACACATCAAAAAAGAGCAGCCTGTACTTGAGCTTCTATTATACTCAAGTTTGCAGTTAAACTGTGCCTGGTGTTGGTACCTAAGACAATCTTTTCTGAAAAGGATTCCAATAATTCAGCCAAGGCCCTCATGTAGCATTTAACCATTTAAACTTCAACTTTGACTGAAATAAGGAAATATTAGAATTCTCTAATGGATATTTGGTTTCCCTAAAATGCCTAAATCGACATGCAGAAATTACATACAACTGACCCATGGACATCTGCAACACAGAAGTCCAGAAGCTCAATTCCTCCTCCACCTCTAAGACTCTAACTGGGGGAGAAGATATCCACCTGACTACAACCTTTACAGTTAAAACCACTTCTTGGAAGAGTTTAGAAAATGACTCCATCATGTGCCATAGAACATTATTTTCCAACATAGCATAGCTATGTATTTACTGAACTCATGGTAACTGATGCTTTATGACATTCCAGCCCAGCAGACATTTACACAGAAATACTACTACAACTTCACACTCTCAAACCTGAGAAAGGAAGGTGGTGTTTCATGGAGCAACATAAAACATTTGACCACGGCAGTTACGAGGTAGGAGACAGATGAAAACTGACATCCTGCTAAAATGTGCACACGCACACATATGGACACATGCAAAGTCAATTATTTGGAAATACATCCTAGCAATTAAGATCAGCAAATGAACTTTGCCACAGCTTCATGAACATGTATTTGTGAAGCTCTAATACATGAGGGAAGGTTTTGGGGGTGGGGAATGAGGCAGTTTGATTGGGGTATTTTTTTGTGTTTGTTTGTTTGGGGAGGGGGGTCCGAGGTTTCTTGTTGTTGTTTTTTATTTTTCAGATGGAGATATAATTTCACCTTTTAGTCATAAATTTGGTAATCTGTCCCCATGATTTGTTAGTTGTTAACCTGGACTATAGTTAATCCACAAGCCAACTGCTGACACTTACCAATTGCTTTTCATGACACAAACTTTAAAAATCCTTTAATAAATGAAGATTCATTCAGCCTTTCACGATTCTTAAATGTGGCCCCAATGCACTTAAAAAAGGTGAATTTCTAAAACTAAAAAATAATTTTAAAACCCCCCACAGTATAGTGATAGCAAAGACAAGGACAAACACTCCTTTGTTTCTGTCAATGAAGTAAGTCTCAAGGCTGGAGATGATGATTTTTAATTACAATCTCATAGTAATAACTAAAATACTAAAATAATAAGTAATTGCTGAGGTAACACAGGCAAAGAAACTGACCTTTCTTAAATCATTATAAGAGCAACTCAGGATCTCTTTGTGTCAAGCACGGGTACCTGCCACACACAAACTGTGATCAGAATTGAACAATGGAAGCTAAAGCACCTAAAAAGAGATTGACATTAACAATGAAAGCAAAGAGTTCTCAGCTATTAACCTCAGCCACTTTCACCTACTTTTAAATGTTAAAAAGTATCTTAAAAGTAGTTTAAAGTCTGTATTACTGTTAAGTGCTGCTTACAAACAATAATCTCAACTCTATAGGGGAGACCTGAGGAACTAATGATATATGATTTTTTAAAAACCACAACAAACAAACCAAACCAAGCTACCAAAACCCCTGCAACACTGTCAGAGCCTGCAGTAGTTCAGTAATCATTTTCAAAGAAGACAATGAAAAAAGAATGGCAGATTTAAAAAAAAAAAAGACATAAAAATGGCATGAAGAAATAAAAGCAATTAATTGATCTAATCAGTCCCCTTGACTCTCAACAGATACTTAGTTTTAAAAATCCCTTTAATGTAATCAGAAGAAAGTATTCAAATGTACTGTGCAATGACAAGTATTTAGAGATGCATTCATTTCAGCTGGAGAGCATACATACAACATACAGTATTTTTGCCTATATGGCTCATAAAGGAGAAAATGTAAATTAAAAATCATACTAGAATAAAAATTATTAAGAAAGTAAATAAATCTAACACTTAGAAGTCCTATAATTTTTTTAGCTTTAAAGTGTAATTTTTTCTTCTTCAATTTGTACAAATTTGGCTTTCTTTGTTCACAGAGTGTTTACAAACTGATTTTTCATATTGTTTTTCCATGTCAAGACTATAATTTTATACAGCCTCTTTATAATACTATGTTTGAGAAACACCCCAGATCAGGATTAAAGTATGTTAGTGAACATGCGTCCCTTTCTTGTTCAAATCTAAAATGACTGTGCTTTCAATTTTAAAGTGACGATCAAAAAACCCCAAAACCTGTTTGAGAGCCAATATTGCAAAGTAATTCTTTGGGAGGAGTCATCCTTCAGGAGGGCCTTCATCTTATTTCAAAATTATTTTGATGTCCATAAGAAAGAATTGCATGTAGACCCTGTGTCACTTCTGTATTCAAATTAACCATCCATTTCACAGCTGGACACATCCCTGGAAACTTCTAATGTGGTCTCTAAAGGGCTGTCTTCCTTTTATCAGCACAGCACCCAGCACCTTAAGCCAGAGAAAACAGTCCCTTTGCTTTCAGAACAGACATGTAATAAAGCTGTACCCTTTGATTACTCTCCAGTGCAATTCCTTTAGTTTCCCAGAGATTTAACTATAATGTAGATAGTCCTGAGATTAAATGTGTGTGCTTGCACAATCTTTACTGGTTCATTTAAGTCTTCCTTCAAAGCGTTTTACATTTTTCAAAGGACACCACCAATCCAACTGGCTGCTTAAAATGCAGCCTATTACAAAAGCAAAGCTATAAGCTCCTAACAAAAACATTCACCCTTTAATACTAATCACAGATAAAGTGGATTTGGCAAAAGATAATTAGAGACATCTAGAAGACTTCTGTATTCTGATGAAGTTTAAATGCTTTCTCCAATACAACATAAATATTTAATACTGAGTAAAACCAGAATAAAGCAGTGAGCCATGTATGCTTAAGAAAATAAATGTTACTTTGGGAAAAATCAAGAGGAAGACTGGTTTCAGTAAACTGAACTGCAGCAGGAAGTTGTTCATGACACCATAAAGCAGGAAGCATATGTTTGGTTAATCATCGGACCAGTGGAAGAATGAATTAAGAAGTGGCAACAAACCCATATACGTGCGCTTTTGAAATATAATTTATATCTACTTGTAAAGTAGCAATTTGTACCCAACCAGAGAATATGATCAGGACAACTTCTTTGGGATAAACAATCCTCTCAGCACCCTGTTTTCATGTAACAAAGAAAAGTAGAAAGAAATTCAATTGCAAAATAAATGAGACATCAAAGCATGTTGCTCTCAATAACATTCCTTAAGTGTCATATCTTGGCCAGTATCCCAGGATACCCTTGGAAATGACACATTGCAACTCAATGGGTTTCTTTCAACAAAATATTTTAATAAATAAATTCAGGTTTTATGCTAACTTACTTGATTAAATAAAGCTTTGTGGGCATTATGTGCAACAGATGTCAGAGCCTGATGGGCTTTTGTTCCAATTCCTAATTATTTATGAAACTGCCATTTATAAATGCTATCACATAGTAAAACCAATAAATAATCCACCTAAAAGGCCTAAGACTCCATTCTGAAATGGCAAAAATCAAAGATTTAAAACAATACCAGGACACAAGAACAATTCAGAAAATAAAAAGTTCAGGTGTTTTGCCCTAACTAAAGTAAGAGAAACCAGCAACTTCATTTTTCAGCTACCAAAGCCCAAATATGATGTGATTAACACAACCTTTGGACAGCCATAACTGCACAGTCTCAGTACCATCAGTGAGAAAAGTCTGAAAAACTGGCAGTTGTTCACATTTCCCCCCTTTCCCCCATTTCTAGAATAATGCTTAAATAGCTTCCTTTTTCCAAGAGATACTTTCAGCTGAAATTCTAAAAATACAGGCACTCCAACTGAAGAACATTTCCGAGCTTTCCTAAGATTATTTGTACCAATCCCAAATGCAGATCATGACCACGCTACTGTCTCTAGGTCATGTAAAAACTTATGGCACTCTTCAGACAGAACTGGTTTATTTCAAAATCACCTGGAGGCAGAGGGAAGACTCTTCTTGATTCCAGTGACTATAAGAGAATAAACACATCCATTTCTTTTGCATATTATTGGAATCACTAATAGATTAAATCTCTAAAATTGTAAAAAACCAAGATGCTTGAAATCTGGATACCAGAAACCTGCATTTAGAAATTTATGAGTAGTCAGCCAGAACTTTTGTGTACCTGCTTAGCTATGAGAATTTTCATGGATTCCAGCCTTAAAATTAGACAAACACTTAACTTCCCAATGAAGCAATGGCCTCAATAGAGACATTATTGCCCTTTTACCCTGTCTCAGTGATACAGCGGAGAAGAGTTTATATGCTATATGATATGTTTTCATATCAAATACTTAAAAAGGTGAAATAAGAATCTGAAAATTTGACTTTTGATTTTGTTTTTCTCTCTGATAACTTTACAGCATCAAATACATTTGTTTTTGCCTCATTGCTATGTTTTTATTTAGATTGGATCCTAAGGTAACAACATAAGACATTTTAAAAGACAGTAAATACGCCTGCAGAATTCCTGGCACATAAGCAAAGGATCTGTCAAGTCTTCACTTTAAGAAAACCCAAAAATGAACAACAAAAAACACAGCATTAAGTGCATTTTATTTGCAAATATCATATGCAAACAAATAGAGTAATTACTTGGGTTGAAGGAAATTAATAGGCTACTACATTTTTTCCTTCTAATACCAGGAAAATTATCGTTATCCTGATAGAATCCTTGATAGACAGGTATCAAGCCTAGACCTGAGCGTTTTCAATGACAGTGATTACAAACATGCCTTCCCAGATTGTCTTATTGTTTATTGGTAAAAATAGGTTCTTAGTGTTTAATTTAAAAAATACATTTTACATGATCCACATTTCTTGTTCTGTCATTGATCACTGATGAAATCAATTAATCCCAGCCTGGTCTATAATGTTCCTTTACATTTTTATGATAAGTAGTAATTTTTCTACTCAGTTATGTTACCCTTTGCATGAACATGCCCAGCCCTCATTACATTGTCTCAGCTATTATTTCCCTAAACTTTTCATGATTTTTTTTGTTTGTTGAACTACTTCCAGTGGATTTTAAACAGCGCATTATCTTCTGCACTATCTTTGAAGATAATCAAGAAAATTCCACATCATGGACACCCCGGAGGAGACATTACAAAGACAGACAAGGCTTACAGCACAACAGCACATCATTGCATGTAAAAGGCACATGCCACCCAAGAAAGACCCATTTTTTTAACCTATAAAGATGTTACAAAGCTGTATTTCAACCATTTTAAAGCTCCTGTGATAATTCTTGCACAAAGGAAGCATCTGAGTTAAATTTCACGGTGTCTTATAATACACTAGGACATAAACCAGAAAAATACATAGAGGATTAAGTTTCCATAAAGCCCAAATGATCTGGCATATGAAATAAGAGAAGGAATTTAATCCACTCCTATAATGTGGTCAGGGCACATGACTTCCACCCTGTCTCCATAGCTGCCTGCTACAGCCATTGAGCCAGAATAGCAACCCTGGCTCCTCCAGGCCATTCTCCCGGCTCTAGTGACCCATGCCCTGGCCGGCTCTCGTGGCCAAGGCTGGGATGCAGGAGGCTCCAGGTGCAGCTGTTGGGTGGCCACATTCCTCCCTCCCCCTGTGCAGCCACGTTCCCTGACGTCAGCGGCGAGCCAGATCTCGGCCAGGTAACTCCAGGGCACAGAGGGAATGGCTGAGTATATTCATCCCCTCGTTCTGAGTTGTGTTTGTTTTTAACTTGCCTCGAGAACCACTTTCTGTTTGCCCCCAGGACTGGTACTGCAGGAGACAACATGCAGAGGTGCTGATTGTCTCAGTTTCCTTCAAACTGCCACCTGATGGAAAACTACACTTTTCAGTTGTCTTCGCAACTGATAAAGTATTAGGCACTTTCTCTGAGCAAACAAATTAAATTAGCAATTAGTTTGTTTTAAATGCTAAATAAATTAATTTCTTTACTTAAAAGCGCCAGTCTTAAAAGGAAGGAATGTTATTTCCATCCTCTTTTTAGAGAGATAATGAAAGACTTTCAGTTTCTTTCATTAAGAATTTTTAAGTCAGGAACTATTACTGAGCCACTGTGACATGTTTTTTCAAGATAAAAACACAGCATAAATAGGATAAAATTCTCATGCAGAGCTTTAAGTTTTTCAGTCCAAATGCCTTTTCCTTGTCACATGATTATTTTCAGAGTTGAGAGGAACTCACATAATAATCTTGCACACAATCCAGTCTCCTCAAATTTGTATTCTTGTAAATGTAATGAATTTTACAGTGAATTCTTCATACCTTTAAATGGAGAAGTAGCAATAATTTTGTTTTATATCCACTCCCAAAGCAATTGGAAAGCTGGCCTTGTACTTGTCAACTAGCAAAAGGTACAGTTGTGTCCCTGTTCTCAAGCGTTTACTCAAAGCACAGAAGGGAGCACATGACTGTACATTGACCTTCATCTGTTCCCAAATTATGTCTTTTAAAAGCCTTGAATCTGTTTAAGGGGAGCTGCTGAAACCTGAAACAAACTTGGTCTATTGCTTTATAAAGTAGATGAATGTAAAACTTAAGTATTACATTTCAGTCTGTTACTGTACTAAAGAGAGCAAGATGAGGGAGAATAGAACTAAGCTGAGTCTGGTTTTAGAGAATTATTTTTTTTACAGGTATGGATGGTTACTATGTAGTATTAGGTATGTTTCTATTTCCAACAGAAAACTACCACAAGTTTGCAAAGAAAATGCTCTCCTGATCAAGACTTTTATTTTTAAATGGAGAGTCTTTAAAAAAAATTAACAACTCCTCACTCCGCAAATCATATCCCCACAAATTGCTAACGAGTTCTGACAGACCCAGGTCTTAAAAGTCTTGAAGTACACCTCACATCTACATTTTCATTGCTTGCACCCTGCTTGATTTTCTTAAGCAAACGTTTAATAATCAACAAACACATCAGCTAAGTATTAAAGGGAAAATCACAGGTAATTGCAAAAGTAAGCAGTTCATTAAATAACTGCAGAAAGCATTTTTTGCTGTGTGTCACTGCCCAACACAACAGGCCAGAATTATGTAACACTTACAAGCATTGCCTCAATAAACTTGTTCAATAATTACAATGGAAAAGAGGTAATCAAGGATTTTTTTCTTCATTCACTTTTAGTAAACTTCATTGTTGCTTCTAATGATGTAGTAAAACCTTCCAATTAGCTATGATAATGTTCATCTGCGTGTTTCAAAGAAAGATTAACTTAAATGTAACTCCACAGGACAAGAACAACAGTAAACTTATTTTCCAAAAGAGAAATGGCTTAGAAGTTGACATATTTCTTGACAAGCTTGCAAGTTTTTGACAGTTGTCAGATGGGAACTGTAACATTCATTAAGTATTTAATCTACTTAAATCATAGAAACCTTCAGGTGGTAAGAGACTTCTGGAGATCATTTGATCTAATCTCCTGCTCAAAATCAGGCTAAATTCTAAGTTAGGTCTCATTTTTCTGAGTCTTGTTCAGTCAAGGCTTCAATTTCTCCGAGGATGGAGGTTTCTTGGGCAAAAGATTTCAGGACTAAACTACTGTCTACGAGTATGTCCTTGTGTCCTGGGTCTTCCTTTTGTTACAATTTAAACCTAAATATGGTAAGAAATGCTGCTTCTATTGTCTGTGCACTCAGCTGACTTTTGACAGCACAGGGTCTGAAAGTTTGCCTTGGCAACAGTTTATTGTGTGACTAGTAATAAACTGCAAAAAATTTTTTTAAGTGGCATGGTCTGTTTTACATTGCTATCACAGTTGTAGGTTTTTTATTCAGCATCATTAAATTAATTATATATACCGAATATATCTAAATATATAATGTGTACTTTACAAATCTGGCATTTCAATGCGTATGTTTGATTTAGGTAAACAGCGTTATTAGAAAAAACTTTGAGCATTTAACAGTATTACATCACTTTCAGAAGTAGCAAAAGTTTTGAATACTTTTGAAAAAAATATTATGAAAAAGGGATCTTAGCTATAGAAAACATCTACAATCTTCCTCAAGCACTTGGAAATCCTGACCAACAGGATGTGTCCTGGAAAGCTCTCCTCTTCTTCAAGATTTATCCTTCATTAAGAATAATGAACCCTTAAGAGCTCTCTAAGTATGAAGTCCTCTATAATCCTCAGCAACTAGTTAACGTGACTTTTCCATACAACAAGCATCACAGCTGCCCTATTAAAACACAGCAAAATGTAGGGCTTTAATGCATTATAAGGGATTTTGAACCTGACTAATATATCTAATAATAATTGGCTTCCTATTCACAAGCAGAATTTATGTGAAACCATGGATTTCCTATACAGAAAGTTCACAATATTACCTTTGGTGTCAGAAGCTGCAATGAATTTCCTTGTGAAAGAGCATTAGGCATTCTGCAGTTCAACAGTAGTCACTAATAAGTTCGGGTGGCAGCTGTTGTACATCTGAAGCTAACAAATGTTATGTGACCAGAGATGACTGGCATGACATGTGGCTGTAGCCTTTTTATAAAGTTATGTTCTCAACTATTTTAAAAATGCCCACAAAAGTCCTTCAGAAATACTGTTCCCAAGAAGTTCATGGAAAACTGATCCTTTAATACTTACCCCACTCAGTTAGTTGCATATATTCACACATTATCACACAGTGATAAACTAAAGTTTAAACAAAAATAGTAATACAAATTCATCTGTAAGTCATGTTCTCAGCACTGTGACTTGAGGCTGGATTGATTTGCTACAATGGGCATATATTAAATTTCCAGCAATCAATTATCATTTCAGCCTTTGTATCTGCGATCATAAATTCAGGCACATGCCCATATGGACAGACAAAGTGCAAAGACAGAACTGTCTTCCAGGCAAATTCCAAAAGCAAGTGTGAAGTTCAGTAATGAAACAGCACTCCCTTCTCTGTCCTCATTCTCAAGCAGTACAGGCATTTTTAATCTAGCTAATACTTTCCCAGTCTTCCTGGAAATTTTACCTTCTTAATCTTTATACTGATAAAAAATGTAGCTATCACTTTATGTCTTTCACAGGTACCTACACCCAGAAAGACTCATGTAAGGATTTAGAGGGTTCCAACAGTGAAGAGTGTCAAAAAAAGCTGTTGATTTTACTTATTTCATGCACAAGAAAAACACATCTCTTGACATGGTTCTGGTTTTGACACCATTTTTTTTTTGTCACTAGTGTTTTGCTAGGTTTTTTACATTTAAGAGATTTAGAAAAGCTTTTTTCAGGAAAAAGTTGTTACCTATGCTTTTGATTTTTCTTTTTTATAAGCAGGTTAAAAAGATATATAAATATTTTAGTTTTCAATAACTCTGAGACTAGGTTTCATACATATCTTATTTATTGTAATCTTTTATGAACTGATCTTTGAAGTCGGGAGTTAATTGATTTTCTTCCCCGATTTCTTCCCCGACAGAATACAATTAGAAAGACAGAAGAAAGTCCTTCTTTCATGTGATATATTCCCACTTAAAAAAGAAAGTTTCATACAATCCAAACTTTCATTTCCATCCTGTGTGCAATAACTAAAATGTGCATTACATCATGTGCTAAAACTCTAATATTTGAATAGTCAAGCACAGACAAAACTTACTGAAAACATAACAAACCATGAGGAGTTTTTAAAACTTCTGCTAATTCCGTCTAAAACAGTGCAGAACTACCTTCAAGAGTAACAAAAGGAGTGAGACTTGAAGAGGAAATGGGAGGAAAAAGATCAACCACATCTGATCAATGGAAGAGAATACACTACGAAATACAACATACAGAAAAAGGGAAATACTGTGATTACATCATTACCTGTCATGTGTCCTCATAAAATCCCAGAACTTCTTAGTACCATTCTGGAGGGAAAAGAATTTTTAAAAATCCATCAGTCAAATTAATTTCAGGTGAAAAATTACTATAATGAAATAAAACAAAATTTAACAGGCATTTCTTTGAAAACTTAGTATAGCTGGCTTTATTTATGAGATCACACTTCTGGATTTTGACAGTAAGTTGTATAGATGCTGAGAACTGTCTTAGAACAGTTCAGAACCTTAAATCTGCAATATTATGATGACAGATAAGGCAAGGTTACCATAGTCTTCAGGGACAATTTTGGTCAAAGCATCAACTTCAGATGCCCAAGGTAACCACTCAAGGTGTCAGGAAGCTATAAACAGCTATATTTTAAACAGCAAAATAACCCATAGATCTGTGTTTTTCCATGTCCAGAAATGGTCTGAGGTGGACTGCTCAGCACTTACCTCCTAACTAAACTCAATTGGGGTCCAGGAGCAAGACATTCTTCCCTCTCAAGCCTTACAAGGCCCAAAATAGCAGTTTGTCCACACCTAACATACTCCATTCTACAGAGCAGCTGTTCCTCTGCACTGCTGGTGGTGCTGAGGGCACTGGTAAACAGCAGGCTTGAAATCACAGCTCTCATCCAAGAACTGGGAGACATAAAATGGATCATTTTCCCAAGATGGGCCAATTTCTGTCCTCTGCCAGCTTAAAAGGAAGGATATTCACTAAAACACAGCTGAAACTGATCCCTAAAACCAAGTATTCTTCCACAGTCATAATGAACAGGTATACATTTGCTTACATCTCTATTCTATCTTCTGCAGTCACCTATAGCAATTCATACAGACCTGTGAATTGAGATATGTATATGATTCTTTAACCTGCTTATTAGAAGTTTGATGGTATTTTTCAGCTGAAATACAAGTCAAGAGATTTTGCTCCCTTAAATCTATATGAGGAATCAGTATGCAACCAGAGGAAATCCTTCTGGTTAATACCTTTTCTTATTAGCAACACAAAAACCTACATACCCAGAATATGCTTAATGTGAACAGCAGCACTAGGTTTCTATTATAAAGTATGGTTAAATGGATGATCAAACCCTGAGCAACTGGTTAATGATTTAAAGCAGGTAAATGTGAGCAATGAAAGAATCAAGTTCAGTTGGTGGGTAAAGGTGCCAACCAATATAGGCAGGCCCTTCAGCTCTATTACAGATGTCATGGCTACCAAGTACACAACAGCTGGTGGGGATTAGATAACAAGCACTCTGGTTCAGAGATTAAGCTCCTGAGCTTTATGAGTTTACCAAGCTTTTTGGAAGAGTGACTGTTTGCTTGCTAGCTGGGTTTTTCTTCATTCTCACAACTCTAATTATAAACAGTTGTCCACCTCAAGAGAAACTCTAGTCTATGCTTCCATTGGTGTCTGCGCATACCTTCTTTTAACACTGACAGCAATCAAATATGTGCATTACAGGAGAAGCCCTGTCATTGTTTAAATTCATTATAATGTTGAAAGAGAAATAAAGACAGCAAATTCTCAGTGTGAACTGAAATGTTAAAGCTGAGTGCTTATCCAGTCCATTCCACCCGGTGAGAGATGAAGGAACAACTTTGATAGGACTATGATACAACACACAGTTGCAACACTTGAGCTTAATAGCATAGGCTGTGTTGCGTGGTAAGATAATTGAAAGTATTAAATGTGTAAGGTCAGCTCAATTCTTCTGTAGGTTTATTTCTAGCTGTAAGGCAGGATTTTCTCTTGTTTGCAGACTGCTGAGCAACTTTCATTCTACACTAGGGAATTGCAAAACTGTGCACCAAGGATAATGTCTTCTGCATGTACCTTCATATTGTTTCTCCAGTTTCAACCTTCCCCTGCCTAAAATGGTAAGATGTGCTGTAACTTCACCCATTCTACCTTTGTAGTGTCCACTTGGGAGAAATGAGGGTGTTCAGCTGATGAAGAAAAAAAAAAAAGCCTCACTCAAGTCTCTCCTTGCATTAATTTAGGCTCTTAGCCCTCTGGTACTACTTTCTAACATATGATCCCAGCAACAATCTTCCTGACTCTCTCCTCCTGCCATCATTTTGCAAATTATAGAACCTGACTGCTTTGGAGCACTTACGAGAGGGTTTCAAATAGCTGAGGAAAATTATACCCTAGAGATTCATCCTCATCCAGATGGGATCCATCAGATTTGAATGACCTCTTCTCAAGGATGAGCTCCATTACCATTAACAGAATCTACCTCACAGACAAGCACATAATTTTTAACAGAAAGTAAAAGAAGGAACTTAGTACCTAAAAAGAAACTAGTAAGGAAATAAAATCTGCATTTTCTATTTTCTAAGCCCACATAACATGCTTTCTTCTAGAACATTATTTATTAGTGTAAGACCCAAATTCAAAACCAGCCACAGGCTAAATTAATTTGTCTGTCCAGTCAAGACGTTGGTTGGCATCATACACTCTGACTGGACAATGCTTGTTAAGCTATTTTCTACCTATATTTGAATTAAAAAAAAATATTTCATATGATCAACCTGCACCTGTCCAAATAAATAAATCAATAAACAAATGAAACATTCCAACATCTCTTTGTTTACAGTGGCAGAAACTCAAATGAGCCCCATTCATGCCCTATTGTCCAAGTCAAATGTAATTTGAACCCAACCGTATGGAGTTGAGTTTCTATTGTACCCAAAGCGTGGTTCTTTCCTAACAGACTAGTGGGAAGGTTGCTAATTATTAATAGCATGTAAACAGTTACCAATGGTTCTTATGGTGCTTTACATACTTTACAGAACATTAATTCCAGCCAGTTTCTAACCAACTACAGCAAGCTCTATGTAGTATCTCTATCTTATCTTTAAGACAAAAGTACTAATTGCTGGACTGATCAAGATTCATGCTTTTAAAATCCAAGTAGCTATGATTACTTGTTAAACTGTTCCATTCCATATATCCTGGCCTTTGACAAGGCTCTGTTATCACTGCAGTTACAGACAGTTGGAAGATTAAAGCTATCAGTGGTCAACATCACTTCTGAAAACGAGAAGTAGCCTTGTGAAAGAAAGAAGCTCTAACTTTTAATGCTTTTCATCTTAATAAATATATTATTGCATTATTACAAAGTAGTCCATTCTCCAATGTCTCATAAGGAACAATCACAGTATCTTTCAATGCAGTGAGAGAAATAAGTATAACTGATTGCTGGGAGATCTAAACACTGACGACAGGAAGAAGAAAGGAGTATATTACATTTGAGAAAGATTTTAGAAATTATTCTTCAAACAGGAAATGTGTCCTGTGATGTTTTATAAAAACAAGTATGTCAAAAGTATTTTATACTAGTTTTCATCTGTTCAGTTCTGATACTGTAACAACCTTGTGTAACACATAATCAATTTGGTAAATCTTTAATCACAAAGTAATCACACTCTAGTTCTGTGCTTAGTGATCAGGTTCTGTGATGTTGCAATGCTGAATTAGTGCATATAGTATGTGTAAATTAATAAAACTGTATTCCAGGAGAGGCAGCATGCGAGACAACTTCGTTTCACGTTACACAGAAGACAGATCACTTACATAAGTACTAATTGCATAAGAAAGCCATATCAGGTCAGACGAGATGTCCATCTTGCCTGCCATCCTGGCTCTAAAATTTAAGAACAGAGAAAGCATACAGCAATGCTTCCACAGAACACTCTTCCAAGCCTTTCACAAAAGGCAGCTGAAGAGTGGCAAAAGACAATCCTTCAAAAAGGCATCAAAATTAAAGAGTCCTTCACCGACCCCAAAAAGCAAGCAGAAAGAGCCATTCCTATACTATTTGAATGTGCAATAGTGTGTCACAAGTCCTGCTAATCTTGTCTGTAAGATGGTAATGGCATCAATAACTTAGTCAGAATTACAGCAACACACTCCCAGCTTGACAATCTGCACAAGGAGACTCACTCCCTTTTTGTTCAAGTGATTCTATAACAACCATGCACTGCAAAGAGTTCTCTGCTAGACAAGTGTTGACCAGTGGATGCAAGTTCAGCAGATGTGACTCCTACCTGCACAGAGCCATTTGTTACCCATACGTGACATTCACATTCTCTGTCCTGCTTCCATGCTTTAAATAATTTTCCTAAGACTCTTCCTGCATCTGCTCAGTGCCAAAATTACAGGCAGGAGCCTCTTCACACCGTCTGTTATGGATAAGTCAGACTTGTCTGCAGCCTATCAAAACACCATTCTTTTTCCCACCTACATTCTGTCTGTCTCTGGCTAAAACGCCTTAAGAATCACTGTGCCAGGGATATCACTGTCCTGTGCTTTCCTCCACTACCTGAGGCAGCATGCCTGAACTGCAAGGTCAAATTGCTGTCAGGATGCCTGTGCAAAGGATAGCTTTTGCTTGCTAGAGAAACTCACAGAAGATTCAGCCCAGGCTGGCCCATAAAGAAGAGAAAAAGGACATGCTGTAGGAAGAAACATCCTCTGGCATGGACTGTATGGTGACACTGGGCGTGCTCCACAGGTGACAGACCCTGGACATGGTCTGACACAAGCTACTGGGAATTTCTACTCTTCATGTGGGCCAGCTTGAATGCTTTCCTCCTCCTTTTGCCTGAGGGCAGTGCCCAAGAACAGTCTGCCGCTAAAGAAGCTCTTGAACCAGCTCATGCATCAGGTGATGTGTCTCCACAGGTACCAATATTCTGCATTGCACTGATACCATCCCGGGCCTTCAAAAAAACCCCAGCCCAAACAAACCAAGACCCCACAGCTTGGCTGTGGTGTACAGCTCTCCTGGGACTCACAATTTCTCTGGAGATGCAGCTTTTTCAAACTGAGGGAATAAGGACTTTAATGCAATTTTAGAGAGACATATGTAGGCATTTTTTTAAGGACCATGTCCAAGGACCTCCCCGAAGAACAGGATCTGTCTTATAAATAATACAAGTGAATTACAGCTGTGGTGGCACAGTTATAAGATGCTATTGAGTTTCAAGGTGAAGAAGAGAAAGGGACAGTGGTACAGCTGCAGCAGATCCTGCCATGCAGCTTATGGTACCCTTGGTACAGTGCCACACTAAGGGCTGACACAGCAGAAGTCTGTAAAATCATGAATGACATTGAGACAGGGAATGTGACACAATTACTCACTATTTTTTGTAATATAGAAGCACTATGTCATAACTGCCTACCTGAGAAAAAGGCTGAGGTTTATCTGGGCACCGACCTGTCTCTTTTCAAGGAACCAGCATTCAAAGTCCTGTAGCTGCACAGAGAGGTTTGCCTTGCCTATGTATAAAAGAACTGACAGCTTCTCAAACAACTACATACAAACTGTATTACATGTATGTTTTAAACACATGCAATTAAAGGCTTATACTTCTTATATTTTATTAAAAGTTTTATTCTGAAGAATAAACTGAATACAGTAGTGTAACAGGTGAAAGAACACTCACAAAACCTCTTTGAATGTTTCCTTTAACTCTACATAATAATAGTTTCACAACATCACAGTGTATAAAATAAATCCTCCACATACAGGTTTAGTCACAGATTTCCTACAGTTACTCTGTTGGGAGTTCAGACAATTCAAAAAAAGGAAAATTATGTTGGATTGTCACTGATTTAATGACTTCTTGCAATGAGCTCTCAACAGACAACACATGACTGAAGCAGAAACAATCTTTATCAAAAATCTACCTAAAGCTTCTCCTACCTTATTTGCCTTATTTAAGTATTTCATAATTTTAAGTGACTGAATTAAAGGCACTGCCTTATGTTATCTCCAATAAGGAAACTTCTGCTTGGACAGACAAAGTCTAAGTGGCCAAGAACTGCAAAGTAACACCAAAACCACCTTAGTAAAAAGGCTTCATACCCTGTATTATGTGTTTTTGAGGAGAATGTTAAAGGGCTATGCAGGCAGATCACTTAAAATGCAGGCGACATATGTCCAAAATAAGCAAACTAACTTCACATATGCCACTAAGAGAAAGAAAAAAATCTGTCCGTGACAATGATTAACTTCTGACTGTTTACATTACAGGACAGACAACATGATGTTTGGCGACCCATTGTGAAAGGCACTAAACATATGTAGTGGGAACAGTTCCTGTTCAATGATCTTACAATTCAGTTAGAGCCCAGACAAAAGTTGGTGTAAACAAACAGAGGCAGTTAAGAAAAATGACAAATACATTATGGTATAGATAAGCTACTGCACAAGCTATGAGGGTTAAAATGACAAACAACAGTCATGATTCCCTAGTCTCTACCAGTTGGACTGGGTTTAAAGCAGTTACCCAAGAAGTAAATGTTCCATGTTTGTAAAAAAAATCCAATTTGAGAAGTTGAAGCAATTATAACATAAAAATAACTCTGTCCTCATTGCTTCATCTACTCTGTTTCCACAGTCCTAAGACACAAAAGCAGTTAATGTCCTTAATCCAAAGGGATAATGAGCATCCTTCATGTAATAAAATAATTACAGTATAGGTACAGAAAAACAGATAAGAAAATTAATTGGTAAATAACGGTCTTAAACCAGAGTCAGCAGAGCCAAGGAAGTGTGCAGTCCCTGTTTAATCATTTACATGGAATAAAGCAGTAAAACTACCTAGATGAATAATGAGAGTTTGTTTTTTTTCTGCTGTCAGGAAAAAATTTTCAAGGTAGGAGGGTTATGTTTTTCTTGAAAAACTTGTGTAAAAGTTGATTTTCTATTGCACTTATTTTCACATTCAACCAATCTTCTACAAGTGTATCTGCACAGTTTAATATCAATGCGCACAGCAATGCCTCTATCTGGAAATTCACCACACATCCTCCTGCTGAGGAGTTTACTTGTTGCCCAGAACCACATGGCGAGAGAACACCAAAGTTGCCCCTTTACTGAATGGGTCTTCATCAGATTGATCCAGATGACTAGCATGCCTGGGGAATCAAGTAACTGACTCATGGAGACAGACAAAAATCTGCACCAACACAGCAACCTCCTGCTGCCTCCTGCCACTTTTATTTCCTTAAGTGGTCTCAGCTTAATGCTTTTCACCCATATTCTCCTTTTTATGACCAGTAAAAGCTGCCAAGAGGTAATTTGCAATAAAAGCAACTCAGTAATTCAGTACGTTTTGGCTTATAAAATACGTGGTTCTGCAGTGGGAAAGATGTGTATTAGCTGCTGCTTCTCGAGTCACAGTTCATGGGCTAAACAGAGTGGACTTCCCCTACGATAAAACCATGGAAGCTGAGCCCTCATCCCTCTGTAAACGAACCTTTCCCTTCCTTTCTCCACTCACTCCAGAAATGCTGCTATCAGTTGAGATTTCCTTGTCATGTTTCTTTGTCCAGCTTAATGCAACCTGATGTCGTATCTGTAGCCGTTTTCAGTAGAAACATATGAGGATTTATAACCTAATATAAACCATTTATTGCCAGCTGAATTATTAATGCTATAACTCTCTGTTATATAGAATCAATACATAATGTTTCCAGTACCCACAGAAGCTGCATTTCCAGGACAAAGTCAGGACTTTATGCTTTTCACTTCGCTATCAATTACTCACCAAATCACCTTGCACTGTTTGAACTTTTTTCATAGTATTTTCAGCACATGCCATATACAAAAAAGTATGCCAGTAAATAAAAAAAATAAACCACCAGCTTTGACCCCAAAAAATCCAGAGTCTGGTATTTTTAAAAAGAAATAAAGCATTAGTAGTCATCACGATGCTGTGAAAGAACAGAAATTAAACCAAAAGACAGCTAAGGCAAGTTTGGAATACTAAAGTTTTCCAGATAAGAATAAAATAAAATACCTGTTCCATACACTTTTAAAGTTTCATTGCTTCCTGTTGAATATTCTTTTTGGATTAATGAGTTAGCAGGTTTTATAGATGCCAGAGAACTGCCATGCTGTACCTAAAGATCTTCATACACACACACACACACAAAAAAAAAAAAAAAAAAAAAAAAAAAAAAAAAAAGAGAGTGCAAATGAACAGTCAAAAATATGACAATTAAGATTCAACTTTTTCATGTCAAGGAAAAACCCATCCTGAACAGACTATTTTACATCTGAAATCTGTTTGAAATAATGACTTATCATAATTTCTTTGTCTACTTTAAAGGTTTGATTTGTGGCAAGCAGGAAGAAAGCTGTCTTCTTTTTATATAATTACAGACTTCATAGAAAGCACTACACATCTTTCAAAATGAAAGGGTGAGCTTTCAGCTGGCATGAAAGCATGAAGCACAGTTAAAAAAATAATAAAATCAATAAAATCATTTTAATTTACATCAGTTGAGTGTTTTTGTTTTGGTTTTTTTTCCTTTTGAATGTATACACCAGTAGTAGGGAACTGTCTTACGCTGGGTTATCATATTACATAACTACTAATTCAAATGCAAAATGTTGGTGTTAAACCCAGTGAGTCCTGGGGTGCAGTCCCAAAACAGTGAAAGTCAATCGAAACCAAGACTGCCTCTTTTCCTACCCCAGCTGCACATCTCTGCTCTACTCCTACCCCATTACTGACATTTGTGTAACTACACAGGAAGCTGGTTCTGGGAAGTGACCTAACTAGAGGGAAAAAAAAAAGAAAAGAAAAATTGCTCTACAAAAAAAACTGATGAAAAAATCATATTTAGTAGTCAACATGAAAGTAATGTCATTATATACATTGCAAGGTTTCACCAGTGACTATTAAACAGAACAGCCTTGGTCTTTCCACAACTACTCCAAGAGGACAGAGATGTATCTGATGAAGAGTGTTCTACAGAAAGACACATGCACACAAAAGAAGCCTAAATTACAATTTCACTCCACACCCACTAATCCACTCCATCAGACTGCACACGCTGGAGCAAATGAAGCCTCATCTTCAAAAGCAATTTGCAGAATTACTTGCTGATGTTGAAAAACTACTTCAAAAGAGTTTAAGTGTTATGGAATTTTACTGTTTTTTTAAACAAGCCACTGTTTAAGCTCAAGAGGAAGGGGGGGAGTGTTTGCTATTTAAACAAAGCTTGTAAGATTTCATTACTAAACTATCCAGTGTTTATTTTAAAAGCATCATGATTACAAATAATGGCATTTTGCAGTTTTTAACTTCCCCTATTCACATATTTCAGTTAGAAAGGACTGGGTTTAGTGCATCCAAAAATATAGAGACTGATGACTTTTTAACAACATTAAAAGTGAACATTCTACCTGAAGCACAAACACTACTTCTGCTAATTGGCTTTAATTGGCAATATCAACAATTTCAGAAGACTGAGCTAGCAAAACTCATAGGGACAAATCATTCTGTACACTGAAGAAGGACATGCCAGCTCCAGCTGACACAGCAGTTCTGGGCAGGGCAGGCAAAGTTGCTGCTGTCTCACAATGCTCATTTTAAGGCCAGAACAAGAGGCAGGAGTGCTCAGCTCTGTGTGACAGCCAACTCTTTGATGCATGGGCTTCTTATCTGAAATTAGCTGGAAGATATAAAGGTACTTCTTGAAGAAACCATAACGTATTCCAGTGGAGACCACACCAGGGATACCTCAAGAGACATAAAACCTAAGGTCATAGACTGTAATTTTTACAACCCATATCAATTTTCTCTTCAAAGTGAGGGTTATTCTGGTAGGAGTTTGTAATGAAACTGCAAACAGATGGTTATAGCAATAGAGTTTACTGTTCAAAGGTGCAATTTTTTCACACTTTGGGAGGTAAGATAAACAATGGAGAATGCATTAATTTATTCAACTGTTAATGCAATACTGGGCCAAGCCACTTTGTTCATTTTATGTACATCAACTGCCAGAACAATTACAGCTAAGATAGTTGATGTGTAAGTAAACTTTCTCCTATAATCCTCTGGAAGTTTACTTTTCAGGTCACAGTTTGTTTTTTGTGTGTACTTTTCAACAATGGAGTTGTTGCCGTTTAGCTTGGCATTCAGCTATCAATGAGATCGCTTACCTTTGAATGAAATTTATAAAACAGGAGAATTAAGCACTACATATAACTACACTAAATTAAGTCAAATCTCGTTTCTCACCTTGTTTTTCTGTTTTTAATATCCGTCACTATCAACAACAATTGCAAATACAGATCAAACACACTTTTTTCCAAGGCAAATCCACAGTAGCACACTGAAATCTATACTACAAAGAATAAGGACACAGTGCTTGCATTAAGAAACACGATATGCACAAAGGTCAAATTTATGACTTTTCTCACATCATTTTACTGCCAAGCCAGCATACAATTTAAGGTTATAAGCTGAGATACAGATGGGGACTTCCTAGTAGTGACCTAAATCCAATTCTGTACACAGGAATCAATTGCTAAAGGTAGAGCTATCAGACTCCAGTGTCATTGTACACAAAAGACAAAATTTAAAGCTAGTATTCAACTGTTCTTTTATTTAAATTCTTGTTATATTATTGAAATTTGCTACATGTATTATGCCATTTTCACTAAACTGTGTTTTCCCTTTGATGTCTGTGACACACTTTCTTATTTTGCAAGGACAAAAAGAACACACACTTTCCACGTTTACAAAATTACTAAAACTACTTTTTTCACAACTTTATAGTAAAACATAAAACCTGAAACTTTGACTGAACATAGTTAAGGAATATATTCCTAATAACAAAAGGTATTTTAACATAGATAATACAATTTGCAAACTGTGCATTCAGCTGATGTGACAGAAAAATACTTTGCTGTAAATAAGTGCTGTACTTTCAAACAGACGTATTGCACATCTCACACAGCCACTTCTATCCATACTTGCTTAAAAACTCCACAGCAAAGGCCATTTCTCTAATCTTCTACCAATAGTTTTCTATTATTGTTGAAGAAAAAAATCTCAAGACAATTTGCAGTAACTATAATAAGAGGCTGAGAAACATAAATCCAGGAAGCTCCAACTCAGAGAATAAAAGTCAGGTAATTACCTCAGCAAGAGGGTGCTGAGAGCTCTTGGGTGTTCTGTGCTTCGTTCCTTTTTCTGCAGTTTTCCCTATTTGTACAAATTGTTGTATGTTCATTTATGAAATGTTAGAAACAAATAAACAAACAAACAGCACAACCTTTGTAGTTCAGTAACAAATGAATCTGGGAAACACAGACGTGGGTTCATATCCCTATTCCAAGTTACAATAATTCATGAACAATTCTAAAAGATGAGATTTGAGAAAGCACCTTTTAACATTCCATAACCTTCACTGGAAAGATGGAAGAACTTAATTTAGACTTTATTCTGAACCACTGTAATTTCAACCAAGTGCCAGAACTCCCAAATAGCATCTAAACACCTTTACTGAATAATGTCATATTCTGTGGTGGAATTTAAACTGCAATATTTGTCTAAGATTACAGAAGTATTTCTGCTCTACTGCCTGGTGGAGTTTTAGTGAAATTCAGTGAGACTGATTCCTGAAAATTCCTTGGGAAAATGGCACTTAAACCTCTAAGTTACTAAAGACAGCATCTCCCAAACTGCTAAATTTTGCTGAGACACAGATATATATAAGAAAAATAATTTCTTTTTTTTCCCCCCAAAGACATCAAAAGAATCACAAACATCTCCAGGAAACTGTTTCCATCTTTCCTCGTCCACTGGCACCAGATTCTTTTGACTACAGAGTTACCAAAATAAAGGGCCTGACTGAAATTTCAGACTAGTGGTATTTCATGACAGGCAGGGGAAATAATTCTGCACTCATCATAACATACCTAAATCAATCATGGCTGCCTGTAGTAAAATTTAATATAAAGTACCCACTGCAAGTCCAAGACCCCACAGCTGATGAGAATTCTGACTCAATATTCTTGAGTAACTTCCTGTACCCATCCTGTGTACTCATTAGTCAAAATAACCTTTCAACCCCCTAGGAAGAGGACTCTCCAAACGCTACACTCTGGGCAAACACTGCCTTGGTCCGCATCACATTCCCACAACTCACGATTCCTCTGACTGGTATAGCACCTCAAAGCATCTGGGACTGCTGCCTCACGTAGGATCTCTGACTCAGAGACATTCACCCCACTGACTTTGTCGGGACTTAGGGCTCTTGCCTCATCTCTGCAGGCACAGCAGGAGAGAAGCAAACACAAGTAAAGTAGGTAGAAGGAATAAATGAATCTTAAAATCATCAGACCCAAGGCAACCACTACGCCTACAAGCATAATTTCTTCTTCTTTGCTACCCTAGGTCATGACCCTCATCCCTAAGAGGAAGGAAAGAAACTGTCCTTTCATCACTAATTTCACTATGCCATTCAGGAAAACAACACTGACAACACCATAAAACCACAATTTAAGTTGCCACTGGTATTTCAGCCAAAAGCTAATCACCACCATCAATTCTCTAATATTTCTCATTAGCTCTTTAGTCATTCTAACAATCCACTGCAACTTATATAGGATCTGATTAAAATCTTCTCTGGCTGACAGAGCCAGCAGGGGAAAAAAAATATCCCTCTCCTACCACAGTACTGGACCACTCCATTTTTAGATAAATAATAAATCTGCACTCAAAAACTATGCAGTTGATGAATGTTGTTCTAATTTCAGAAACAAAAACTACTGATCACGTCACCTAAAGCAAAATACTGATATGGACATGCACAGACTGTTGCATTATTAAAATTGGATTTAAAAAAAAAACAATACAAAAAACAATCCATCATGCATATCTGCAGTTACTTGGTTTTCCAAAAATACCTGGAAAGCAATAGCTATGATTTTAAACTATGATTTTAAAATAGCTAATAAATCTATTCATTTATATATAACTTCCAAAGGACAAAATATTTCTGATGCCAAATAAAAATCAATGCAGGAACATTACAGCTCAATAACTGGACACCTTCCTCGAACACCAGGCTGGCACATGCCAACAAAGAGCCAGCATTAACAAGACTGACCAAGCTTAGCAAGCACCACTTGGGAGATCCCGAGTTTCATCAAGGTTGGGAACAAAGCCGGGTGCAGCAGTGTCTCCATGGTGAAGGAAGAGCAGGGAAGGACACCTCCTACACACTGAGTCTCACAGGAACTCCAGGTTACTGCTGCCTGCAAGGATGTTCGTAGACAAGGTTGCAGGATTTTGAGCATGTTTCCTCAGCAGTACTGAATATTGTGAGCATGTTAAAACTATTTCTTGGCCATTTCTTTTGGCTTCTTCAACAGACTACCAAGACACTCTAAGATTTTATTCCAAGCACGCAATGGCATGAACCCAGCACATATAGAAGAGGCTAAAATCTTAGACAAAGAATGAAGGTCACAAGTTCACTCCACAGGGTCAGCAGGGCTGGTCTGAGAATGAAGATTTAACATCCACAAGTGCTACGGACAATTACACACCTTCCCTTGCAAGAGCAAGACACACTTTTCAGACTAAAAAGTATACAAAACATAGCACTGCAGAAAGTTGTTTCTTTTCCCTTTCATCATCTCCCCAAGGCACAACTGTTAGGTGTGGTCTGTCATCCCACTTAATGCAGGACTGGAAGGCACGACACTGCTCCACCGTAGGGGCTGAAAGAATGTACAGACAGAGGGGAGGGAAGACACAATGCCAATTGGCATTCACCTAGTTTTTTTGAGAAACACTTCAAAAGCAAATATTTCAACAGTTTTTCCGTTTAGTGAAATTGTTTCCCTGACTAACTTTTTTTCAGCCGCTGGGTGTGATTAAATCTCTACTCTCCCAGCCCCCAACATAATTCTTACACTTAAATCTCGACATTTGTATTATTACTTTTACAAATTAATCTTTCTCTATAGAGGGTACCATAATGCTCTAGGGAGGCTTGTACGTTCCCGTGAGTGTCTTGTAAGAATTGTGCCAAGAGGTTTTAACTCCTAGACAGATCAAAGAGAAGGTAATGAGATAAAAAGAAACAGGGTTCTCCAGACTGACAGGTCAACCATCTCTCCTTGACAAGAAAAAAGGATGGTTTATGGAAACAATCAGGGAGACATTTAGGTTTCAAATTTGGCAGAACTACCTCATAAAGTACTACAGGAGTACTTTCTGTACTAATGATTAGTGACTGATTTCACTGAATAGAAGGCCAGTAATCACAGAATTATTTGGACTATTAGGAACCTTCAAGATCATTGACTTCTGAACCCTCTGCCATGGGACACCTTTTACTAGACCAGGCTGCTCAAAGCACCATCGAACCTGGCCCTGAACACTTCCAGGGATGGGGCATCAACCCACAACTTCTGTGGGAAACCTGTGCCAGTGCCTTGCCACCCTCAGAGTAAATAATTTCCTCCTAATAGCTAATCTAAATCTATCTTCTTTCAGTTTAAGGCCATTATTCCTTGTCCCATCACTACATGAAATAATCTCACATTATTTTTTAATTTATCTCACATTATTTTTTAACTTGTCTAAGCAGTACAAGTCTGATGAGTTCTCCATCAAATTTTACACTGTACAAACTGCAGTGGTGTGGAAATGTTACTCTGAGGAGTAACACAAGCCTTGCAAACAAAGTAAGCCAGAAATCTTCTATGTCCAATATTTTCGAGTGTCAGAAATATTATAATGCTGAAAGCAGAGTGCTAAGTGCAGACACACATATGACATTCTAAAACAGATTTGCCAAAGATCTGATGGCAAATTTTTCTCCTAATCCTGCTGCTTCAAAAGCTCAACAATTTTAAGCAGCCAAATGTTAACAAAGGTAGATCTTAAAGCCAAAAAGAAATTGAACAAAGTCAACAGTGATAGTTTATTTCAGCAGTTCTGGGTAAAAATGTATACAAGAGTTATGTAAGTTCATATACTAAATATTTTCTTTAATTATCTACAATGTTATAGACAAATTTACTGGTTTCCCCTATTTTTTCCACATCTTGACTTCCACCTCAGTTTGTCAGAACATATAATTTCTGGTCAAAAAGCACTGAATTGCTGCTATTCCAGTCACCTTTCTTACTAATTAAACAAAAAAGTTAGATTACTTTAGAATTTGCCTAAACTATGACTGAGTACAAACAATGCAAGGGAAGACCTGGACTTAGCAATGAGAGAAGCAAAACCATCCTTTTATTCGGCAAATCTGGAATTTCAGAAGGTTATAAAAATACATGCTAAGGATCTTAATGTCTGGCCAGGCCCATTTATAGTCTAGAATTTTTTTATGCAGCAAACCAAAGTGCTATATCCATTTTGAGTTCACAAATAACCATTACAGCTAATTAAAACATCAGCTAAAATGACAAATATAATTGAAAAGAATCCTTAAAACAATATCACCAAGTTAACAAATTCTTTGTAGTTGATTGTAGAGTCAATATTCTTACATCAAGAAAACCTTACAGAATCACTCAAATAATGTCATTGTTTTTGATGATAAATACCATTTTTAAGCCTTTCATGTGCACAAAATCCAGTAACTGCAGTCATCACATATTCGGCTCACGGGAAACACAATTTTTTACATTAAGAATCAGATCTAGAGTCAGAATCATGCATACTGTTTAACTCCAGAAAAAAACTTGTGAATCAAAACCAGAACTACAACACTGAATATTTTTGAAATCTGAAGGTGGATAGTGCATAGTGCACAGTGTGTTTTAGCAGCTTGCTGAGGAATTCTTCTAGTCTTTTAAAACAATTGTTTGCATTTGCTTCCTAAATGTGCACTTTGATCATATGCAGTATGCCATCAAAACAAGCACTTTGCTTAAAAGAATGAAGCTCAGTCTCAGTGGAAACAGTGTTTTCTAGGCACATTTCACTTTTTTTTTACTTTTTTTTTTTTAAATAATTACTATGCATCTCTAAAGAACATATTATTTACTGACTGAGAGGACCACGAAGGTAAAAGAGGGCAGAGAGAGGACAGGAATGTGAGAGGACCAGGTTCCAGAAGAAACACAAGATTACTAGATGATACACAAATGCACTTTGCACACACTCAACACAGAGAGCAAATATTATACACTGCAACACAAAGAAAAACAATTATTTCAGAAATAGGTAAGAATTTGAAGCACTAGGTGATTAAAACTATCAGAAGAAGGCATCCTTAAACACAGAAAGAAAATTAAAAAGCACAGTAACCACCATATACATTTTTACATTTCATTACTTTCCCCTCTGTACTTTGGGAAAAAAAAACCCACTCTCAGGAAAAAAAATCTTACAGACAAACAGAGGGTCACTGAAGCTATGAAAGAGATACTTAACACAGGTTCCTGAGCAGATGACAAGCCATTAAACTTTCACCTTTAGGTAGTTATGATTATATGATGTGTCTTTTATGATATCTCCCATTTTTTTTAATTAAATCTACAATGTGTTTAACAAGCAATTCTTCCATCAATCTTTGATGTGTTTCACTTATAAAGCCATGACAGTTTTCAGTTCATGCTTCTTAAAGTTCCAGAGAAACCATTTTCCACTCAGTTGCTTTGAAAGCCATTAAAACAACTTGATGAAGAACAGCAGCAGGGGGCTAACAGAAGCCAAAGCTTAGGAACAATCTTTAGATTTTTCTCCTAAGACTTTCTCACAGACCCTCCTCACAAAGATCCTCAGGGCTTTTCATCCTCTCCTTTCTTCCCATCCCCCCAAAAATCAGTTCAAAGTGACAGATGCAACTAGCTCCAGGTTCTGTTATTTTCTTAATTTCACTTTTACCTCTCAATTTTGATATACTCAACTGAAATCTGATTCCCATAGAGGTGGTCATCTCAACACTGTCTTCCCATTGGGAAAAAATAATACAAAGAAAGATTCAAGTAATTTGTGGGAACTTGTGAACATCATCTAACCTGTCATCCATTCTAAAGAGAGCACTACTACAGAGAAATGTACCTGTTACTTACAAGTCATACACAACTGGCATTCAATAAATTAACAGGCGATTAACTGATCAGTGATTTATATACAGTTCCATGTGTTACTGCAGCATTTTTGCAATATTATGATGAAAGTGACACTGCAGCAGTTTCAATATTGAGATATAAAGAACTATGCAAGCCAACTGTAAATAATCTTCAACTACGTTTTTAAAATGGGAACTGCCTGAAACAAATGGTAAGTTTTTTGGTTATAGTTTAATGCAAATGCAGAAATCAAAGTTCTATGAAAAACAGAACTGTCAGGACAGTACTTATGCAGATCAGAATCGGTAAGGAATATTTTTTAATCTGGGTTTGCTGTGCTCACCATCATTTTATTTCTTTGATTATGGCCAGTTGAAGGACAAACTTTGTTGATCAACAACTCTGGGGAACTTCTGAAACTCCAGAGCCCCGTGGTTGCTGTATTCAAGTGATGCCACTGTGGTCAAAATACTGCACAGAGAATTTCTGGAACATGAACACCTAAATCCATGAAGCCCGGCTATAGGACATATTAATCCCAAATCCTGGTTAATATCCCTTGTTCTTTTAAAAACTAGAGCTGCAGTTACAGTGCACACGGCTAGGAGCAAACTAAAGAGGCTCCTCATCTGGAGCACAGGGGCAGCACATACGAGGGATTTGAGGTCAGGGAGGACAGATGGTGGGCATTCCCATTACAGCTCAGTCACCTCTTGTCCTTACACCACTGAGCTTTATGTTTTCCAGTTGGTGACTCTCACAGGTTGTGTTTCTACATTATTTTAGCCAGCCTGTGTTTGTAACTCAAACTGGGAGAATACATTATGGAATAAATTTCTAGATGTCTTGTGAACAAATCTTATTGATACTTTCTCAGAACAACACCAACAATCTTACCTTCTGCATGTACCTCCTTCAGTTAAAGTAATACACTACAAAAATGTTAGTGTGAAATGTTTTTTTAAGGAGTCTTTCCTTAAAAAACTTGTAAAAAAAAACACATAAGAAATTCTAAATTAGAGAACTGGCATACAAAAAGTTTCTGTTGGCTTTCTGAGATAAATGTATCATAAATATTGGAAAAGGATCCCTCAAGAATATAAACTAAGGAAGCCAAAGAAGTAGAGAAACAATACCCTAAGGAACAGGAAGAGTTATGTACTATTTTCTGCAAGCATTCAATCACTTTACAGAATTGAAAAAATGTTAAGGCTGAAAGGACCTCACAAGATCACTCAATAAAGTCTTTTAACGGTGGCAGGATCAAACATATGTTATGTAAGTGCTATATAATACATGCCAGATACAGAATATGTGTCTAAGCATTATCCAGTCAGAGCCTCCATCCCAGGCTGTTCCATCATTCAAGCTATTCCACCATTTGTGCAACCTTATGAGCAAAATAAATACTTTTAATCCTATATATGCAATAGCACTGTAAGACTGTACACAACCTAGACTTCATGATGAACGCTAAAATAGAATAATGATTTAATTAAAATCATCATTAACATTACTTCTTTCTATATTATTTTTCAAGTACTAATGCTTACTCCTCCAGGGCAGGGGGTAAACTTTTCTTTTCCCATATTTTCTATTTTCTGAGAAAGAACATCTCTCACCTTCAGGAGTTTAGCCTCATTTCCCTATAATGTATTCATCACTGCTCAGCACATCTGTCCCAGCAAATCCCATTTCCTGTTCTATTCATGAGGCTCAGCAACCTGGAGCTTTAGTGATTGCCGCCACACTTTTCCCATGGCCTTCTCACCTCTCGCCCCCCCCACGCACCCCGCTCCCATTGTTTATCATCTGTTCTCCCCTGCTGCAAACTGCTGTCAGATGTTCACTTATCCCTAATCTTACTCACTGCCTTTGATATTCTTTCTAATCCAACAACCTGTCAACTGGGGCATCAGCCCATGTCCAGACCAGCTGCTCTGTCACAGGCCGTAAGATTCCCTCTCTGCTCCAAGAGGTATTTAAAGGATTTTGACACAGCAACCGCAATGTGAAACAAATAATTAATGCTGTTTTGATCAGTGATCAGGGCTTTAGTGTGACATGAGCTGACCACTAAGAAAAACTGAGCTTTACTTTGTTTAAACTTCAGTAAACTTTAGTGTTACTCTATTAACAAGATTTTGATCAATGTCTGAAGGACAGTACCAGAAAGCTAAGTTCTTTAACTTGTTTTAGTTAAAAATTATGAAGAATGATTAATCTGAATGCAAGTCAGAGGGGAAGATAACATTATATGCCTGCTGTGTAAAAAAATGCTTATTTATGCAGTATCAACTTCCATAGAGTTTTCAAAGCACAGGAGCTGACCTTTTATGAGTTACAGCTGAAAATACAAATGTATTTTAAATATGGCAGCAGTTGAGGTAAATTGTTATTTAGAACACCCTTGTATTTTCAGGAATACAAAGGGATCATTTCATCCCATATAGACCACCAAACACAGACATTTTAAAGAATACTGCCATTTACAGAAAATGTCTAATTTCCATAATATTCAGATTTGCTATAAACACTTAAAATTTTACAGTGTTCATCTGCTTTAAACTCATCAAATACATATAATGTCATAGCTGAGACTGTGATACAGATGACAGATTTTTTGTAAGGAAAACGAAGTTTCTGCTATTTAAGCAAACACATGTATTTTGATCCAAACTGAAAAACAAATACAGCACTTAGTTGTTGAAGAAACTGAACACTATTTTATTTCTTAGATCTAACTACAATTACTATAAAAGAGATGGTACCAAACAAGACAAAAAAGCCTACTTTATACCCTACAGTAGTTGTATTTCACACACAAAAGTATAATAAAACCTCAGTGATGGATTTTATAACATGGTTCATTCACTTAGAACTAAACCACTTTTATTTGTAGGGCTTGTCTATACCAGGACATCAAGAAAATGAACCTGAAAAAAGTACCTTGATGAACTTGGAATTCTGCTACTTAAACTCCATTAAACCCCAGTGTGGACACAGTTATCCAGTTTAGTTTACTGCTCCCTTAGGGCACGCACTAGAAAGTTAACATGGATTAAGGTAGGGTATGAATTCAAAGTGCAATCATACTTTGAAAATGGTTTAACGTAAACAGAACCAGACTCTTTGTTGTAGAATGAGACATGGAGTTAATCGGGAAAGTCCTGTGTAGACAAGCCCTTGCAGATGAGGCTACTGGAGAGGTATAGTCAGAGCTGATGGTTTTCAACTTCTTCATCTGCAGACCTGGAAACATCTTACAGTGAAGCTGCAGACCTTGGTAGCATATTAAAATCTGCTGATAATTGAGCTGCTTTCCTTAGTTGACTCACATAGATGACCTACAAGTATTCCAATGGCTCTCAGTGAGCTACACATCAGAACTTGAGAAGTACTGTTTTAAACTAACTACAGTGTATGTACCTCCCTCCTTAGTCAGTCTTAATTTTATAGTTTTTGTGCAGTAAGCCAAGTAGTCTGGCTACTGATGGCATTAAATGAGATTTTACTGTTCATTTATGCAAGTGCAGACACATTTCACCCCTGTGCAAGGATGCTACAAAAGATGCTCAACAAAGCCTTATTCTTTCCAATATGTGACATTTGCTGCCACAAGTGTGTTAAGTTGTAATGTGACTGACCTAAAAATAAGAAGTTTTGTCACTGTCAACTACTTTTCATGCATTTACTTCAAAGAAGCCTACATTCACTTGTCAAAGCATGTTGGATAAAGAAATTAAGACTAATGCAACATAATATTCACTGAAACAAAAACAAGTACTAGTGTTCTTTTCAACTACTACTCATTAACTAATGTTTCTCATTTCCCCCTTAAGTAATTCATAGATGTCTTATACAAAAATAACTTGTACAATTTTCCAGAGTTGGATTCAAAGCATATGGCAGAGCCAGAAGCAGATACGCCTAGATTCTGTAATTCCTTGTCTTAAATCTGTGCTCTAATTGCAGAGAACACCATTTCTCTCAAAGGAAATTATGTTCCCTCTGTATTTAACTCCCTAATGCTGCCTTTGCAAAAACTTAATGTTTCTTTTCTTTCACCCATATAAAAGAATTATACTGCATTTCAACCGTAATTCCCAGTTAACACAGCAGCAATCAGATCAGTCAGATCAAAAATTAGACTTATCCAGGATCCTACCTCTGACAAGATGCCCAAGGAAGAATATTTTGTTAAAACACTCTCAGATTCCTGCAATTTGCAGCTCAGGGAGTCTCTGAGCTAGAAGAAGTATGTTTCCATTTAAGACTAATACTATATACTGACATATCAGACTTGACAAGCTGAAGAAAATGAGAAAAACTTTGCAGCAAAAAAATGGCATCTCCTTTCACTGCACTACTGCTTTGAAAAAATGAACTGCAAATATATGTATTACTTGGTAACATATTTCCTACTACTGGAACCTTTTGAAGATTCAACAGAAGGTTTACTTGTTTGAACAGGTAACTTAAAAATCTGTTTACTCCCTAAACAGCGTAATTTTTAACTGTCAAAATGGCAAAGAATGTTTTATGTTTATAAAAAAGCAGACGGAAGTTCCAGAGAATATTTCAGGCAGTTGGGCACATTCATGTTGCTATTACCTTATAAAAAAATCTGAAGAGAAAATAAGATTGTTAATATTATTGTAGCGCTGTCTTGCTTTTTGTTTTTCATCTTCAAAGTTTTCATGACATGAATGTTACTGGCCTCACTTCTTTCTACACCTATTTTAATCTTCATGACGTTTCCAAGACAGTTAAATTGTAAGGCACAGAAACAGTGGTTGCTAATGGTCACAAAAGAAAGCAGTAGCAAATCTCTGATTAGAAACAAGAAATTCCTCCTTCATTGATGGTTTGAACTCTGATTATTAAGTACATTTTCTGCCCAAAGCTCATTATATTTTAAAATCTACAGCAGCCTTGAAAATTCCTTTAGAACAACTGAGAAAACTCAAAGATATAATTTAACTCCCTTAACAGTGAGTGAAAACATCATGCATTAATATGAACTTGACGGGAGAATTTTTCATGTTTAACTTTAAAATGAATTATTCTAAACACTAAATCAATAGAGGAAATGTGATGCTCAGGCATTGGCCTGCTCTGAAGTTGGAAGGAATGTGAATCTCAGAAAAGAGCAAATAGTTCCAATATACCGCTACTGACTGCATGGTTCAGCTGATATGCACGGAGTTTTTGAGGTTTATTTCACATTATTGAAACAAACGCCCAGCCACCATTCCACAGATTCAAAATACAAACTCACTCACGTACATACACACAGGGAGAATTACTGACAGTTGATTCTAGTCTGGTGGCAAACTTCTAAAAGTTCCTGGGCAGAATGCACATATATGTTTATACAATGCAAGGAAACAGCAGCAAGAGCTCCCTTGCCAGAACCATCCTTGAAAACAAAAGTATAGGAGTCTGGGTGAGATCCACAAAGGCTTTGATATGTGAGTTCTGGACAAAAGTTTCTGTAACAGCTCAAGGTATCATTCCCCCACATAGATGCTTCCCCCCAGCTCATGCTCTGCCTCCCCTTTGAAGGGTACTGTCCCTAGCACAGAGTCACCAAAAAGAATAATCAAAGACAATTCACTGAGTTCTACGTAAAGCTCAGTGTTTTGGCTTAAAGGTCTGATGGAGGTGGGTTTGAACTGGAACAGCAGAGTAAGAGCTGGAGCAAACCTACTTTCTGTTGATTCACAAAGGGTAAGAACGACTACCATGGGGGAAAATTGCATGCAGTAACTTCTTAAATTACTACAGCAAGATCCACCACAGCTCTGCCAAAACCCTCTGTAAGGGTTCAAATACAACTTGCAGAACCACAGAAATCTCTGCTCAGGTGCTGATTAAAAAGACTACATTGAATCCAAATTCCCATTTGGATACTTAATGCTGCCCAAAATCCTAACAGTTTTCCTTAACTGTTATTACTCAGTCTACTTCATGACTTGGAGTCTCTGCAGAATTCTCAAACTTGGTATTTTTTTGTCTTAATATACAGGCCAGTGCCTGGCTAGCACACACAAAAGAGAGCAGAAGATTTACACACAAATGTGTTTCCCAGCAGTGAGCACACTCTCCTGTGATGTGGGAAGTAATATTAATTGAAGTGAGATCTTGCAGCCTGACTCTACCACATCCCAGGGAAATGCCCTAGCCCTTGGGCATTGAGTTAATCTCTCATTAGCCATCCCTCTGGTCTCTTGAATAAATTATTTATGAAAAGCAGAAAAACTTCAATAGGAAAAAGTGAAAAGAGATTTACCATGGAGTTCCTGGTAAAAAAGCCAATTCTTCAGGAGGTGATGTATGTTTAAAAAAAAAAAAAAAAAGCCAATTTAGATAACAAATCAATTTGCACTTTGGGGGCAAGCACACATTAAAGCTAGCCAGATGCCATCCTGTATGTAGGAAAAATGAATTCTCTTCTCTCAGTACCAAGCAGAACAAAAATACATACAAAGAGTTCCTACTGACAAAACGAAGAGGATATTCCTCATGCTGAGGTACCTCATCCATCTCTCAACCCCAGGCTACCTCACTTTTAAGAACATGTCTTATTTGACTGAAGGCCCCACCTGAAGCAGGGCTGACAGCTGAAAATCCCAACTAGAAAGTGAATTCCCTTTTGAGGTACCGTCAGGTGCCTATTTTGAAGAACTGAAGTACTTTTAATCTGTACCTTAAGGAGGGTGTATACACACTTTTATGCTCTATAGGAAAAATTCAGAGCTCATCACTTCCATTTAAAATATGAGTGGGCAGAAGAAGAGGACAATGAAAGAACTCACCCAAAAAGATCTCATGACACTTTATGGGAAGGGCAGATCCACTGTGGGCATAAATTGCTGTAACTTCAGGAACTGCCATAACTTAGAACAATCCTCACTACTGCTATATAGCCAGAAACTGACATTTTTTCTCATGGTGTTTTTGAACAGTATTTCCATATGTAACCAGATACAATCCAAATGATGACTCAAGCTCTTACAACACAGGGAAACTTTGGACTCAAGCAGAAACCTACTAGGACACTGCGGGAGTTTCCTCTAACATGATAGTAACTGCCTGACTGATAGTATGTACATACAAGCCTGTTCCCATGTGTGTCCACAGCTCCCTGTCTGAACAATCATATATCCAAGGAAAACACTGAGCTGGCCAAAACACTAATCCAATCCTCGGGCTTGCAACTGTAAATGTGTAAAGTGCCTCTGAGCACAGGTACATGACCATCTGAGTCTGTGGCTCCTCCCTTCCTCTGTGACCACTATCTCCTTCACATGTGTAACCTGTGTGGGTTTACAACAGTATTTACTCTGCTTTTTTTTTTTTTTTTAGATTTTTGCCCCCAGATGGATCCCTTTCTGATGTGTTGCAGATTTCCAGTTGTTTGTAAACCTCCTACAACAACAGCGGTTTACAACTAAGAGGGGTGAAAGTTGAATGGATAAAATCAGACCACCAGGGTAAACTGTGATGTAAGTCACCTATGTAAATTTATGTGTAACTGCTGAAGACTTAACTGTCTTACCAATAGCAATGGGATCCAAATTATCCCCACACAAGTAGCATAATTTTAATATGAAATGTCTATAAATTAATGCTGTAACTTAAGCATTCATAAATGCTAATAATAATAAAATTAAATATTGTACAAAAAAATTCTTTCAATTTCCTGTTTGTACAGAAAAGCAGGAGTTGTGAAAAACCAAATGAATAAAAAAACCTCTCACTCCATATATGTCCTTGGACAGAGGATTTATGTTACAATACCAATGCTTATTTTAGGAATATACCTGTTTGAAAATAGATTTCAAATTATCAGTCTTGAAGGCCCAAATTATCCTTCATTAATATTACATAAACACAAAAAAAAATATAGCAATGAATCTTCCTCAGAGTATAATGCATGTAGGGTTACTATAAGATGCAGCACCATTTAGGAACTGGGAAGAAGAAAAATTTCTTTTCTTTTTCCAGCTTGTGAATTAATAAATGTTGGACAAGGAGAAGGCCTACTTTGCATAAAACCATTAAGATCAAGGGCTAGATTTTGGAAATAGTTGTCAGTTTTAGAGAAGTGGTGGAATTTTCAAAAATTAAGCAGATCAGGCATCTAACTCTCTGAAATTTTTGACACTTGACGGTTTAATTGGGCTTTCAGCAGACCTAAATGCTTCTGAAACAATTAGTCAAATAACTGAAAATATTTAGTATTTCCTCTGGTTAGCAAGTTAAGTTTTTTTAATGCAAAAATGTGTTTTTAGTAAACCTAGGGCCTGTCTCTCAGGTCAGGTGTAGACAGTCATGCTCACATTGAGCTTAAGCTCTCAGTAGGCTGGACCCAAGCCAGGCTCTGTAGAGATGCCATAGAAACTACATTTTCAAGTTCATTTTAAGACAGTGCTGCAGCCAAAAGAAACAATCTCTGCCCTCAACAGGACCCAAACACTCATCCCTAACCACCACATTACCACCTCCCCTCTGCCAGCATAATAAATTGAATCACTGATCTTGTTTAGGTTAAAACCAGCATCTTTTTTTTGGTCCAGATTAGGTTTGACCCTGGTCCAGCTCCTCTATTGCTGCACAAATACTTGTGCAAGGAGCGGAAGTAGCAAGAAGAGTAAGTCTACTTCATTTGGTGCCAATGCTGGTCTCTGTCAAATCACAGCGCATGACCAAACATATCCTTATTTCTTCTTTACAATACTCATCACATTTAAGGCATATCTATTCAATTAAATGTAATTTTCTAATTCTGTTTTGTACATTTTAATTGAATCCCATTTTTCATGTAAATACAGTATGACTCAGAAACAAGAATGAAATTAAGCAGTAAGACCTGTCACTTGTAAACTAAGCCAGCAAAACTCCAGAACATGAAAGAATGTTCTTGAGGTTTACTTCTGATACCTAAAAATAAATAATTAATTCAGTGTAAAGCTCTCAGCTGTTCACAAATCAAATTATTTTAGTTATTCCAACCAATAAGAAAATAGCTTTATGAAAACCATGTACAAAAAGTAATAAAAAAAGGTAAACATCAGTTCATCTGCTTTGGTGCAACCTATTTGAGCCCTTGCTTTTTCTTTTCTGCACCTTATCTCACTGCTGGACTTAAACACACCTCCTCCATATACATTCCTGTTTCCAACTGAGGTGTCTAGAAGCAAAGCAAAGAAGGAATAAGAGATGTGTTCTGCAGCATGCTTTTCTAGGGCTGCCCAAATTCTTCTGCATTTCCCTTTCTGCCCCTCGGCCTGGGTAAAAGCTCAGCCTGGACCTGACAGAAAAACAACTGGTTTTGTGCAGGTCCAAGGGAGGCATCCAAGGCACATGCAGTACTTTTAGCTGTGAGATGCAACCTGCCTTTCACACCTTGCCTTCCTGACACTGTTGGAGGTACCAGTTCTCAGTGATCCTCCGAAAGGTGACTCGTGTTGATGTAAACAAACACAGGATTTCCCACCCTGCTTCCCAGTTGTGGGCGCTGAGGCTGGGCTGGCAGAGCAGTGGGGTGATTCACAGAATCACAGAATTCTTAGCATTGGAAAGGACCTCCTGGAGACCACCTAGTCCAAGGCAGAGTCACCTGGAGCAGGTGACACAGGAACACATCCAGGTGGATTTGGAATGTCTCTGGAGAGGGACCCCTGGGCAGACTGTTCCAGCGCTCTGCCACGTCATGTTGAGATGGAACTTGTTGTGTTTTAGTTTACGGCCACTGCTCCTCATCCTGTCACTGGGCACCACCAATAAAGAGTTCGGCACCACCACTCTGGCACCCGCCTTTGAGCTACTCATATGCATTGTGAGATGCCCTCAGTCGTCTCTAGACTAGAAGAGGCCCAGCTCCCCCAGTCTCTCCTTGCGAGGGAGATGCTCCAGACCGCCGAACACTTTTAAGCAACCAGCAGCTGAGGGCTCAAGGCTGCGAAAGGGACCCGCCCCAACGCAAGGCCCGCACCGTGAGCGGGCCAAGGGCACAGGGGGGCACCCACAGCAGTGACCCCACGTCCTCTGGGCCACCTCGATCCACCCCCGGGCGGGCAGGGGGGGGCCCGAGGGGCGCTGCGGGCGGAGCGGAGCCGTGAGGCGGCCCCGAGGCGGGAGCCGGCCCCCGGCCGTGAGGCGGCCCCGACAAACGAGCCGGCCCCGGGCCGTGAGGCGGCCCCGACAAACGAGCCGGCCCCCGGCCGTGAGGCGGCCCCTGAGGCGGCGCCGCCGCCGCCCCAAAATGGCGCGGGCGGGAGCGGAGGGGAGGGAGGGAAGTGGGGTAGTGCCGGTAGTGCCGGCAGCGGCGGGGAGAGGGCGGGAGGAGCGGGCGGCGCCACTCACCTGCCGGTAACAGAGGCGGAAAGGCCGCAGGTACAGGGAGGAGGTGCAGGGCTGCAGCGACAGCTCCTCGATGGCCTCCATCCCTGCCGGGGGAGGAGGAGGAGGAGGAAGGGGAGGAAGGCGGGAGGCGCGCGCAGCCGCCGGCCGGGCCGGGCCGGGAGCGGCCCAGGGGCGCTGAGAGGCCGCGGAGCTGCCCTGCCCTCCTGCCCTTCTGTCCTGTCCTTTCCTCCTGTCCTGCCCTCCTGCCCTTCTGTCCCGCCCTGCCCTCCTGCCCTGGCTTTCTGCCCTTCTGTCCTGTCCTGTGCTCCTGCCCTGCCTTCCTGCCCTCCTGCCCTACCCTCCTGCCCCGTCCTGCCCTCCTGCCCTTATGTCCTGCCCTGCACTTCTGCTTTGCCCTCCTGTCCTGCCTTCCTGCACTCTTTCCCTGCTCTCCTACCCTTATGTCCTGTCCTGTGCTCCTGCCCTGCCTTCCTGCCTTGGCCTCCTGTCCTTCTGCCCTGTCCTGCCCTTATGTCCTGCCCTCCTGTCCTGTCCTCCTGCCCTGCCCTCCTGCCTTCCTGCCCTTCTGTCCAGCCCTGCGCTCCTGCCTTGCCCTCCTGTTGTGCCCTGCTATCCTGCCCTCCTGTCCGGTCCTCCTGCTCTGCCTTCCTGCCCTCCTCTCCTGTCCTCCTATCCTGCCCCGCAGCCGACACAGCCGGGCTCGGGGAATGCCCCTTTTCACCCCACAGCCGCCCCACCGGCTTTATTCGTAGAGTGGTAGGACGGTTGCCAAGGTTGGAAGGGATCCTTTAGGATCAAAACCCAAGCATCAACCCAGCGCTGCCGCTGTGGGCACTAAACCCCTAAACCCACTTGGCCCAGCACCACATCCAGGCGCCTCTCAGACACCTCCAGGGACGGTGACTCCACATCTCCCTGGGCATTCCAAAGCCGAACTACCCAAACAGTGAAACAGTTTTTCCTAATACCTAATCTGAGTCTCCCCTTTCTCCCCTTAAGCCGATTTTCTCTTGTCCTCTCCCTGCAGAGACGGGCCCCCACCTTGCTATAGCCTGCCTTCAGATGGTTGAATTCTTCTAAAGAAACACCTCTTTGCAATGCTATTCTCTTGGAAGGTTGGCAGATGGTCTTGGGGACACATATTTCCACACTTTAGACCAAAACTTGCTGGAGTGGGGTGCTCCCTGCACTGAGCTGAAACCAGGCTCCAAAGCCTCGGTGCCACCCCGGGGCTCGCTTTCTACCAAAGTTATCCCAGTCCCGGACATACAGCAGGCTTTGCAGGATGAGCACCTTGCTGCTAAAAGCACAGTCCCTTTTTGTCAGCCTGCCAGGTGGCTTCGTGTCAAAATGGGGGTGATATGAGTGGTGTGGAGAAGGCAGGTGTGAGTACAGATTCACTGGTAACCTGCAGTGTGTCTCCCAGTGCTTCTCCAGCTCTCCTTGTCAGGGTCAGCTTCCAGTCCTGGCCACTCACCCAACCCCTGGCAGAGGAATAAGGGCGGCTCAATTAGATTCTTTTGTCTGTTTTCAACAAAGTTACAAGATAATTACTCTCCCTCCCTTAACAGCATTTTTGTAAAAAGAAATCGGTATTAGATTTAGCAGTTTCCTGATTTTCATAGGCATTTGATTAATGTGCAACATTAGGTTAGATTACCCTTGTTGTTTTAATGCTCCTAGTAATGATTTTCTGGGTTCATGAGCAACAGAGCTCAAAATCTGTGGTGGTCATTTTCTCTCTGATTTGTGGTCACTTTCCATGCACGTGTTCCTGTATACAGCTATTTTGGTTGCTATATAAATCAAATTATTTTGTCAACGTATTGACTGCACTGAGAAGAATCTGAAATTTTTTGCATCTGTTTCTTCTTTTGTCTTCTAATGTACTACCACTGCATCACTAAGAAAGTCTAGTATCTTGTCCTGTGGTAGAAAGAATCTCAGCAGTCTGGCTAAAAGGAACAGATCCAGCAATTACAAAACTCACTAAGAAGTATATGAGAAGTATATGAGGCAGCACATTGCAGAATGCTTACCATCGGTTCTGATAACACAAGTGGCAAAAAAATGTTTGGTGGGGCTGAAAAGTGTGGTTTTAAAAGTATGTTTGCAAAGCTATCATAAAAAGTAGGCAAGGAAATGTCTTTTATTAGCTGACTTTGAAAATATTTGTGTAACTTGTTTGCATCACTGTATATGTCCATATATTTCTGATTTTTTCAGAATGATCTCAAGGTCACTCAGAGCTCCTGGGAACTTAAGCTATATTATTCTAGTAAGTTATTTCAGCCTTCTAAGTCCAATTTAAGTATAAACACAGTTTCCATGCACAGCAGGTTTACAGTATCTCTGTTTGCTTATGTTAAAAGTTACCGGCTACCCAGGTCGGTTCAGCCAGTCAGATTGCCCTCTTCAATAAACATTCTGACACCACTTTCAGGTTTTGAGTGTGTGTGTGTTTTGGGGAACCTGTCATACTGTGTGATGGATTGCATATTCCATTCCTAGTCTTAGGTGGGAAGCTTTTGGGGTTGTGATGTGTCACAGACTTGATCACGTTAATGTACCTGGAGTGCAGTGTCACAGGAAAGCACATTTTGGGGTTCTCTGGTGTTGCAATTGCAAATGAAAGTTGTCAATTTCTTTGTTGGAAGATCTTCTTTGTGAATATGCCAGCTGAACTAAGAATTTAACGGTCTGAGGTTGAGGAGCTTCCTTAGTGTTCCCATTTTACAGGTGAAATCTGAACAAGAAAATAAGTAGGAAAAATATGTCCTGCATAGTGGGACTAGCATTCAGCACCCGGACCTGAATTTTATTACAGTTCTTCATTAAGTCAAGTCTACCTATCCTGTCCAGCAACTGGCTTTGCATTTGCTAGTCCAAGAACAATCCCAAGAAAGAAATTCCCCTCAGCTCCCACTTATTCAGATGGATAATAACAAAGGGGGAAAACTTTTGGGTGGATGAGTGACACTCCTTCTTTCCTGTTCCCTTTCACTGCTTTTGTGCCATGCCTGTGCTGACTGGAATAGAGATTCCAACCTGGCTCTAAGTGCACTGGCTTCATAGCAGTCATTAGGAGATGATACAATGCAGAGATTCTGCTCAGCAGCTCAGCTCAGGGCTTGGGAGAGCTCTGTTCCCACACGAGGTCCCACCAGGGGATGTGCCCACCATGCACACACCACTTTTTCTGGAGTAACTTGATTCCAAAGGACATGGAGAGACCAGGCATATTTGGTCAGTCAGAGTGCTGCCCCAGTTACTCTGTTGGGTATTACTTGACATCCCTATATGTCTGCTTCTTTTTAAAGCAGCAGTACTAGTGGTAGTGGTCCTCCAGAAACTTGGGAAGACAGGCATCCATAATTCCAGAGTGTCCAAGGACTGAGTTCACGTCTATCACCTTCCATGAGATGGTTCCGATACTTAAGTTTAAGCCTATGTTTAACTGCTTGCAAAATCTTTTGGGTTTGTTTAGCACTACTCCCTTAAGTATCATTTACATTTCTATTATGCTGTCCCTAAATCATCAGTTCCCAAACTTCTTACATCCTGGATTACTCTTGGCTATCACAGTTTCTTTGCAAGAGCACTATCTGGGTTTACCATTGCACTCCTAATTGAAATAGCTACTGATGATATCCTTCCACAAACCAACTGCCTCGTGCCATTACATCTTCCTTGTGAAGTGTTATTGTTAATTTGACTCCCAGAAACCTGGAGTGTATAAGAATGACACACCTTAGCAGTGGCTTCTGAAATATATGTTGTTTTCTTGTCTTTTAAAATAACAGATACAAGGATGTGAATGCTGCTATGAGTGGTTTGCTCATGAGTTCTTTAGTTTCCTAGAGCTGCTGGTTTCCTGTTGTAAAATACTAAAATCCAAATGTTTCACCCACACAGGCTGTAATGGCTCTGAGAACGGCTGATGTAAGAGTGTGATAAACAGCCTAAGAAAGAAAGCAAAAAGCTGAGTAGAAGTTTGTTTCTTTCCTGAAAAGGAAGATAGCAGAGTACATCAGCAAGCAGAGAGAGAAAAAGGAGAACTGACCTGTCTGGAGCTGTAGAGTCTTAGGAGAAGATTCACAGGGATTTCTTACCAAAAACCGAAATGTTAACATTAGTGTTAAAAAGGAATTCTTTCTGCAGGGTAATGTTCTTTGTTTAACAGACTTATCTTTCCTTCAAAGCAGTGTTTGCTCTGTGTTACTTCGTGAGTAAGTTTTATTACCAGCGAAGTACCCAAACATTATTTTCTGTCGCTCTTTTAAAAAATCCCCTTGATCTTGATGTTTCCACCGGCATAGTCCTTCCCTTCCGCTTGCAGCCACACAGTCCTTGGGCATTCACTCTGCAGAGGGTCAGGTTGCATCCTCATTAGCAGTTTCTTTTATTGCTGTTTGCTTTGGGACACAACCGGGAATGTTTCCATCACAAGCCTCGTATACTGCCCTTCCGCTCGTGGTGGCTCCGGGAGCCAAGCACTGCCTTCCACCTCCTCCTGCATGCAGGCTTACCGAGGGTGGACACCCCGGAATGTCCCTTTCAGTTCTTCCCTCTGGAGCTTAGCAAGGTGTCTGAGCTGTTGGTTTCATTCATGCACAGTTACAGAGTACATTTTCTATAGAGATTTTTGTGTGTGCATGAGTGTCTGCATATGCTTTTAATCTCTCTCAATCCCTGCCAGGCTCACTTTGGTCTTTGGCATGCCATGGCTCATGAACAAAAAATCATCAAGTCCTGAGCCTTTCTTATCTCCAGAGGACTTCTCTATACATTGCAGAGTATCATTACTTTCTTATATCACTTGAGAGTTGTGAGTAATTACGGTAGTAGTAACAGTAGTTACTGAGATACTTCAAGTCTGGGAGCCTCAGATTCTAGAGGCAGGTACACTGACTTGCAATTCAGCTTTCATTTTTAAAACGCAATTTCTAGCCCTCCTGGCTGCAGAAGATAAAGCCAGGAAATTAAACAATGGAAATGTATGTTTTGTGAGCTGTTAAGCACAGGTCCTGTGCAAAGGTGATGCCACGTATTTGGTAGAAAGGCTTTGCTACTTGGGGTGACAGGTAACCTGAATCCCCAGCTCTGGACAGCAGAATGCCAGCAGAGGCTGCTGAAGCCAAGGGGCACTGGCTGACCCAGGATCCAGCTGTGTGCCTGGTTCAGCTCCATCCAGCAGCAGATGGCTTGGGATGCCAGGCAAACCATTTTGTTCTGCCTGGAAGCTGCTCCCAGAACTTCCTCCACCTCCTCGGCTCCCCAGGCCACATGCAGTTTTTGTTCTGGTCATATAAGGTATCAGGAGACGTTGGACACCTTTACTGTACAGGCTTAGTGAGAAAGGTGGATGAAAGTGTCCAAAATCCAGCATATTTTGTAAACTCATGTTGGGAATCCTTACGGTTGACAGCATGAAATCATATCCTCTTCATGTGGGTCATCCTTGCATTGCCACAGAGACGTTAGTTTTGAGCGCCTTTCAGGGGTTCAGATGTATATTCTTTCCATAATGAAGTGGCTGTTGTGAAGTTTGCCTTCTTAAGTTTACCCCTTAGGCTCCTGTGGAAAAGCAAGCCTGAAGCTGCCAATATCTAACTTTTAATTATTATTCAGTTCTGGGGCATAACCACCCTGGTTACATTCATGAAAGTAAGGAATTGTGCTTATGCAATTCTTTTGGCATTGTAAACAGAGCCTTAGAGAAATTTGTTTTGATTTTAGTTGTAACTTTTCTGAGAGGTGACTTTATTTTTAAATAAATTATGTTTCAGTTATAAAAAACAAAATTATATGTCTGCACTGCAACATTATGTTGCAACAATTTTATTCACCATCAATTGGTCCAGAGCTGCTTTAATTCCATGAATAGCCTCAGTCTAAAGAACTTGAAGCAATTATTCATGTATGGGTTTGCAGAACTGGGTTTGTAAGGACTGACAGAAGGAGCAAGACAGGCACGGTGTGTGGTATTGCTGATGTGCACCACAGTAAGTTAGAGGAATATTTCAGTTTGTTTCCCTTAGATGTTTTCATTAGCTCCTCCTTGTTTTCAGAAACCCAAAGGGTGTCTATCTTAATGAGAGCAACCATCTTGGTCTTTACTTTGTGAAGTCAAGTACTGTCTCATGGCTGTAGTAGGAAACTCACCTGTGTCTGGCAGAGCAGTGTGATTTCTCAGAAGAACTGAAATGAATCCATCTGCCTTGTGAAATGAAGGTCTGATAAAAAGCTCTTTTTTTAGTGCATGTCATCATTAAAAGCCTTGAACTAAATATGGTAAGAAAAAAAAATTTAAACATATTCAGTATAAATATAGATATGTATATCATGACATGTAAAATTGATCTTTCTAAAAATAGTGAAGGGAAAAAGCTCTTCAAGATAAATATGTAACTAATATGTCAAATAGTTCTTAAGTTATTCACAATGTAGTATGACAAGTTGCAATATGGTATAAAATAGAGGAAAGGAGCTGAGAACATGGGAAGTAAATTCTCATTTCTAGCTTTTCAGCTGGGGGAAGAACAAATACACTGTGAAATAATAAGAAACAATATGCACGCAAAATTTAGATACTTGTATATTATTTTAATTACTATCCAACAAATGTTGCCTACAGCTAACAAAGTAAAAATGATTAGAGAGAAGGCTTTGATTTTTCAATAAACTTCTCTCTGATGACGGAAAAAAGAAAGTGATAACACCGTGTTGTTGGTATTATAGAACCATGTACAACTAATATCTAGATCTCATTATGCTGGAAACAGTTCAAATACAGGTAGAAAAACGGTGTCTTTTCACAAAAAAGCAGCAAACTAATTCATGCAAAAGAACAAACAAGACGAACCTACAATAATAAGGAATAACTGAAGAAGAGTAAAAGATCAAGAAGAATCTTCTTTTGTTTGCCACATATGTATGCAATAGAGCTGGAAGGAGAAAAGTATTTTGATTTCTCAGGAAACCTTGATGTTCCAATAGTTTGAAATCGCCTGTAAAAGGACTGGAGCCTGAGCTGTTGGATACTTGAACGTTGGCCATGGCTCTAGCTGAGCTCCCCAGTCACCACGACACTGTGCTATGCCTGGTAGCCTGCCCTGGACTGTAGGCATTATAAGCCCAAGGGTCCTTAATCTTCAGGCAGTTTTGTTGAAGCTGTGGGAACTGGAAGCCCTGGTCCTCAGGAGAGTACCATCTGGGCTGCTCAGAAGCTGGGGCTGGCATAGCTCCAGTGGAAGCCTGCCTGTTTTTTGAAGGAATTTAATTGAATACTTGTCTGGATGAAATCTTTTTGTTTGGTAAATTGAGACATTCCAAGGAAAAAGTGTAGGGGTTTTTTTTCTACCAGATGTAGGGAGCAGGTATCTGGCTTCTATTTTCACACATTTAAATATAAATATATGTATATGTGATTTATGCAATAGAAAGGTAAAGAGACACAACTGGCCTTTTACCTGCCTCCTCTTCACTAGGCATACTATATTATTTTTGTATTTATTTCTATTGCACCAATACTTAGGAATCCAGATCTTTATTGTGCTCATTGGTATCAAATCACAGAACAAAACAGCTTAAATACTTTAGTGAGATTCTTGTGTTAGAAGTGAGTTGGAGGAGAGCTCAGAGGAAGGACAGGGTAAGTGCTCCACAAGTTACTTCAAGGGATTGTAACTTTTCATCAAAAAAGTGTGTGATTGAAGGACAGCATGGACAATGATTCCAGGAACACTGTGGCAGCATAGGTTGTGGGCTGGAGATATGGAGCAGCAGGATTTCATTATCAGTGACTTGAAGTCAGGAAGCAATATAATGGTTGGACTGACTGAGTTGAGGTGATTTAGCAAGTAACCTGCAAGTAGTTGAGCTGATCTGTTGTTGAGAGGGCACTGGAATGTTAATGTTTGGGTCTTTAAAATGTTGGGTCTCCAAGAGATTGGGTCTCCATAAAAAATATAAGTCCTGAAAAAACAAAATCCAAGGCGTTTTATACTGGACTCTCAAAACTGTTGGCATTGACATTTCCTAACTTATGAGTGCTTGACTTTGAAACCTTGACAATTTATTTTTTTTTTAAATAAATGTTCTGCATACTTAGACAATTTCAGTTATTTGGTTATAGTTCAGGAAAAAAAAAAAATAACCACAAAAATCAACCTTCCTCCTCTTTCCTATTTGTGAACCATCTTGTTGGATTTGTTATTTTGCACTGTGTTCTTGGAGGCTGCAGAGAAGGTTTCCAGAGCATTTCAACAGGAAATGTGGGCATTACTGTGCTCTCAGTGAAACTGAGCCCAGGGATATCCAACCCTAATAATCTCTGTCGATCTCCTGGAGCAGCCTATTCTCACTTTACTTTTGCAATACTCCCTCTCTTAATGCCTCTTCCTTGCCTGCAGTCACCTCATTAGAGAGCCTGCAGAGTGGAAGAGGTGGATGTGTTTTATGTTGACAGGAGTCAAGAGAAAAGGAAAGACACTGCTTGTTTGGCCACCTGCTCCTGCGTGAGGATGTTGCACCTCAGCTGAACAAGACAGACAAGGCTTGGGGCATTAGGGGTATGAAGCTGGTTGGTGCTGTGCAGAGGTTGTCACTGCTTTTGAATTGATAGGGAGCTACTCACTGCATTGCCTTTTTCCTAGATTAAATCTGAGATTCTCATAACTAAGCAGACTGTATGAACAAAACACCCTCCTCCATCAATATCAGGAATTATATATATTTTTTTAACTAAAATGCTCTACAGTTCTCTACTCAGTGTTTTAAAGACATGCAATCCATGTAGGCTAATATATCTGCATTAGAGGTTGTCCTGCCTTAGAGCCAATTTTTGGCAGAGACAATAGAACAGACTCACAAACAGGTGGTTCTCATCACTGAATGCGTAATGCTGTGTGTATGCATGTTAGCCCCTTGCCTAACGCCCTGATGCTGTGGAGAAGGCAGTTCTCTTTGGACACAGATTGGGATGCATTTGCTGGAGAAGGTAACTAAGTATTTCCTTCACTGAGGCATCCCACTTGGTACCTGTATAAATATCTCCAGGCAAGCAGGTAAACCAATAGCACATAATCTGTCGCTGCTAAGGACAGCATTGCTGTTCTGTGTACATAAGAAAGAGAAACATGTTTATGTGGATGTTCTGTTCTTCATTCATGTGTGACCAAATTCTAATCTCTTTCAGTGTGCCATAAATCCAAAATAACTAACTGAAGGCAGTGCAGTTCCTGGGGATTTGTGCTACTGGAAATGAGAACAGAATGGAGAATTTTTTTCTCCCTCTCCTAATAGTGAGAAGAAAAGCTGGATTGTTACCCTGGCTATACTTCTTCGCTTTGCTGACTCTGTCATAAAATAGACATCATTTAAACATTCTTTATTTTTTTATATTTGGAATATAACAGAAGGAGAGCCTTGATGGCTTTTTATTTTAGAGAAATATAAACATTAAAGTAATTTTTCTTTTACACGTGAGTTAGGAAGCATAATTTACTTGAAAGGACCCTATTATATACTCAGTCCTGTATTTGTTTATCTAATTGAGTAGAATAGCATTTACTGCAGTTTCAAAGTTAAGCCAATAAACATTTGTCTTTGTATTGCAGCAGCATGTTTGACAATTGGGTTGGGCAACACCCATTTTAACTTGGGTTTATTTTATAGTAGTGACAAAGCAAAACTCCAAGTTCATTTTCACTCCCTTGCTTGCACTTTTGCCACAACTTGGGTATTTGGCTAAAAATGCTGAAAGCCTTCCTTAACAAGTTGCCTGTGTTACTTACATCATCCTTGTTCCCATCACCATTAGGTCGTCTCACAAATCTACATTTTCTTTCACATATCGCTGGATAATCTTGTGTGCAACAAGACATAGAGATGGGATTTTAAATGAATCTACGTTTATAATTCCTTTAAAAATCAAGAGGAAAGCAGTGGAAGACAAACTGAACCTTTTTCTCATATGTGCCATGCTCACACCAAAACAGCTGTCCATCAACTCTACTTCCTTCAAGTCTGGTAACACCATGGTTATAATAGGAGTGCTTAAAAAGCCTTTATTTTCACTGTCGGTTAAGAGATGCTGTTGGCATTCTTAGACATAAAAATACTTAAGATTGCTGTATTTTTTTTTTCTCTATAAATGGCATTCTGGATTGTGCTGCCTGTATCAAATAGCTCCTGGAACATCCCTCCTAATCAGTTCCTTTTGGGAGCAGGATCGTCAGGCTCATTCTGAAGCCGTGCCAGTGCCGGCAGTGAATGGGGACTACAGATGAGAGCTTTGTTACAGAAGCATGAGATCAATTCACCATTCCAGGCCATGTAGTAAATGCATTCCTGACTGAATGTTACATCGTTTTTATTTTCCTGGGACAGCATTGCACTGTGTCTCCTCTCTGAAAGAGCTATGTTCATTAGATACAGGAAGTCCTGCTAATCGTCCATAACGCTACATTAACAGCTGCTGGTAGGTCTTTGAATGCCTAATGATCAGGAGAGAGTTTGCAAAAGATTTGCTGCTTCTTTGCTGTGATTGTTTTCTTCAGCATGCTTCAGAATCCAAAGTTCTGTAAAAAAAAGGGCAGTTAATCCTTAGGGTTGTGAGGAAAACTTTTAAAGCATGCACCAGATGGAAATCAATGCAGTAGTGTCTTTCAGGCAGACAGATAGGCTGAGAAGAAATCTGAAGGATGATGCTATTTGGATTAAAAGAAAAAGACCTGCAAAGCAGTCGTGCAACTTAGATATCATCAATACAGTACAGGGAATCTGCAAGTCTCTATCTCATTTCGCATCGTTGATAGCTTTGTTTTTGCCAGTGGCTCAAGATAAACCCAATTTTCTCTCCTGTTGATTTGTGCTCCCTTTCTTTTGTATAGACAATTTCCATTACTTCCTTTGGCAGTGTACACTATAGCTGACTCAGGAACAGAGCTGACCGGAAAGAAAAAGTATTTCCAGTCTATAGACAATAAATTTATATTTCTCCCCTTGTTTTCTGCACATTTTCTCACAACAAGGAAAACAAAAAGAGAAACTAACATGACTAATGAATGGTGACATGTTTGATTTGAACTGTTTTGACATATACGAAACCCTTATGTTGGAGTTGATAAGCCTAGTGACTGCTTTATGTATAGTGAAGTCTTCAGCAATCTGTCCTGGATGCCAGTGGTTACTTCTTAGTTCCAGACTGGGATTCTGACACCACTATAGGTGAGATATAGTGGGATTTCTACAGATTATTCTCCAGAACAATCTATTGTTCATGTTGCCAGGAGTCCTTCATGTTCAGCTCCAATCCAGTTTATAGGACAAACTCTCTACTGACAGTGTTGCTGCTTTTAGTAGAGGAAATATTAATCCAACATCCTCCTGGTCATAGTAAAATAAATCCTAAGGTGGTTTACAGTGTTTGGGAGCAAAAGTACATAGTAAGTCACATCTTGTACCCTTGAATCCAGATGATTCCTCAATGTCAGCAGTGAACAGGGCAGGTGATTCCAGGGAGCTGGATATTCCATGTGCAGAGGTGATGCGGGCCAAAAGCACATGAAAGCACCTTAATTCCTCATCCTTCCAACACAGGAAAATGCCCATAACCATAACAACCTGCTCAGGAGTGAGAGCTCTGCCAAATGAATAGCACAGAGCAGATAGCAACTGCTGGCTGAAACAGGTAGGCAGCTGGTGTCTGTGGGTGCTGTGCAGGGGAGCTGGCCTAAGAGATGACAAAGCTAAAACAGTAATCATCAAAAAAATACCTGCCTGACGGGTGTAGGTATTTGCATGCAGCACCTTGCAACACACCTAGGTAGGTGCCTCGCAGCTCTAGGTTGTTGATACTCTGCAAGACCATACATGGTACCATTTGCTTTAATAGTAGTAATTAGTGGGCCAGTAGAATAAACAATGATTTTGTGAAAATGAGGACTGATCCATTCATGGATGGATCTGGGACAAAGATTGAATCCCATACTTGTCATCAGTCAATGCCCTCCTCAAGTTTTTCAGTGTCCAGTATATATTTTGCCAGAGATCCTTACAACAAATCATTTATTTGTGTACATTAGCTGCATTTCACAGGTGCCCTGGGCTGTCAGTAATACCTGCTCTATGTTCTAGTGCAAGCAGGCAGAAAAGCAGGTCCCAGAATATGCTCATGAAAAACAATTGCAGTTATCATTGTGTCCCTCATTTTTGACTGATTCAGGAAAGTGCTATATGGCACTTCAATAGTCAGAATTAGCAGTAGGGGGCTGCAGCAAGGCAGCTTCAAAAGAGAAGTGTGTTTCCAAGAGTGAAAATCATTCACCACTGGAACGCAAGTTCCGAGGGAAACCATCTCATGGTGGCTGAGAGTTAATACGAGATTTTTTTAGTTGTTCATAGACAAGTTGATAGATTTCATCAAGTTTCAGCTGTTATGGACTGTTTGATGCAAGACAAGTAGGGATTTAACTGGGAAGAAGTGCATGGCAGAAAACATATTGGTTCTAGTCCTCCACTACCTCCTGTCTCCTCTTCCCTGGTGTCCCTTCTGTGTTCCCACCGGGGACCCTCAGAAGGAGAACTTGCAGGGCTGGCACCTTTTGTGCGTGCAGCTCAGTGACAACAGGGCTGCTCCCTTGGTATTTGAGATGATTTAGGGAGAAGAAGATTTAGGTTTCATGTTGCTGCCTCTTCACCCTTCCTTTTACCCTCCCCTCCCTTGATTTTGGAAGTTTAGTGATGCTGGGAGAAAAGGATGGAAGATGTGACTTTAATGGAGATGAATCCTAGAACAGAACAGGAGTCTTCAGGCTGTTATTTCTACCTGGTCACAGGGAATAAAGTATCTGCTGTTATTGGATGCTACATCCAGACAGGACAAGATGCTTGAAGCCCTCAAGTGTTGTTAGTATCTGCTGTCAGCCAACAGCATAAAAAATGTAGCACTTGAGCTCCAAGTCCTGGATATTGCCCTTGCTTTAATGAGGATTCACAATAAATAAGCATTTCAGTTTCCCTGCACTATGAGTCTTTAAAGGTTTGGGGCTTTTTTGCACAAACTTGGAGGCTTGAAATGAATTATTTAGTTGAAAGATGACTCTTTCTTATGATTATGATTTCTTGTCTAGGTATACTTAGACACCCACTACTGTAGGATAAAGAAACATATCAGAACACTTGCTCTGATCCTTAAAGCTGGAAATAGCTTTTTTTTTAAAAGCTTCATGCTGTCATACCAGAGAATGAGACTGCTGCGAATCCCGGGTTTAGTTGCAGAGGTAATTTTAACAGGCACCTACATGTGTTTAATAAAGCCAGATTTCCACCTTTCCAATTGCAGCTTTAGTCATAGCAGCATATTTTGCAGTTTCCACTGAAGTCAAACATTATGTAATAGTAATGGCTGTGTTGCTGAAGCAGGGAGAGTTGAATCAAATATCATTACAATCAATCTCACACTTCCCAGCTAGCAAACTGAGCAGGAAAGTGTTAAATCTCCCCCAGCAACACTGTACAGGAGACTTCCAATCATCTTTACCAAGCAAAGTAGATCCTCCAAATTAGGTCATCTGTTTGCTTCATTCTGAAAGATTTTTATTAAAATGAAAAATGTCTTCTGTTTCTTCTCCCAGAGAGAAAACAAACATTGGCATCTAGAGTGGTGGAAGAGAAATACTTGGTGCTGGGCAACTTGATTAAAGTGTATTCCTTGTAATGAGCGGTGCCTCCCTTATCCTGCCATTGTGTTCAGACCAGAAAAAAAAAAAAGGAGGGCCTGCCCTTTCCCATTGTATGGTCACATTTTCCAAGTGCAGTGAAAATGGGTTTTATAAAAAGGTCTAAAAAATAAATTAGTTGAAAAAGATTAACTCTGTCTTTTAGTAAACCACTGAAGCAACTCTTCAACAAAAGCAATCTTGTGCACCTTGTATGTAGGAAAACTGTTGAAGTTAGTGGTCTATCTAACCTAGCAGAGAAGGAAAATAATACTGATAAAAAAGGGGCTGGGATAAATGTTACCTGACCTTTTCTTAAAGGTTCGCTGCTAGAATCAAAGCTGAATTTTATTTGGGAAAGGTAATAAAGGAAAAAGTGATTTGCAGCATAAGACCATGTTTGTACTGTTATGTTCTTATCACTGCCATCACCAATACCAATATCTGCATTTATCTACCAGTGTACATTAACCAGTGGTCCACTAATATATTAACAGACATTATTAGCTGTAATAGCCCAATTCAGTCAAGTTTAATGGGAGACTCATAGAGTCTCTGCATCATGTTTGCCATTACCCAGAAAGAGTTGCTCCTGGGCATTCACCTGTGTGCAAACTGTATAGGAAAAATTAAAACTGTGCATCGTATGCTTACATTTTGGAAACATTAAAAAGAAGCTGTATTCAGTACACAGATACAGGTATTAAAAAAAACCTAAATCAACAAAGAAAACCTTAGACTTGGGCTAAGCCATGTCCTCAGCTCTATTTTGTGGCACTTCTATTTGTTTCAAAGACTCAGCATGGATTTTCCTTGGTGTCTTTATGTGCTGAGTTTTACTGTATTGGTTCCACCACCACCAGACTCAGTAAACAAGGATGTGCCCAGGGTAAAACAGACATGGTTAAAAAGATCTGTGTTGCCAGCCAAAATCTGGTTAGGTTAGTGCGGGCTTCTAGCAGCCAAAATAAAACAGTTGTGCAGGGCCAAGAATTTTGAGATAGAGAGGGCTGGAGGAATTCTAAATATGCTACAGAAGTGGAAGCAACAGGACTTGGCAAAATCCTTGGTTGAGATAGAGAAACAACGTGTCTCACTAGCCAAACAACAGGGTGGTGTTGAAAGAGAGAGTGAGATGGCAAAACCCTTGGGCAGAGAGAGGATATCCAGGAAGGAGTGTTTGAGACTTGGGCCTGGATGGAGATTAAAAGTTAGCTCTAATGAAATACCCATTTGCTCAGATATTTGGTTCACTGTAAATATAAATTCTTGACCTAAAATTCTTCTTTAGTATGATCAAGGGATCTGAACTGACCAAGTATTCCTGAAATCCAACAAAAACACAGCACTCTTGAGTTACACGTAGATAAATATATATGCCTCCATCCATACTTAAAAATATGTGTGTTAAATGGAGATGGTTTTGACATAACAGTTTAAATAATAGAGACAAATATTTCATACTATTATGGTATTAACAAATTACAGTCAAGAATCTAATTTCCTTATGCTTTGGTTCTGTATTGACACATTTGTTTTTAGATTTTCTTCTTTTCCTTCCTTATTTTAGGGGTAATTGCATTCCCCCTAGCTGCTTCACTAATAGAAAGAAATTTTTCTATGGAACCTGCATCAGGGAGGCTTAAAATATGAGTGCTTGTGCCTATATGGCAAGAGAATTAGCAAAGTGATGTGGATATTTTTATACTCACCAATTACACAGTAATGTGTATTGATTGAGAAGGGAGCCATTCACATCCCAATTTCTCAGCACAAAAGAAATATGCACTCAGCCAATATGGCATTTTTGCTGTCTGATTTGCTTTGTTTTTAGCACCAAGTCCAATATAAAAGGCAGGTACTTTCAGTTAATTAAAATTACACATTTTATCCAGGAACACATCAATAGATAGGCATGTAAAAGGTAGAGATTCTATCTCGCTCAAAGAGAACATGGGTTTGGTTCACTCTTACTCTTTGAATTTGTGTTTGTGGCTTATTACCATTGTAATCAACAAAATATAAATCTCTGCTAGGCGCTTGCATGAACATGGCAGCTCCAAGGGAGCCTTTTACAGCAGGACCCCTCCATCCAGACTCCTGGACTGGTCATGGTCTTTTCTTCTTCTTGTGTTGGAGCTGTCAGAGCTCACAGATTTAGCACTGGGGTTAGTCAGCAAAAATTAGCCCCGTGTTGCTCTGCTGGTGTCTGGCACCCAGGGCCTGGGCTGCAGTAGGAGAAGAGGTGCACGTTCCCTGCAGGGCCTGGAGCCCGACGAAGGGCGGAGACACAGCTTGTGCCAAAATATGCAAAGAATTGAAATGAAGATTCTCCTAACCCTATACAACATGCATTTTTTTAAAAAATGCCTAGATCTCTCATCAAAGTAAAATGTAATTAGGGGTATTATTGCATGCCTTCTTAATTGGAACAGCTTGTGACAGAGAAGTATTTGGGAGGAAAACAAAGTGCAAGCATTGTGTGTGCTCGGCTCTGTTGGAAATGCTGCCTGGTAAATCCATGTCCATGCAAAGCAGCTGAATGGTGAGGGTCCGTGGGACCGCCTGAGTCCACAAAGTGATTCATGTGCAGAGAGATTCATCTGCAGGGCTTATGCTGTAATCACAGTAAGATGCTGTTAAGATTCCTCTGGACTAAATGAGAATATGTCACCTCCCTGTGAGCAGTAGGGAACACGTTAACAAGTCATGTGTAGCTGTAAGTGACACCTTTTCTCCAGAGATATAAAGGAGTCATCAAGTTTTTGCCCTGTCTTGCATTTATTGTCCCAAACTCAAAACCAGTGGTGTCAACAAAAGAAAGAACAAGTGCGCAGCCAGTTCAGAAAATTTTATTCCTATGATAGCCAGCCATGAGAGTGAGACACTAACAAGTGGATGGGAGGAATTTACATAGACAGGGCAGTGGAGACCATAGAGAGGATTTAGGCACAGTTGGGGACAGATTGACACCAGGTAAAAGGTGCCCTCATTCTTCTGGTGCGATGGCTCTGCACTGCCATGGCCAGGGGAGTAATACCCCAGGGGACTGCTCACCCAGACAGTCTGGCCACAGACCAGGTATTCATTTCCCTGGGTTCCTGTGTGAGAGCAGGGAAGGCAAAGAAAAGTATTAGAAATTAAAATAAGATGAAGATGTTAATGTTGTCTGCCACAGGGTTTCTTAGGCAGTATGCTGCTTGCACAGCCCCAGAGTAAATGTAGAAACAACTTTGTTATATTTCATTTGTATTATTGCTGATTTTCATATGATTAATAAAGTATTCTTTTTTTTTTCTTTAATACATATTCTTTTAATATAAAGGGGAGTGTAGCTGGTAAGATTCATTTGAATGCAGTCCATTGAGAAGAGCTGTTGCCTGACATTCAATAGTTAAGTTATGAAGTATCGGACACTGGAGTAATAAAAACCTATTTGCTTTGATCTTGTAGTTAAAAAATTATTAAAGTATAGAATTGCATGTGCTGACATTAGACCTCCACCCACAGAGAGATTTAAAGCTGTCAGGGGAAAAAGGAAAGTTGAAAGACAGCTTAAATATAATAATTCAGAAATTGAGCTGCTTTGTTATTTCAAAAATGGTCAGAGTAAAAGGGATTTTTCATACCCTATTTGTTATACTAGATCTAAGAACCTTATCCCAGGACATTTCCTTTTGCATGCAACCAAAAAGCTGGAAATGCTAAGAAGATGTAGCATAGGAGAGATCTGAATTTCTATATTCTCTGTTGTACTGAACTGAGTGCATTTACAGCCTTGAGGATTCCCTCTTCCCCTCCTGGTACCTCCATGCTGAGCAGAGTGACCCCTGCCCTCCCTTCTCCTAAGTGCTGCAAATAGAAAAGGCTGTAGAATTCAGTAATATAGTTTGCAGGATGAAAAGCTTTCTTCTTTTAATTGTATGCATATTGTCATCTCCCAGGCACATGAAATTACCTTGTGGAATTGCAATTATGAACTTATTACTGGTTTATCTAATTGTTAAAGAATACAGAGACTTGTTGAGTTGGCTTTCTGGCCCCTGCCATGTAAACTGCTCCAGCAGAGGCACACCCTTACACCCACACACAATCCTGATTTAAGTCAGTAGGAAGCCTCTGGTTTTGCATAAGTATTTTGTAGCCAGTATAGACGCTTAAAAAAAAATAAAAATGTATTGGCTGATGCTTGCATGATTGCATCTGCTCAGCCAGGCTTCTTAATTCTTCTGTAGCAACGGCTTTGCTAATGCAAAGTCAATATTTGATCTTGCAGTGTCTGTGATTATATAGATAATTTTGATTCTCTGGCCAATTACAGACCCTTAGCATTTTATCAAACATTCCTCAGTAAGAGGACTTCTGTGATAAAAAACCACAGCAGTATTCATTGTAAATGACCCTGGAGATCAGACAGAACATTAGATCAGGGTTTCGCTAGTGCTGCTTCATTACTATCGACATTATGATCCTGGTCAGAAATCGCAGTTCGACTGATGTAGTTATTGCTGTTCTCTGAGAATAAAGACCCCAAAAACACACCGTGTCATCTCTGGGGCATGAGATTCACTAGGACAAGGAGATTCCAAGACAGCTTTCTGGAGTCAGCTTCACTTACACAGGATTTAGCATTTTAGCATTTGAATTGCCTCCCATGTTGGCAATGCCCTGCTGTTCTTCTACTGTATTCTTTACCAGATGTTTATTGCTGAAACACACCCTTCAGAAATCATGTTGTTTTTAAGGATAAGTAGGATTCTTGCAACTCACTCTTTTGATATGCACTGCCCTTCTCGGTATCAAAATTTAAACACAGCTCCTCTTGTCCTTCCAACCAGCAAGGATCCACTTGCCATTTGAAGAGGTCCCGAACTGCTGCAGGACAAACTGCCGAGGCACGAGTGTTGTCTTTAGTAAAAACCACTCTCATCATGCCCATGTGGACAAGGGAACTTTACAGCTGTGGAGAGTTTCCCCCATATTATTTGAAGGAAGAATCATTCCTTTCCTGATCATCTGCAAAGCACACTGAGATCCCCAGGGATTAACCAATTCAGAAGAGAGAAATAGTGTTAAGCTCTCAGATTCGTCTGTCTGAAGGTTTGTTTCCTGGATAATTTTGAATTTTTATTGCTCCCAGAGACAACAACCTGGCATGATGAGACAGGGTTGGCCTCTTGGAAGTGCAGGTGTGTCCTCCAGCATCTCAGTCCCTTGGGGGCATTGGGGAACTGGTTTAGGATCTCACTTATCCTTAAGTTAGTCTTAACAACAGTTGGAAGTAGAAATATAAAAGGATAATGTAAGAGGGGATATACTAGCAGTGCATAGCACATGGATGAGGTATAAATTGAGAAAAAAGTGAGAGTTCCATAGGAAAGTGGAGCAAAGGACATCTCCCTGTTTGGCCAACTTCATCTGCACTGACTGGTTTTAAGGATATGTCCACTGGGAAATGGGTACTCTCAGGCAGAGCTGTAAAAGAATGGTATCCAGTCAGATTTGTGGTGAACAGGACATCATATGCCTTTGCGTTCCTCTGAAAATTGATAGAATTAGATGTTCACAGTTCCTTTCAGAGGACTAAGGTTTGTCTTGGGATTTTACTACATCATGGTGGAAATGGACATATTTTAAATGGTCAAATACTCTATGCCAAATGCAAATAAACAACGCTTTCAAGTTAAAATAGCAAAGAACATCTTGAAGCTTATATCTATAGAAATAGACCTTCTAAGCTAATAGTAAATGACTGTTTATAATTGCCTGTTGGGATGCCTGACATCAGATGGTTGTACTAGTAACATGAGAACGGTATCTGACAGGTTGGGAAAAACACATGGCAGGAGATGGGAATATTGATTTGTAGGCAAAATTTGGAAGGAGGGGGAGGGAGACAACGGCCAAGAATGTGCTTTACTTTTTAAGAAAGTGACATTCCTACCACCAAAACAAAAACCTGAGAAAGAAAGCACATTCCAAAATGATATCATCACATTCCTTCTATACAGACAAACATGCAGCACTGTAGCTGCTGTTTCCTGCATTTGTGATTTCTCTCAAAGAATGTTTCAGTGAGAGATGTTTTCAAATAGGAAAAGAAATTCAGTTTCAATGTCCTTAGGAGCCTCTTGGCAAAGTTAGACCTTCTCTCTGAGACAAAGACTGTCTTAACATCTGGGTTGACTAATACACCAACTTGTAAATTTGTGATGGAGGTAGAAAGCAGGTTTTCCTGTCTTCAGTGGCACTTTATAGAGAATATCTATATATTCTGATTTCTGGTGGGTGCTTTAGGCTGAGTAATAGACCCAACTGGAGATTTTTATTTGTATTGTACTGGAACAGAATCTGCAAAATGTCTTGGTTTCCAGGTTTGTAAGCAGATAGGAGGCCTGTGAGTCTTAAGAGGATTTGTGTTGAAGTGACTCACTGAGTGCAGCAAACCACAGCAATACCTGACCAGGGATGTGGTGATTCTCCGTTATCAGGAGACTGGAGTGAGCCATCATTTTTGAACCACCAGCAACCTCAAATTGAGATCACAGGGCTGAGCAGGAGCTTCTGCATGTCTTCCTCCACCTTGGGTTACTCCAAGGGTCAGGCTATCAAATCATAAGATCATGAGAGTCTCTCTGGCCTTAAAACCTGAGTGATGACAAATCTATGAATTGCAATCATTGCCCAGATTTATGCCTCTACTGTTGGAGAAGGCACTCAGGCCTGGGGAGCTGTGAGTTCATGGGCTGCCACAGCCAGAGATCAGTCTGGGGCTTTGCCTTTGCTCTTCCATTTAAGATGGGGAGAAAGGGATGAGGAGACATATTCAGGCTCATGTGGAAATAGTTTACAGGCTGGCACATGTGTCTTACAGCAGCAATGCAGGCAATCTCACTGCGACTCCATGGCAGATGACTTGCTGTTTGTAGGCTCTCTGCTGAATTCCGTTCTGGAATAACTCAGTGGTTTCCCGCAAAATTGACCCTGCTGTAATTGAAGGGAAAACAAATTCATGATTAAGAAAATAAAAGTCTGATATCCCTATGCTTTTTTGGAATACAGACTGGAAAATTATGGCTCTATGTATATAGAGTGTGCTATTCTGAATTCTATTGTGAATAACACAGAGTGTTGTTCAGAAATCCTGAATTTCATCATCGACTACGGGATGAACACCTGGAAGATTCTCATAATTATTTCCCCATAGTCCTACCTTCTATCATTAAAATCAGCATTTGGGCACAGCCACTAACCTCTGGTGTGATTTCTGATAACCTAATCCTTTCCTTTCCATTTCTGTTATCTTTGCCATACCAATCTCTCTCACAGATTTCAAATGCAAGCTTGGAGGGGCAGTGTCTGCCTCTGTAAGTGTGAAGAAGTCTTGTTCTCACTCACTGTTGCAGTGTAAACAATAGTATGAAATAATAGTAAGTTTAAAAAGGACAAACAGTTACTTAATCCTTGACTCATGTCAGTAGATCAATCCTTATACCTAAGTACAAAAAAGTACTTTTTGTGCAAATGATGCCAAATTTTGGCATCTTCACAAACACCAGGGTCTTTGTAAAATCTCTCTTGACTTGATGTTTTTTCAGGTGAGGAACCACCTAGCACAGCAGAAACCTGAAGGTCCACTAGAGAGAATTGCCATGACAATGCTGTGCCCCTCATAGCCTTCTCCAAACCATTCCCCCGCTGATTGCAATTTCTTTCTAATTCCTATTCTGCTTTTACATAGTGTGTGATCCTCCTTCATCCTGCTGCCTCCAGACTGACAGCTGCTGCTTCTGTCCTTGAAGCACTGAGGGAAGTGTATGACTGGCATGTAACTCTTCCTCCCCTCAAAGCAAATGACAAGGCTATATGGCAGTTCCATGTTTCCTTTGTTATCCTTTTGTTTGAAGAAATAGGAGTTGCACCTGACTAGGTCTGCAGGGGCACTCGATTAAACAAAGACATTTTATTTTAGCAACTGTTTAATGAAGAGGAAACCAACAGACAATCTTCTCTTCCTCCATGTGAGGAAAGCATTGACAAGTACTATAGTTGTGTGTTTATAGTACTATGTACTTTAGTTGTGAACTCTGCAACCTGCAAAAGGATTTTATTCAACTTATCAGGAAATTAATCCCCCTTCATTTCTATCAACTTGAACTTCAGGGAATGTGAGTGGCTCACACTGCACTGGAAACTTTTTTTCCTAAATGCATTTGTGTTTAAGGAAAAAAAAAACAACAAACCAAACAAAGAAAACCCACCCAAACCCAAAATCAAAACAAATAACCAAACAAACAAAAACCCAAACCAAAACTAGGCCAAAAAAAAACATTTTTAGGCAAGTAATTCTTCTGTCTAGGTCATAATTTGAGACACATTTGCTGGCATAGGAAGGCAAGGTAGGTTTTAGCTCTAATTCCCCTCAATGCTAAGATAGCCCAGGGGCAGGGTTGTCTGAACTGGACTGGATGAGGGACTGTGCACAAGGAATGGCATGTGCAATGGAGCTCCATTTCCAGGGGTAAGCACTGGCCTTGGTTATGCCAGACAACACTCCTGAGCTACAGGACTTTGATGTATTTATTGCTCATGATGATTCATAAGACACTTGAGAAGACAACTGGTTCCTCATATCCCAAAACAAGTTTCCAAGTCTGGGTAGTGTAGCTGTAAACTGAGCTAATTAAAGGTAATTTTTCGTATGTGACAGGAAAAAACAGATAGCATCAAACCCTAATGGAGAGAAATGGGAGAATTTCCCTGAGCTACATGCTTTGCTGCTGAGAAAGTAGAGCTTGGCAGATGGAGGAAGATAGAACTGATTTCCAATTTAGCCTTCTATTAATGTTTTATGAATTTAAATTTAGCATAGTAATTCACTTTTCTGTAATCTATGCAGGACTCCTATTTCCTTTTTATGGACTGCTAAACGGAATTCTGTAAAAATATCTGTGTATACACATATCAGAAGTCTCTCCTGTCCAAAGGAACAAGAGAGTCTGAGTTCAAATTCCACAGCAACTGCCCTTCCTACCAAATGAGGCTTAACATCCTCACTTTGTCAAAACCTCCTCTGAACATTGTGGCTTAGATCCAGGTCTGTCTGGGACTAGCCTTTCAGGTACAGACAGGTGAGATAGAGCAGAGGACACAAGTTGTTCTTCTTTTAATCTGGCGGAGCAATTAGGCTTTGGCAGAGAAGGGTGAGAGATGCAGTGAGAGTCCTTCCCTCCCTGCTCTGCGTAGGCTTGAGCTACAGGCTGTAAGATTTTATCCAGTGCACTCTTATGGCACATGGGGAGTGCTCTGGCATCAGGCCATCAAGGCATAGTGATGGCATCCCAGGAAATCTCTTTAGAGAAATGCAGGAAAGTAAAATACATATCCACCTGCCCTGGGCACTAGGGACTATCTGAGAGATGGATGCTGATTCATTCTGCCCAAAAAAGGTACACAGAGTACACAGTATGATTTGTCTTCTGCCTCTCTTTTAATTGATTAGAATTTATTTGTGTAGTGAGCTGGCTTGGACTCAGCAACCTGAGATTTAGGCAGGTGAAGATGGGCAAAAAGCATTCAGCTCCAAGGACCAAGATGGAAACAATAGGTAATTCCTCTTTGGGGCATGTTTCATCCTATGACTGATACAGTGTCAGTGTCTCAGCCTTAATCCCTGAGAGCATCCCCATTGCTTTTGTACTGCCAGACCTCATGCAGGTTGAAGGGCCATTGGGTGAAGAGTTAGTACATGCTGGCAAGTTAATTGGGGTTTTGGTTGTACTGTCATGAACCCAGAGCAGCTCCCCCAAAGCCAACAGCAGTTGCCCTCTGTCTGTGCCACTGACACTGAAACCAGAGAACAAAACGCTGTGAATTTGGGAGCTCCAATTAGCAGTTCCAAAAATGATGAAATCCCGTGAGGTAGTGTGTCAGCTGAAAGCAAGCAGAAGGAATCCCAAAATATAAGCATGATTCTGTAACAAATCAGTAAGAAAAACAGACTGGGGAGGGAATTTTGCCCAGCAGGGTCTCCCCGGCAGGAAAGGAATCTTTATTTGGAGGAATATGACTTCATTGTGTTGACTGTAGCACTTTTTCTTATCTTATGCTGTTGCACAAAGAGAAAAGAGGTGTCTGCAAGAAGGCCTAATATGCTGGTGCTAATTTAGGTGTGACAGGGTGTAAAAACAAAATCATTTTAGAGCTGGGGTAGCTACTGCTGGTGGTTTAGCGCTGCATATCTCAGGGTCTGTCTGCTCAGCCCGGCTTCCTGCTGCTATCCGCCATTACGTATCAGCAGGAAATTACACTTTTATGAGTGATTTACCTTTAAACAAACACTACTACACAAACAATATGGTATTGAATTTGGTGGTTTGCCTTTTAAGTATTACAGTGAAAGGCTGTAACAGCTGTCTAAGCTGATAACTACTACCTAGGGTAAGAATAATGTTGACTGAGTTATTAGTCAATTGTGTAACTAAATCTAGCTGCATCTCTCTCTTTTAACTGTGTGACATTTACAGTTTCTTTAAACAATATAGTTCCTTGAAGCATGCATGTAACTGGTTCCTTGGGTGGGAACTTTATGGGTAAAGAATTGTTTTGGAGATCAGATCACACTTATAATTTAAATTTTCATATTTGTTGGTTTTTAAATTTCTTTATTTTTCCTAACCGATCCCTGGAGGGAATAGTCTCCTAGAAGTGGATTTCCATGTGGCTTTCTAAGTTCAGCAGGTGAGTTGCAACCACAACTTGTGGCTAAAGACGACTAGATTGCACAGCTGGATGAATTTTGACAGAGACAGATTGAGACAATGTAATGAATCCGCTGCATATCTACTGCACTGCCTGTTGTGAGAAGGTTTATCCTAAGATGGGAGGTCATTTTGCAAGGTGCTGAATGCCTGCAGCCTTGGACAAGACTCTCACATCATTACAAAATAGGACACAGCATGTATTGAGTTTGACCTTGCAAAATTCCTATTCTCTTTTTGAACAATCAGGGCTAACTTCAAGCCCAGTTGAGACTTCCAGACTTCGAGGCTCCACAGTTTGGACCATATCCAGGGCCCAGTGAAGTCACCTGGAGATTTTCCATTGACTTCAGTATGCTTTGGACCAGGCACTTTGAAAGGCTATTCCCATGAACTCAAATGCCTAAAGTCAAACACGGCTTTACACAATTGAAAATCACCTGCTTTGTATGTTTTCAAAGGCCACCACTCAGCAGTAACAATGTAGAATTGGGTTGAAAGGGTGAAAATAGATGTGGATGTGGAGTGACTCTTCAAAAAGCCCATGGCAATGGTCCAACTCTGCTGAACTGAAAACGAGAATTTTTAATGCTGACTTTTTATGACCATTCCTGAATTAGATTTAAAGTGAAAAAAATCATGTCGATATTGCAGAATGAGCACTCTCCTCGTGTTTTATAGATTTCAACAATGCTCTCTGCATTCTTTGAAGAGAGAAATATTTTAATGCTTCAAGGCATTCCTTTTGTTGTATCAGTTCTACTACCACTTTAAAGCCAATTTTTTCATATGAGCTCTGGTGATACTCTGGAATTTGTCTATAACAACAGCCCATTTTCATCAAATCACACGTGGAGTGGTTTGCCCATTGCATGAAGATTCAGTGCTATGCTTCAGAGACAAACTGTTCTCTGCAGCTTTGCATCTGGCAACAGTCTAGTTCCCAAGAGCCAGCCTCACCCCTGATATCATGTACAATCCACAAATAAAGGCAATCTCATCTCTTTTGTCCTACCATTAGTTTTTTTGAAAGGACAGTTCCCCCTTGCCTATAAGTTCTTTTTGTAACAGAAACCCTGACTTTTTAGGTCAAGCCAATACCACTTTCTTTATGATGCTTTTTTCTCTCAAACAGGGTCAGTTTTGAAAATTCTTTGACATTTGTGCATAAGATATGTGGGTCCTAATGTGAGTGCCCCAAAGCTTAGAGCAGTAGGCTTTTTTTTTTTTTTTTTTTATATTACATGGATGAAAAGGAAGAAAAGAAAGCTTACAGAGGCTTTATATAGCCTTATAAGCCTCATGGTCTACTTCTATTGCTTATTTCCTGCCCATGTCTAAGTTTTTAAATGGTCCTTTCTTTTTTAGAGGGCTAATTATTTTGGCTAGTAGGCCAAAGCATAGATGAATATTGGATTAACAATGCTCATTAACTCTCCCTCAGCAGGTGGAAAATTTGATTCTGATCTGTTTGATGCTGGTGTAAAGGAAGAGTCATGTCCTGGAACCAAATGGATATGCCAGGGTGTAAAGGAGGATGAGATCAGAAGCAAACTCTGTTGCTGCTCTGAGCAGTTCCCTGCTGGTGTAGCCACCCCTGAAACAATCATAGTCTTGGAGTTGACTTGTCAGCTCATCATATATTTTGGGGCAGAACAGCTATTGGTTACAGAGAAAATAAATTATCTATTTTCAAACTTGTTTCCTTTTTTGTTGTTGCTTTTTGTTTTGAGTCCATATCAAATGGGGGAAAACTGCAGGTGATGATGAGTATAAGGTGCACAAAAATGGCAGAAGTGTCTTGCATACAAATAAAATGGGGCACTTCTCTGTAAAAAGAGTTGTCAAAAGCCCTGCCTCTTAGTGCGGAACAATAAAATAATCTTTTCAAGCAGTTTAATGGCCAGGATGAATGAAAGAATCTGTGTATGCTTTACAAATGACCTGATTACTGCCAGCTCACATGCTTGCTCTGCAGTTGTAGTACATTAGAATTTGAAGTAGGATGTTGTTAGCAACACTTTGCGTGGGGTGGAATTTGAATCAAAAGCTATAAATGACCTGTGACAGCAAAAATGAAAGTGCAATTGCTTTCTCATATGACCTGTTTCTTTTAGTGTCATTAAACTTAATCAATGATTAACCTTTGGTTCAACAGTGCTTGTCATTTCATAGCAAATCAAGTAGAAAAAATGTTGTCTACCTGAATAATTCCCTAGAAAATGTCTCTGAGGTACCTTAGTAGTTTGAAAGGTGAGAGGCTGGCCTAGATTTGAAGTGCAGAATCGCTGAGTGCAATTGAGGGAATGAGAAACATCTGACTATCCATTTGGCTCATAGAAATCTTGCATGCAAACCCAAATTTAGGAAGACCTGGTGTTTCCTTGCACGAACAGGACAGTGTTCAACTCACTAATAACACATGAGAAATAGTAATGAATGATTTCACAGAGCTTTCATCTCATTTAGATTGTTTTTTGCATAATAACTTTATGTAGTAAATATATACAAACAATGCATTCTAATCCAAGATTGTCTGGATATGGCTGGGTTTTTTTTGATCTTCATTGAGATCAAATGAGTTATGTTACTTTACACTGAATAAAGTTCTAGCTGGAATGAATTTCCTTTTGGCAACCAATTAGGATGTTTAAAGAATTTACTTTCATTTCTTGATCTCAAAAGTATTTGTGGACAGTTCTCATGGACTATGTATTACTGTGCCTAACTGCTATCAGCCTGTATAATTATCTCATTTGCATATGCTAACAAGGTACATTATAGGTATGGTGTTTTCACATGCCTTTTATCCAATTAGCTCATTGTACCCACCAGTCTTGAGTTCTCCCCCTCTGTCACCAAATTAATAAGAGTTGTGAATTGAAAATGGTTTCATTCATATGGTGTGTCTGTGCAGACAGACTTCACTCAGAAGAAATGTGGCTTCTGCTGTTCACAATCTTTATTTATTCATTACACATGCAGGAAGGGTCTGCAGGGCTCCCAGATAAGCTGGGGAGCTTGATGTGGAAGATGCTGATGTATTTCACAAAAAGTTATGCTCTAAAGTAACGCAAACTCCCAGAATGACTTGTGTCCATCAAACACCTTTCATCTGAAGGCACATGGAATGCTTGCTTTCATTCCTTTTGTTTTCAAAAGGAAAAGTTGCACACAACGATAATCTCTTTCCTTTTTTCCTCCTATATCCATGTTCCAATGCACTCTGTTTTGTGTTACTAGTTCAAACCTATTGAACTGGAATTCATTCAGGTGATTCAGCCATGCTCATGTGCCTTCATGTGCAAAATCATACCCAAGTACATTTTTAAAAGAGGATTTTTACATAGATTTGTGCTGGCAGGATAAAAACATTAAGTAAATTTTCTTCCTAAAATGTTGGCACAAAATATGTATGATCCTGCACAAGAATCATGGAGAAATGATCACCCTGTTATTGGTGTTGCAACGTGGTGATCAGCTACTTACCTAGTGACCTTGTTCCCCACAGTTTGCTGTATCAACATGCCTAAGGACTTGCACATTCGCATTTTCACACAGACCCACTATATACCAGCTGAATTTCATCCCAGCCTACCCAAATTCCATCTGAACTGCTGCTGGCCAGCATCAACCAGGAGTACTGTTGTCATGGTCAGTGAAGCCAGAGCAGTGTCAGCGAAGTATAAGGGAGAATAAGGTTTAGCTTATTATCCCCAGTGTTCTTTTCTGTCTTATCCTTGTTTAAATTAGGAATATTCCCAAAGAAAGCTGCAGTGTCAGTTTTCTGTGAGAAGGATGAGTGAATTGCACTGAGGGGTTCTCAGAACTAGCTGCTCTTGTCACTGTATTCAAATGATCTAAGCCATCAAGTAGGGGACATGTTGAATCAAAGTCCTGTATTTTGAAAGACCAGCATGGTGACACTTTAGGAACATCTTGTATGCTATTGTCATGCAATTAAAACCACATTAACTCTATGATAGCCTAATTATTCAGTGGAGAAAATGAAAATGACAGAAAAACTGTAGCAAGACAGTAGTATGTAAGCAAGAGGAAAATGGGTTAAAAGAAGCACGGAGAATACGGTTTTCAGTTACTCTGTTTTCTCCTTTTTCCTTCTTTCTCTCTTGCCCATGTCACTCCAAGAATAGCAGCTGGCATCTGTAGCCTGTTGTGCAGATGGGTTGAGAGGAGCACATATTCCACTATGTGTCTGGCACACTTCAGAAGTGGCTGGTGACTGATTGTGTATTTGCCAGCAGCCAGTACTTAGGGAGACTTGCTGTAGCCATGGATGTCTGGCAGCACACAGAGTCAAAGAGACTGAGGGCATGAGGAAACATCAGATTAATGCCTTTCAAAGTGCTGACCACATATGCAGACACACTGGTAGACACAGCCTGCAGGGTGAGCATGTCCCTTATTGAGACCTGTCAGTTTTACGGAAATCCTAAGTTTTCATTTTTATTCCTGGATGTGTGGAATATGCACTGTATGTACACTTCGTAGGATACTACACTTGCCCTAAACAACTTGCAGTTTCAGTGGGCAGGAGCAGCCAAGGGCAGGACAAGGAAGATTTCCCCATTCCACAGGGAAGGAACTGAAACATGGGAGAAATAACACTGATGACACGAGATTGTGACAGTGGTGAGAATTAAATCCCATTATTTCAAGCCTTTGCTGAGGGTCTTAGCTTCAAAATGATTCTTTGTGTGTATGTACAAGGCACACCTCTGACTCTAAGCCACTTGACACTTTCCTCCAGTAAGGCAGGGCTCTACTCAGCTTGAGCACAGGTCAGATGCAAACCTCATCAGTGTTCTGTGCCTCTCCTCGATTTCCCCTGTAGTCTCCCTGTCATCACCATTCTGCAGCAGAATTGGGACAGTTCTTACTGTTTGCAGGAGGCACAGCAGCCATTTATCCCTTTCACTCGTTGTTCTGTGGCCACTCAGCCTGGTGTGGGACCAGGAAAGAAAACGATGCCCAGGCAGGCAGATGGCAAATGACATCAAGACGATCCTGATGTGCCTGGAGTGACATTGCTGCACAGACCCAGCTGCTGGTGGGCAGCTTTGCCACTGACTTTGCCATACAGGCAGGACATGACATGGCTCAGGAACTCTCTGGAGCCTCTCACTCGTTTTTCTGGAATGGTACCAGCACAAAGCTGCAGCAACATGCTGATGATTCAGGCCCAGAATGAATGACGGGGCTGGACTAGTAATTTTGCTGTATGCCAAGAGGGACTCTGCCAGAAAATTCACCACCAGCAGCATACTTGCACCACATTCAGCTTTATAGACACCTTTCCAAAACAAATATATCTGTTCAGAGTGAAATTCAGCTCTTTGTGAAGCCATGTCAGGCTCTGCTGATAGGGTGTGTTTATGGAAAATCACCAGCACTCTGATGGTAAATTCTCCAGCATCAAATCCAATCTGAGCAGTTTTCATCACAAAATTAAGAACCTTCTTCCAACCTATACTCATGAATCAAACCTGTGGTGATCCTCAGGAAAGGCTAAGGCAGAATATCTTCCTCCCTTTCACCCATCATTGGGTAATCTTTCTTATTATATTATTTATGCGTTTCCAGTAATGTTCCCCTGGTGAACTGCTCTGTTCATTGGTCACTAAACTCACCTCTGGCCTCAGTTTCCCATTAGATAATCCCAGTGGCACCTCCTGCCCAACCATTCAGCTGTGAGGGAAAACCCATGGGCTCTGACAGGACCTCAGCCATCATCCAGTAACTGCAAACCAAAAAACTTCCTTCTCACCACCCTCACACCTCTTCTGCACTGACACTGCTCCCAGATGACCCAGGAACTGAAGGAGAATTTGACTAAATGACTAAATTTGACCAATGACTAAAGCAGGTGGGTGTCCGTGCTCCTCATTCAGGGCTGAAGTGCCCAGGTGATGAGCACAAGCTCTCTGCCTCTGCCCTGGGCACAGACAGCTGTGACAGCACACCCTTCTGAGCCAGAGCCAGGACCAACCTCTGGCACCAGAGCAGTGAACTTAAATACTTGTGTGAACAGAAATAAAATAAGTGGCAGTGAATTGAGAAGGTCAGGATTGCTGATCAGTGTGGATCACTGTCTGGGCAGTGGGACTACCCTGTGCATCAGACATGGAACCTCGAACTTTGGTCAGTTTTTATACATTATTCATTTGTTATAAATTCCTATTGTATGCCTTGATATTGCAACCACTCTGTCAGCTGCCACTGGCAGCAACAGAGGTAGGTTTACACGGCCAGTGATTTCATCATGTGTGATGGCTACCACCAGCCTGGGCCCTAGCCTGGAAGCCTAGGAAAACCAGAATCTTCACCAGGTGCTATTATGAGAGAGAAAGCTTCCCACAGACAAAGCCTGAGTTAGTGTATGAGGAAAGAAAAGGAAATGCAAAGCTGGCACAGCCCCAACTCAGAAAAACTGACAGTCAGACAGCAGTCTCCAGGGAAAATATCCTAATTTGGGAGAGCAGGAGGAATAGCTGTGGATTGTTTGGTGCAAGGTTAGGAATGCAGCCAGGCCAATGCCAAGGCCATGGTGAGAGCAGCTGGGCACATCCCTGCCTGGGGAAGGACAGGCAAGGCAGATGTGGGGGCTCCACATGGGCATCAGATGTGGCCTGTGGGTCTCAGGATCCTGGAAGAGCAACTCTGGCTGATCCAAGCAGTAACACAGGGGGAAGCCATGAAGGGGATTTGCTTCAGACTTGCTTTCTCCCTTGCAGAAATAAACTCTTCAACCCTATGCACTCCAGCCCCCCTGGGGGGACTTGCCACCCAGCTTGAGAACAGGCGCATTAATAAACCAACAATATCTGCGTCTGCATCTAGATCTAATCTATGGCTGCTAAGTGAGATTCACCATTTCCCACCCCCAGCAGCATCTTGGCAGTAGTCTTTGAGCTCAGTTTTCCACCTGTAGTTTGAACATCCCATACAGTAGCGTTCATTTCCTGCCTGTCCCTCCCTCACTGTCCTGTTGACCATCATTAGCGAAGTCCAAATGAACTCTGTCCTTCAGGGAAGCGATGTCTTTCCTGCTTTCATGGGTTAATTCAGCCAAGGTGATTCTGGATTGCTGGATAGACAAGCCCTCACTGGATTTTCTCAGCTAAGCTGCAGTCCTTGGCTGCTTTATTGAAAGATCTCCAGTGGCCAATAATTTGTCACCAGCGTTTCCTCCTGAGGTCACTGTCAGGTTCATCGCGGTCTTGCAGTGTGATCTCTGGAGTCTTCCAGAAAGACCTTGATGGCACACAGGGCCAAGTAAAGTCTCTGCTTTCCCAAGATGCCTTCCGGCCTCTCTCTTCCTCTGTTTGCTCTAAGCTCCAGCTTCACACAACAGTGTTTAGTACCTTCAGATTCATTATTTAGCTACATTTTGGCCAAAACACTCTAAATATTAATGCAAACAAGGCCTGTTTCTTTTAAATGTTTCCCTCTGCTTGCTGATAGAAACAAGAGGAGAGTTATTCCCTGGGGACAGCCTGCCCATCTGGAGTATTTAGGCTTTTAGGGTCTGCTTTTCATCCTCTTCCCTGGCACTTGCTTCTTGCAGGGCTGGGCTGCTTGTTCACAGGTATATGACATTACTGATATTACTGCAACAAGCTGGCATTCATCAAGCATCTGGGATGAAGCTGTCTTTAAAAAGGCAGGTAGGGGCCTGTGCCATGGGAAAACTGACCAGGTTTTCTAATCACTCATATGGAGTTATCTGGACACATGGCTACCTTTCATCACTTATGCTGATGCCAAAAAAGGGATTATAAAATCAACTTGCCTGTTGAAATGTCTGTATGTACTAAGCTGTCATGGACTTGTTTTGGGTCAAAATAACATGTGTACTTGATTTCTTTGTTTTTCATTTTCCTTTTTTTTTTTTTTTTCTTTTTACTGTCCTGATTTTCTTGTGAGAATGTGAATAAAGAAGACAGAACTTACCTACAGAAAATATAAATAATATTGTCATTAAGCAACACTGCTTCTTGAAAGCCATGCATAACCCAAAGCACACTGTAATGGTGGAAATAAATGCAAATATCTAAGTCATTTTTAGTTAACTAAAACACTTCAGGAAATGGGTTTGAGCAAACTGGTGTAGTGCAAGGTGCCCCTGCCCACGGCAGAGGGGCTGGAAGTAAATGATCCTTAAGGTCTTTTCCAACCCAAACCATTCTATGATTCTATGAACTACAGCCTCCATATCATCACTATGTGAGCATAAAACCAGAACAGCAGCCATACCAGGTCACATCAAGGTCCATATAGGCTGGCATCCAGTTTTGACTGTAATCGTAATCAGATGTCTTGGGAAGAGTGAGGAACAAGCAAATCTCTAAGATACATTCCCCTGCCAGCATCCAGTTGTTCTCAGGTCAGGGACTCCCTGAACAAGGTGTGGTTTGTCTGTTTAGTTACCTCAGTGCATTTCTGTACTGTGAACTTGTCCAGTCACTGGTTGAACCCTTATAAACTTTTATCATCCGTAACATCCTTTGGCAAGCAATTCCATAGATCTACTATCTATTGCATGCAAAACTACCACTTCTTGTTTTGAACCCAGTTCATGTACAGCAACAGACAATTGACAATCCATCCCTATCCAATTTTCTGGGATGATATTAAGCAATAATGCAAATTAACACCAATGGCATTATTTAAATTTAGCTTTACATCATTCATGGAGCTATGCTGACCTATTCTAGGCTCATAAATGCTCATCTTCTGCAGAATTTGCTTGGAAAAGGCATAAACCCCCTAACAGCTAATAAAAGGATACATTCAAAAGATTTTCTGGCCTATAGAAATAACTCTGACCAATTTGCACAAATTCTAAGCCTTGGTTTTCTGTTGAATGACAGTAATGGTATAACACTTAGAGAAACTGTGTGTAAAGCTCTACATGTTGGGAAGGAAGTGATTTCCATTAAAATCCTAGGGGAAAAAAAAGGAGTGTGGTGCAGCACTGGACAATGTAGTCTTCAAAAGTATGCTTCAAGAGGCAGAAAAGAAAGAATATATTAATTTTAAAAATGTCTTTGTTCTAGAATGCAAAATTAGCCCTGCCGGGTTTTCCTGATGGCAGTGAGTGATAGGGCTTTGCTTTGCTCCCAAGTGAGTTAGTGCTGTGCACCACCCCCAAGTTTATGGCTTTTCATTTACCATTGTGCAGCATTTTGTCCCCAATCCTGCGTGTTTTCCTCTGCTACTGCCTTTTGTGTCATTCCAGTCGAGGCATTTTTAACTGGCATGCTAGTAAGCAGCAGCAAAGCAGTGAGACCCTCTGAGAAGGGAGTCAGGATCTTTGGTGGCTCCAAGGGGAGATCTCCAAAGAATTGCAGGGAGGATGCCAAGCCATCCAGGGCTGGGAGAGTCACTGCGGCAAGGGAGGAACAAGACAGGGAGGAGAAAAGGAGGGAGCTTGCCACCTTTCCCTGCAGGACTCATGCAAAGTACTGATAATGTGTGTTTTATTCATTCCTCGCTTTGTTCTCTAACCATCTCTTGAGAGACATTTCAAAGAAAGGGAGGCGAGGAATAGACTAAAAGTCTCCTTTTAGATTGAGGAATGCAGGCTCCACCCTTGCTCCCAGCTCCATCCTTTTTGTGCTGCTGCAGCTGGGGAGTCTCCCTTGAGGCTTTAACTTAAACCTGGGATTGGTCCTAAGCCAAATGGTCCAAGGATCAGGGGAGCCATTTTCTTCCCCCAGCTCAGAGCTGGCCTTTCATTACAGTGAGTGTATGGAGCTGGGGGGGTCAAAGATCCCTTGGAAAAGAAAAGGACTCCATTCCTTGCGCTGTAGGGGAGCTGTAAGGATGTAGGGGTGATGGGAAGTAACCAGATGGACGCCATCTCCTCATGTGATGCTGCTGTGCAGAATGTCCTGAGCATGCACAGGAGGAGCCATGACCTGGATTTATTTCTGTGCGCAACAGCATGGGGCAACCACGGGAATGCTCTGTCCTGTTTTCAAGTCCACACTTCAAAAAAAGATGTTGACAGGTTGGAAAGGCATCAGGGAAAGGTACATGAGCAGTTTGAGATCTGGAAAACTTTATGGTAGGAGACTGAGAAGTCAGTGGAATTCATCTGTTTAAGGAAGGCTGAGGGGTGACTTGCTTGTGGTCTACAAGTATGAGCATGGGGAAAATACAGCAGATGTTCCAAGCAGAAAATAAACCCATAATAAAGTGTAGTGGTTGGTTGTTGATGCTAGATGCATCCAGAACTGAAGGCAACTAAAAAAATTGAAGGTAATTAACCACTACTTACTAGAGTAAAGTTGGATTCTCAGTTTCTCTTTTAAATCAATGGTGGATGACTTCCTGAAATCTCCTCCTGCAACATCTGAAGATGGAGAAGAGCTCATGGGAGATGATTTTCTATCAAGGTTATACAGCAGGTCAGATGACCATCGTGAAAGCTCCCATGGCAAAACTGAGTGTACGGCAGAATTGATTTTCCATGCCAAACTCCTTTAGTCCTTACTCTGACAAACCCCTGTCTGACCCTGAGCGAACTGGGAAATCCATATGATCCATATTCACAGAGTGTTTATATACCCCAGACTGATGAATGGAAGAAATGTTTCCATACTGGGTAATCAGAATTAAATCTCTCTGAGATTACAGCATTCAACATCAGTGCCTCTGAAAGTGAGATAAAGAACAAGAATAAGAAATAGCGTCCTTTTTCTTTCACACAATAGATCTGCTATCAAGAGTAGCCAATCTGCTAGCAATTATATTAGAATGTATTGCTATTTTCAGAATAATTTTTGGTTATAGTGGGTGCCCTCACTTAAACCCAGCGTGATCTGGCCTACTGGGAGAAGTAAGAATTAGAAAAATGTCCTGTCTGGTCACTTGAGCACTAGAGAGGTCCCCTGTGCTACCTGGAGGCTTTGGCTCTGTTTGGACCAAATCGCAAGTTTAAATTTGTTTATTTATTTATTTATTTAATTTTTAACTGTGTGCGAGTTATCTGAGAAGAGGGAAACTCTTTTTGGATATTTGACTTAAAATGGTTTCCGGGTGATTGTTCACACATCCATTCTGCAGTGACCTCTGCTGGCAAGGGCAGGACCCGTGATCTCCCTCCCACACCACTGTGTTCAGGGCATCTGCAGGCAGATTTTATTAGCACCTTTATCTGAAAGTATTGCGTTACACTCGATGTCAGTGCAGGGCAACCCAGTTAAGGTTATGGAGCTGTCATACAAATGCAAAAAAAATGCCGTGGGGCATATGAAGGTGGTAGTTACACAGAGATAGCCAAATCTGATTAATAGCAATGATAGAGAAGTGTCAACATACACCAGTCTCGATGATTAAAAAAAAAAAAATGTAGCTGGAAATTAGCAATTGTTATAGGTAGCTTAAGGATATTGTTACTTTGTTCACCTCTCGAAACACCCCTTCATGCATGTGTCTGCCAGTGAAATCATTGAGATATTTCTCCAGTGCATAAGGAGTTGCTGTCATGCAGCAACTCATCAAAGATGCCCCTTGCTCTTCTGGAGGGATCTGTGCTTTTAATGGCAGAGAGTCTCTGTTGCTGTAAATCAGATTTGTGCAATTTACTTCATTGCTTGCTTACCCTGACAGAGAATCTGGCTCCAAACCTTTACATTACAGTTGTCCAAGAGCACCTACGAACATTGGGTTAGTTCTTGGCCCTTGGACAAATCCCTGGTGTTCACTGTTGCGACTTGCCTCCTTCTATCTGTTGTTTGTTTTTTTTTAATGTAACTTGTTGTGGTTTTTTGTTCTTGGTTTTTTTTTTATTTTTTTTTTTTTTTTTTTTGTGATCACCATTTGTTGGCCATTTCAGAAGTGCTTTGTTTGCACCCCTGTAATCAATACAGCACATATCCATGCAGATTGCAGAGAGGAGCAGTGTTTCTAGGTAATGTCCTCAACTTGAATGTAGGTGGAAATGTTAAAGACTCGCCTGCCTGCCTGTCCTGAGCTCTCCCTCCTTACCGTCACTGTCTAAATATGCATGGCTAGTTCTAACTGTGAGCAGGAACTCTGAGCCAGAGCACGAACAGAGCCAAGAGAGCAAAATTAGCTTACAAATTAACATGCAATGTGTAACCTGAGTTTTGGCTATGTGTTGGTGCTCTCTGACAGAAGCCAGCGACTGGTGTCTGTGGAAGAGGATAATAGCAGGGCAGCAGATAGCTGATAGTCTCCAGCCTGCTCTGCTGGCCACCAGTGACTAATCTGACCCAGGAGTGGTATTGTGTAGGGTGTTGATGAAAAATTACCCACTTCCCAACACTTATGTCTATATTGCATGTAACAGCCCTCAGCTTTTGGAGAGATCCTGATCTGGAAGCAGGAGGCTACAAGAGCCCATCTTCAGAGGAATTCCCCTCCCTGGGCCAGTTTGTCCCCATCTCCTTGGGATTGCAGCAGCAAATGGAGGTGGAATGCATTCTCTTCCCTGCAGTGGATGAGGCTCAGCTATAATTGTGTTCTCTAAGGAAACTGTCCAGGGCCAAGTTCTGGAATGTAAAGTAAAAGGAGAGAGGTCATAGGACTCCACCATGGCCAGGACTGTGGAAAGCACCAGCAGACAGCTAGGTTCGTGTCTGCTGGAATTTTTCCCGCAGTGAAGCCCTTCTCAGTTTTACTCCTCCATGGCAGAAAGCCCTGACACCTCCAAACCACTTCATGAGGGCTGCCAGGAAAAAGTAGCACATCAAAGCCTGGGCACCACGACTGCCCCACGTGGTCCCCACTAGACAATTCCCTGGACATTCTGTGCAGGGCCAAAAACACTGTACTCATTGTACTGGGAACAGGCCATCAGCACAGCAGCCTTTCTGCCTCCTCCTCCTAGGTGACTGTATCACTGACTGTCCCACTCAGTTATGTGACTCTCCAGGGGCCTGGAGAAGACTCAGCTCTTCCTGTGAACTCCTGGGATTTGATGAGCTTTGTTGCAGCCAAGGTGCAGGGGAATCCCATAAATCTTCTCCTGCCCTATTGTATGTTGTTTAGTACATCTTATCACATTCAACATCTCTAGTTATAGTAATCACTTTTAAAAACATAGTTCTGCAATGTCAGTAATTAATCAAATGCCTTTGTTTCATTAGCCATAATAATATCTTTGGTTTCATGTTCTTAGGTGTTCCTCTTTATAAATGTCTCATGATGAGTGTCTCCTCCTTAGCACTCAGTCACTCCAGATGCTTTAACATCACTGATAAGGCATTTAATGGAAAGACTATGAAAATTTCTTTTCTCATATCAGACTGGGATCTAAATGGGCAGGGATCAGCATCAGGTCTGCTTTGCAGCTGCAAATATTGGCTCTGCTCTTTGAGCCCTCTAGCTCCTGACTGGCTCTGGAGAGGTGTTATCCCAGGCTCCACACCCTGTGCAGCACAGAGCTCCCTCTGCAGCTCCCACCCCAGAACCTGCCTCTGGCCCACCCCTCCTGTAAGGTCTTGTGTTGGTTTAAAAGGAGTGGGATCAGTCCCTAGAGGTAAGGAAAATTGACAGTCTGTACAGGAAAAAGCTATGAGTGAGAAGAGAGAAGAAAGAAAGAAGAAAAAGAAAAGAATGTCCAAATGCAATACTGTATCTGCATTAATTAGAGAGGAACAAAGGTGATGATACATCTGCAATGAAAGTCATTGCATGTGTCCCCCACTGAGAGCTGGTTTGTTGGGACTTCACCTGCCACAGCAATGTGCGATGAAGCAGCACACACAGAGCTGACTGGTGAATCCTGGTTATTCAGTATCTCTAACTTGTTAATTTGTGCCACCAAGGCCATTGCTGTGCACTTCAGAGTCATGCCATACAACAGGGACTTTCTCCTCTTCTTTTATTTTTCCTCTGGGATAATTCCTTTCTTACTTTTTAAATCAAGGAAAAGAAATTAATTCTGGCATACTTCTGGGAGTAAAATAATTGTATAAAGTCATTGGCAAACAATCTCTGCCCAAACACGCATGCAGAAAGCAAGTTCTCACAATTATGGTTCATGCAAAATGAAGTCAGATTATAGAGGCCTCCAGCATGATTTTTAGCATGATAATGATGAGAAAGGAAGATTAGGCTTATCACAGACAAAGCTTGTGTGCTGAGATTTTTAGTAGTTCAAAACGAGCTGCACTGCCACAGTGCACTTAAACTGCTTATCTGCAGCACAGGGTTCACAAAAGCTGTAGCTTTGCAAAGTGAGGCAAAGGAGAGCTTTTCTGCACTATTTTACACCCTGATACTGCAAAACGCTGAAGTGCAGGCATCATCTCCAGCACGTGGAGCAGCTTGGCGGGCTGGGCTGGGAAGCGCCGTGTGCCTTGAGGTGCACAGGTGCTGCTCATTACCTGGGTGCTCAAGCGGTTTGGTTTTTTGGTTTAACCTTCTTTTTTTATATATATTTTGGAATGAGGCCTTATCTGAACCTCCTGCAGCTCTGTGTATCTGCCATAAGAAGGCCAGGAAATCTCAGAGAAGAGCCTGGTAGGACCCTGGAGCAACATTCGCCCCCTCTTTTGTTTAGTAAGGAACTCCAGCACGAAACACAGAGCTGCTCTGCCCTGGTAGAACGTGAAGTTGGCAGAAACTGTTTAAGTGCTGGGCATGGCATGGATCCAAAACCTCTTACACATCCATATTCCCACTCAGTATGGCACTGGTTTGAGATTGGGCCTGTCTCAGAAGAAAGGAGTCTGAGTGCAGTTTTCTACGGTGCAGTGAGGTCCTGCCAGAGTGATGTAGCCAGTGTTGGTCTGGTCATGGCAGGCCCAGGGCCCATTTTAGCTCTTGTCTTTGTCATTGCTTTTTTTTTTTTTCAGCTCCACTAAGACCCTTGACCTCATAATACCAAGTTTCTCAGCTCTGATCATTATGTCCAAAAACTTATGCCCAGTTGCCTTGATCCCAGTGAGGGTCTCCCCTCATTGGCAGAGACAATTCTGTCTACTGGATAACCCAAAGAACACAGGGCAGCAGGGCATGAGGAAATACAGCCTCTGAGCAGCAATCATGTGAATCAGCCCAGCTGGAAAGGAGCCAGGCTGCAGGAACAGCAGTGCTGAGTCAGGCTGAGGGGTCACCTAGACCATATCCTGTCTCTGACCAGCCCATAGCGGATGCTCAGCAAAAGAGCACAGGAGCAGGACAAGTACAGCAATATTTCCTCCACTTCATCCTTCCAGCTTCTGGCAGTCTGGAGTTTAGGGACTTCCTGAGCCAGGGCAGTATCTTCACCTCTGCAGTCTAGGAGCCTTTGATGGACTTTTCTTTCAAGAATTTTCTAATTGCTTTTTGAATCCATTTATACTTTTGGCCTCCATGACATCCTGCGGCAATGGGTGTCACAATTTGCTTATGTGTTGGGTGTGTTTGCTTTAAATCTGATACTTAATCATGTAAAGTCTCCCCAGTCCTCACACTATGAGAGACATGTTTTATCACATTCCCCAGGCCATTCCTGATTTCACATACCTCTCTCATCTGCTGTCCCAGCCGTCTCTTTTCCATCTGAGCAGTCCCAGCCCATGTGATGCCTCTTTATTTTGAAGGCTTTCCATAGCTTTGATCATCCCTGTTGATCTCCTGTGAAACTTTCTGGTCCAGCTCTGTTTTTCCAGGGCACAGTGAGCACTCCTGCCTGCAGGGGCACACACCACCAATGTACACAGCAACACAGGGATGAGAACAGGTATCTTTTTGTTTTCTCCATTTCTTTCCTAATCCTGATGTTCAATTTTCTTTCTGAGTGCCACTGGACTCTGAGTTATGTACTTACCAGCATTATCCACACTACAGGATGACTTTCCTGAGTGGAAAAAACTAATGTAACATCCATTACTGTGTAGACATTATTACAGTAAGTCTTTCTCCCTGTAAACATGAGTTTGCATTTGTTATCATGAAACTTTTACTTTCTATTTCATCATTTGCTAAAGTGAGATTGCAGTCACTGGTAGAGAGAGATTTTCTGTGACTCTTCACTACCAGCATTAGCTGTTTTACTCTTTTAAGTCAGCCTTAACTTTTTATCAACTGGGCAAGAATAAAACTGGTCTAATGTTTAGAGTTTCTTCTCTAAGGATAATATTGGATGCAAGCATCAGGCTCTGGGTTTTGTGCCTGTATGATGCTCTTCACTGGAACAAAGATGTGTTGGACATCTCAGAAGGAGAGATGGCACCAACAGACTCCCTCATTTATTGAATTAGAAACACCGGTTCTTGCCTCATCATAATACAGGGAATACAGGGTTGAGATGCCTCATTAGTGAGCTGAGTGTAATGCACACACTTTGGGGCTATTCCAGACACTGGAGTTAATTCAGGCTGTAGGGTACAGCGATGGGCCTGGAGCTATGCAGGCTTCAGGTTGGATTCCAGGCTGAAATTAAACTATTGATTTTCTTTTTGAAGCATTCAATATCCCAGAACAGTAATATTTTGAAGGCATGACTCTTCTGAAGCTGGTCTTTGACAGTGGTGAAAAATGTGCAGATGTGACCTTGAATCCCACAGGCTACTTGTCAGTTTTGTCTCATCCCATGAGCTGGGGTCTTCCTTCCCCCATACAGTTTGACTCTGTAAACTGTAAGGGTGCTGTGGAGGAGCTATTGATCAACTACTGCTTTGGGAAGTAGGGACGCAGTGAGGCTGGGGATGGTTTTTTAGGTTTACATTTGATTGTGATTGGCCATTGCAGGGTGGGAAGACGAAGTTGTCTTTCCTTGTGACAGACGCTGGAGAGGCAGAGCCAGGATAGGTCGTTTCCGATGGGAGCTCACAGTATGAAATAAATAAGGGGAAAGTGAGAGTGAAAGACACATTGTATAAGATGTACAACTGGCGAGATGCCAACATAAATATTCATTGGGTATGTTAATTAGCAACTATTGCTGTTACTCATTAACTAATTTATTCAACAAATAGCATTCAGGCCACTCTAGAACACTGCATACTGTTACTGCTAAAAGGGGTATCAGTTTCCCTGGCTGTCACCTGGAGACATTGATACTCCCCCATCTTTGCAAGTACTTTGATGTGTGGAGAGGAAAACTGCTGCAGGAGGCCAAAGCAGCACAGTGTGCTGCTTATAGAGTAGAAGTCCAGTTCTATTCCCAGCAACTTGCATAAGAGATTTCATTCATTAGTTCAGCCTCAAAAAGAGAAGAATGGCAAGTCCATGACAAGACTTTGCTGTTTGGACAACAGCAGTGGCATGTAGGTTGGAGAAAATCTGCAAAGAGATGGATGGGCTCCTCTGTGAATTGACTGGGTTTTTTTAAATAGAGGAATCAAAGGTCCATGAAGAGTCAGCTTTGGATGCTTCCACCAAATCTGGTATGCCTTCCCTGTCAAAACTGCTGCTGGCAGCAAAGAGTTTCAGAAGAGATTGGCATTACTGAGAGACTGGATGATAAAACAGAAAATGGAATTTAGTTTTAAAAAGTGCAAAGTAATGCACTTCAGAGAAAAACAATCTGAATATTACATAGGTAATGAAGGCTTCTAATTTACCAATTACCAATCAGTAAAGGGAAACTGGGGTCACTGGGGACAGTACTATGAAAGTATTACACCACCAGTGAGTGCTCAGTAGCAATCAAAAAGGCAAATGGGATGTTAGTAATTATTGGAAAGAGAATATAGGGGTGGAAAAAAGATAATATTATTAAGCCATTACTTCAATTCAAGTACATTCAAATGGTCTGGTCCTCCCATCTCAAAAGCCCATAAACAGAACTAGAGTAGATCTGTAACTGTGACAGGATACGGTGTGATATTTATGGAGGAATAACTTCTATGTGAAGACTGAACAAGTAGAATGGAATCTACCTTATGGGGAAAAAAGTGATGATGAAAGGCAACATCTGAGAAAAAAATGTTTTACATCCCAAATGGCATAGAAAAGGTAAATAAAGACAGCTGTTCTTACAATAGAAGAACTGACACACATGCAAAGAAATGATCAAGCAGCAAAGTCAAACAAGAAGAAATACTGCTTCATACCACATCTAATGGATTGGTGGAACTCCTTGCCAGGGTGTTATGGAGGCCAAGAATATAACTGGTTTCAGAAAAGGAACAGAAACATTTATGATGGAAAATTCCTTTAGAGTCTACTAAGCTGAGGAAGTTCTTGATTGCCAAAAGCTGTGAGGAGGCTATGCCCACAGGAATATTACTGCATCATGTCCTGCTTTGGACTCTACAAACCTGCTGAAGGTCATTGCCAGAGAGAGGGTCCTGGGGCATTTGGGCTCATGGGTGGCCTTGTGTAAGGATTTTTATGTCCGTGCTCTTTGAGGTCCCTTCAACCTCATTTCCTCTATTAGACATTGGAGATGACCCAAAGGATGAAGAATCCTTATCTATCTATCTAGCTATCTACCTCTCTACCTATCTACCTACCTACCTTAACCACCTGTGCACCCAGATAATATGTGTCATTTAGCAGTGGCTTAAACTTTGTGATGTATCTTACAGTACTTAAGACAAATCCACTTTCACATGCAATTGAGCCACCAGTAGTGTGCTGTCATATACATCAAGTGTGGCTTGCACCATGGTTCTACAAGTCACCCAGATAAAGTAGTGGGGTGGTCCTTGTGTCCTGCTCCCACAGCAGTGGCTCTGTAGCAAGTGGCTCAGGCAGTGATGGCTATGCCAGTAAATTCAGGTATGGCAGTAGCATCCCCAGGTGCTGGGCTGTGCCTGTACTGGCAGACTGTTAGAGCATCTCTGACATGAATTTTGTAGAATCACAGAATACTTTAGGTTGAAAGGGACCATAAAGATCTTCTAGTTTCACCCTTTGCTGTGGCTGGGACACCTTCCACTAGAGCAGGTTGCTCAAAGCCCCATCCAGCCTGGCCTTGAACACTTCCAGGGATGGGGCATCCACAACTTCTCTGGGCAGTTGCCCATTCTAACTCTCTTGTCAGGTACAGAACTTAGGCCAGTCCAGGGACCACTTCCAGTAAGTGGTTACCATGTGAGCAGTTTTAACTAGGCAGTTTGCTAGCACAGACACTGTTTTTTCCTCGCCAACTGGCCCCAGTGCCCAGGAACACTGCTGGGCATGTTTAATTTACCAGGGTACATGTAGCTTCTGTGTCTGGATCCAATTTCAGAATTAAGTCCATGAGGACAGGGAAGATGAGTTTGTGAATCAAAGTGGTGCAAATTTATTTTCTATGTGAGGCCAAAGGTAGAGCAACTACTCATAGAAAACCCCAATGATTCTTATCTCAGCTGTAAGGAATGTGTGCATTTTGGAACTACATAATGGATGCTGGTAGGATGCTGAGCTGGAAAGTAAAGAAGCTGGAACAGAAGTTCAAGAACTCTGAACCTCAAGGGGGAATGGCCTGGAGGAAAATCCTAAGAAAAAAAAAAAAAGGAAATAAAGGAGCAGATGAAAACATAGCTGACATTTATGCAGTACCTGAGACAATGACCTCCAACAGAACTTCTTAGAACGGGTATATTTTAAGTAAAATATAAAGTAGCAATTAACTAAAAAGACAATCCAAGTCCAGCCTCTAAAACAAGTTGCAATATGTAGAGAAATATGTATGAAATTCTTTGATCGGGGTTTAAAGTATGAGATAAAAGTAGTGTTGAGAAAACAGTATTCTCTCTCTCCTATCTGGTCCATCATCACCAGTGACTGTAAGTCAGTCGTGGTAACTGCATAGCATTTGGTACTGATGATTTTTAAGGTGATTGAGACTGAGGGAAAAAAAATGTAGATGCATGCTCTTCCCAAAGTGTTGTTTTCATTTTATTAAAGCATGAAAAATATCAGTGAGCTGACATTATTCATGCTCAAGCTGACAAAAAGATAACAAATAGCTGGCCCTCTTCCTGTGGTAGCAGGCTGTGATGACACAGACTTTCATAAGAGTGTGGAGCTGCTCTTCCTAATCTGTGCTGCGCTTGAACTTTGGAGCAGGGTAAATACATCCCAAGCTTCAGGCACAGGGCTGTCACATTTCCTCCTGTGGGGGGCAGTGGGATGGATCCATCATGCTGATTCATGTGGCAAAGGAGTCACTCTGTGTGAAGGGGAAGAGCCAGGAGACCTGGAAGGACTCTGTGCACGGGAGCAGGAGTGAAGGGGCAGGACCTGGCTCAGCAATGCTCAGGCTTTGCCCTAAGAGATCCTTAGGGCTCCACTTCAGGAAAGCTCTTCCTTGTTTTCCTATCTTAATTTGCTCACAAAGTGTTTTCTCAAACCATACAGGTTCTTTTTTATTATTATTATTTTTGTCAATATTTTCCAGGTTTATTTTGAATCTGGTGCATTGGCTCATACCCAGAAGGGCTCTTTTTAATAAAATGAGGAATCTTTTATCTTTGGTTAAAGTCTTCATGGGAGAAGAAGATTTTAAAGTAGCCCAGGGAGGGAGGGAGGGGGGAAAAAAAGGTGCAATTGTTTTGTTTCAAAGAAGAGCAACATGTATCTACGAATCAAAAAGATTTCTGCAGCCTACGCTTAAAAACCCTGGAGAGTCCCTCGCAGGGCAGATATCACCCCAGGGAGAGTCCATCCCGCCTTCCCGCCCTCCAACCCCTCCACTTGCTGGCTCTGGGCTGCATTCGAATAGCTGCAAGCCCTGGCTCCAAACCCAGCCTCTCTCCCCTCCTGTGGGAAACTGAGCCCCAGCTCGGCTCCCCGGATGCGGGCACTGGATCCCCCGCAGCGGGAAAAGGGGATGCCAAAGGCCCCGGGCAAGCGAGCATCTGGAGCGTGCCCATCATCCAAACCCAGGCCCCCATCCGTCATGGAACCGATGTGGTGAAGTCTCACAGGTGGGACGGGAGAAGGAAGGCACATGGGCAGTTCACAGCCGAGAGCTTTCCAGGGATTCTGCAGATCCTAGGGGATCTGTGAAAAATCAGGCCCATCCACAAGGGCTGGACACCATGTGCCTCCCACTGCTCCCCACCAGACAGCCTGGGGATGTGATGGTGCTCCAGTCTTTCCTAGGTAAGCTTTGGAAGGCTGTCCTGGGACAAACAGGTTTGGTGACCCTGACTCAGTCCATCCAGTCTGGCAGGGGCACTGTCTGCAGGCAGTGTCTTCACTGAGGTCCAGGAGGAAATAGCTGGGCAGCCTGGGATCACATTGACTGCTCCTGCCTTGAGAAGGGCCCTTCAAGGCATTATTCTTGTGGATGAATCTGGACCAAATAATTCCATAACTATGTTTGTAACAGAGGCAAGGGAAGTGAATGATCCTGAAGGAGATGGATTTTAAATAATGGCAAATACTGTAATTTCTAGGTGATGTCTAACTGCATTGCATATCCTTCCTTTGTCTAGTTACCACAATAAAGCATATCTTTTAGTAGTGCTGAATATAAAAAGCAGACAAAACCCTCTGATTTTTCACATGAAGCAAAGACAGTGATGTGGTTGTTTTGTCTAGTGCTATGAGTGAAGACTTTTTAATGTCCCATAAGGAACATCTCTTTAAAGCAGCCTGTCAGCTTTGCAATTTAATCCATTAGGCCACAAAATACAGATAAATGAACAGAGAAATACCTATTTTTAAGCTACTGTTGCTTAATCTGCTTCAGTATTTACATATTTAGCAGCAGACAAATAATGGGCTTGCTCATTAGCAAGGAGTTTGTTTTGTGCCGTTTTCATTTTCCTCACAGCTTTCTTGGGACCTGAGTACCCATCAACAATGCACTGGGGGAGATAATGTCATTTCATATGATTTAGCTACAAGGCACATCTTGGATTCCAAATACTTGCATGCATTGTTCCATTCACAGTATATGTTGTCCCACTCTCTTTTGAATAAGGACAAATATTTTTACATATGCAGGTCATCAGCTAGCTCAGGCCCATTCTGTTTTGACTGGGTACTGAAGGACCATACTCAGAAACCAGTCACATGGATTCCCGCTCCTGCTTCATTGTCCGCACTCCTTGACAATCAGTCAGTTGTCCTTGTTGGCTTTTTTTGCGTGGAGCAGCTGAGTAAAGCCACATGCTCTCTGGATAATCAAACAGCTGATCCTCGAGGCGTGCATTGCCAATCATGACTCAGTAGATATGGAGACACTGTCGCTAGCTGGCCTTATGATTTGCTCCTCGTGGCTACTGAATAGGCAGTAGCACAAAGAGATGAGGACAGGCATTCAGGTCACATGCACAACCAAAAGTATGGCATGGCCAAAGCATATCTTTGTTTATTAGGGACGTGGAGCTGTCAGCCAGGTCTTCATTTGCTGCACCTGGATGTCACAGCCTTGAATACATTAGGTCTGAACCTATGCGTTGCACCCATAGATTCAGCTCTTTCCCATCCTCTCTTTCAAATGCTTATCTTTTGCGGAGGAAACTTGCTGGAGATCCATTGCCCAGTCTAAGGACAGAAAACATGCACAGAGACCCCATTCTTCCCTTTAATGAGATGCCATCTCCATTTAACTAGTGTCTGGCAGAATTTTCAAGCGTTGCAGATCTCACATTCCAATTACATCAGTTGGTATTTTGCTCTTTGGCAAAGGCCACTGACTTCAGCAGCTTGCTGCATTCACCAACAGTAGCAGAGATTACCTACAAAACAGGGCGACAGGCCTAAATAAGCAAGTTACATGCAAGGAGCCAGATACTTGGCCCAGCTGGGGCTGCTTTGCCCAGCTCCGGCAGCACAAAGCTGTCACCAAGCCAGCCCAAACAGCTGTTGGAGGATTCCCTTGGCGCAAAAGAATTCCTGAATGGCAAAGAGCCACTAAAGCAACTCCTACACAGTCTCACTCACTGGTCCCCAGAAATCCCTGACAGCTGGGACAGCACAATGGGGCCAGAAAGCACCTGTTACCATTCAGAGCAGCCTAAAGGCTGCTCTATAGGGCAATGAATGGCAAAACGAGCACCCAGTATCTTTGGGAGCTCTTTTGGGAGCACACAGAGGCATGCCTTCATCACCTCACATCCACAGCCGGAGGTGCACCGTGGGAATATTTTTTGAAGGCATTGCTATGGTAGAGTCAGGAACTCAAGGCACTCCATGAGTGCCTGTGCTTTCTGCTGTTTGTGTGTGTGGAGATGTAGAGCGAGGGAAGAAGGAAGCCTGGATCCCTGCAAGGGGAAGGAGCCTGGAAGCAGAGCCATGTTTCACAGCTTGATACCTCTCAGCATGGGCCCACTGGACCCACCTCAGATGTGACCCTCCTTCCAGAAATTTGTAGCCATCTATTCTGAAAACAAATATTGTAGCATGGCATCTTATTTCATTTGGCATTTCAGGTCAAACGCAGGGTTTTGTCTCAACCAGAAATACCAGAACCTTTTCCTTCATCTTACTCGCCCTCGTGGTCAGCTGAACCTTGCCAATTCCCTGTTGTCACTGGGTCATCTTGTCCCTCGATCATCTCTCAGACTAATGTTCCTCCTGATCATAGAATCATGGAATGATTTGAGTTGGAAGGCATCCTAAAGATCATCTAGTTCCAATGCCCTGCCAGGGGCAGGGATACCATTTACTAGGTCTATGCCATTGACTAGATTGTTTGTGTTCCTAGGTATTCTGCTTCACTCAGGTTTTGGGTCTGATGTTTGAACTTCACTAATCCTTTGGCACGTGAGAACTGATGAGTGGGAATTGAACCCTTAGAAACACAGTGATAACCAGGAGAGGATGCTTGTTTCTGCAAATGACCATAAAATTCTCTGTGTTGTGGTATGCTTCTAGAGAAGGTGTAAAACAGAATGAAGCCTCAGATAATGCTCAGGTTCAGGGGCTAATGTTTAGGCCAAATTTTTATTTTTTCCCCAGGACCAAATTGTGTCCAAATTTCTAAAATAAAATCTGTATAAATGGTGCATAGTGAAAAACAAAGGAATTAGTTGTAATTTGTTTCATTATATCCACACTGAATTATAAATAAATAAATAAATAATATTCAGCTCTGTTAATAATCCTTTCCTAGTGTTTTCATGGGATTCTTCCCCAGCCCTAGACAGACTTCACTTGAATGACAGTATCAGCATCAAGATTTCATGCATTATCTGAATGGTGCATTGTCTCTTTGCTGTGCTCTTAACAGGCTCTTGCTCTTATTAATTGGGTACTTAATAAGAATTTGTGAGGAATCCACCTTTCATATACTGCCAATGTGAAAGGGATTAATACTGAAGAGATCTAACAAAGGACACAAAGACAAGCTCTGACCCGGAGACCTCCTAATCAAGGATTTAGACAGTACACAACAGGTGAATACCCTGGTAGGATAAATGGAGACAGGAAGGAGGAATGGAAGGCAAGTGCATTTGCCTAAGCTAATAATCACAGTGATCTCAAGAGTCACAGGTGGTCACTAGCTGAACCCATGATTCAACACTGAAAAAAGTTTAGTCCAAAAGCTTACAAGATGAATGTGCTCTATGTGAACACAATTCAAAGCATTTTAAAGCCACTGGAAAGACTCCCATTAATGAGGCCCGAGGAGCCGAAACATTTACCTCTTGGCTTTAATCATTATTGGATGCAAAATTTGTGGATGCAATAAAGACAGTGGTTTTATGGCATGTTCTAATACCTCAGTAACTATTCTCAGCAAATACCTCTGTGTTCCTGAGGTGATAAACTACCTATCTCCCTCTGAACCACACAGGCTAATGCCCTTCAGGATTCCACTTTTAGCAGCAGTCCCTTCTGACACCAACAAGCCACAGGCACCAACTACCTTTCATCTCAAGCCATATCTCTTCCTCATATATTAACTGATTTCAAAGCAACCATTTTCAACCTGTACCTATTTTTGAAGATTAGTACTTTCTGAACTGGAGTTTGGTGGTGTGCTTAAAAACTTGCCTAACCCTTCCAAGAACAACAGGTGGTCTAATAAAAGCTATTCCTTCTCCTGACAAATGTTGACAATACTAATTATTTATTGGATGCTCAGGAATTGTAGATTTTTGCCTTTTCTGGAAAACTTGTTCCAAATGCAAAGCAGGCCTGGCATTTTAGTTCATCAAGTCAATGATTTTCCATTGCAGCTCAGAAGAGTCAATCAGGATAATGCAGGTGGGATCAGGTAAGCATGCAAATAGGAAGAGATCTGAAAAGGAGCAGGGAGAGTGACAAGCAATATTTTGTTTAAAAACATTAAAATTACTCTAAGTTTCTGATGAAAGACCACTCATTCATACAAGGATATGTCACCAAGCATCTTTGTTCTGTACAGGTTATTTACTCCCTCAGTATACGCCAGAGGGGCATTTCTGCCACAGACTAAAATGCTGAGAAGAAAGTCCTCAACAGTTTTGTGTAATACTGTACTAGATATGGCAAAACTAACCCAGAGAAGTAACCAAATATGAAGCCAGTGGAAACAGAGTCACAGCTCATGTCTGCGCTGCAGAGTTGCTGGTGCAGCCACATCTTGCAGTGCATAGAGATATCCCTTCCTCATAGAGGTCTTACAAACTACCCCCACGCTTTGCTCTCCTGGGATAACACATTTGTCTCTGAGTTGAGGGTGGAGGTGAAACAAGTCACACTGCAAAAAGCGCAGTTTCCCTGATATAAGCTACACTCACAATAAGGCATTTTGCTGGTGGAGAATACTGTTAAAGCTGTATTGGCAGAGTAGAAGGATGTGGACCTGATCCGAGAGAAGCTGGCAGGTTTGCATACTGTGTATTATCCCTTTCCAACCTTCTCTTCTGAATAAAAAATGGTGTGGAGTCTAATTTCCTCTCTGAATAAAACATGAATATAGATAGACAAAGTAAGGACCCAAAGACCACAGCAGCATACTTTCTTGTTCTCCTTACTATTCAACATCATGGCAGCTCACATATAGAGCAGCTCTAGAAACCATCTGTCATTGAGCGGCTCTTTATTCAAATGAAATCAACTGTGAAGTAATCATGGTTCTCATTTTTATTATCTCTCCTTACAGTGAACTTGATTAAAATCCAGCGCACGGTATGCAAACAGGCTGTTGTAAATTTGTACTCTGACAAAAGGGGAAAGTAAGTGATCTGCCCACATGCCTAGAACTTTGTCATTATACATGGGGACAAAAAAAGGAAGGGGCATTCTGGGTTGCATAAACAAGTTTGTCCGGACACAAACTGTCCTAGCCCTATACAAAGGCCACGTCTGCTGCGTGACACCATCAGAGGGGCCGAGGAGAAGCTAATTTTACTAGCACATATAAAAGGCTTGGGCATGTTCTGAATAAACTAGATAGCCTGGCTTCAGCAGCACGTGCTTTAATGTCTCTTGCCCAGGAGGATGATCTGAGCTTCTGAGGAATGAACTCAAAACAGACGTGATTCTCCTTTCACTTCTGACGGTGTAAATGGGGAGTGATTCCATTGTATGGCTGGTATGAATGAGACTGGGAAACAGTCCCAATCAGTCAATCATTCCCTGCTTTGTCTATTCATTAAACCCCTCTTCTCCTCTGCACAGATGGCCAATGTACTATTGTACTCTAAGAACTGGCCAAGTTAAAAAAACAACAAAAAGGAATATGCCTGACAAGTCAGCAAGAAGTGTTTGTTTTTCAAAAAAAGGGGGCATATTAGCCTGTTCTACAGATAAGTCTTAACCTATGCATGTACACATATATGTAAGTCCATACAGATACATATCTATGTAGATGTGCAGAATCTCTATAACATACATACACAAAAACGTGTGTGTGTGTGTATATATATATATGTATATATCTCGCTCCAACGCCCACAGATTTCCCAGCACAAGGCAAAAGGTGTTATTTTTTAAAAACATAGTAGCTAGAGCAGTGTTAACAAACCTATCTTTGTGCCTTGGAAACAGCACAGCCAGAGGATGAGACTGCAAGCGACATGAATTTGGTAGAGCAGCGTTTTGCAGCCATGCCCCCTGAAACCAGGAGCATGTCCAGGAGTACAGCCATGAAGCATGCAGGCTTTGCTGCAGTTCCTGGGATTGTCAGCTGCAGGCAGCAAGCACTGGACTGGGAAGGTGGGGGAGGGAGCAGAAGAATAAGGGGTTGGGCAGACAGGGAATGCCATGTCATTCCTGCCAGTCTCCTGGGGTATGACCAGAGAAGAGATGGTGTCATTCAGCAGTCCCCAGCCTGTGTATAGGACCCATGAGTCAGGGTCTGTGGAAGACTGGGCATGAAACTCAGCTCTCCTTAGTCCTAGAGTGCTCAAGTATGAAACCTCTATACCTTCTAGAAAAATCATATATTTTCCTGGGATTAATACTTGCACAGGTCTCAGTTCCCTCCAAGGTCTAAGGAATTATACCAAGGATGCCTTTCCCACATTCCCCTGGCACATACTACAAAATTCAGTACCTATTGAAATCTTAGAGCTCTGGTTAGTCTCAGGCACCCAGAGCACATTTTGTTGGTTGTAACATTCACACAGTGTGCACTCGTGGTTGCCAAAGTGTCTTATGGTATTCCCATCATAGCATGGTGCTGAAAGTGTGTTCCAAGTCATTCTGAGTGCTGTGATCTGAGCAAATCGCACCCACCACCTCCACCCAGCCAGTGGCTTGTCATTAGCTAACATGCAGAAATTAATCAACAAAATTCTTGGACAGCTCGAGTTGACAAACCGATGTTCAGATGGACTGTACCGTGGCTGTTCAGGAGACACTGGCCACATAGATGGATCTGAATTTTTTAAAGCACTGTCTGGGGTAAAACCTGCTTGTGATAAGAAATACCCAGGTTTTTTGCTCAGGTAAACTTCTCCAGTAGATTGGGTTTTGTCCTGACCCCTGCTTAGGTCTGCTGTGGCTCCCAGGAATAGATTCTCTGTCTATAACGTCCTCAATTTGCCATTACCAAGGCTGAGGATGTGTGTAAGTCTGGACATGAAAATCCTCCTAGACTGCTTTTTGCCTTGGCACCCAAGGACTGATAGTCACAAGTTAGGCGCAAGTCATGTCAGTTGAGATGCTGCTTCTCATCTCATACTGAAAATACCATGTTTGGAGTCTGTGTAGGTGTCAAAAAGATGTTCTCCATCAGCTGTTTTGCAGAAAACATGCTGAACCTGGTGCATCAATGAAACTTGTGATAGATGTACACAGGGAATGGAGTGGTTTATGCTGCCTGACTGGCCTCTGCTCTCCAGACAGGGCACCTGGTACAAGTGTCCCTGCCTAAATCATGAGCTGCGAGCTATGGAGAACTTTAATCCCTCCCTTGATGCCCTGCAGACATAATTCACTGGTGATGGGTTTCAGAGGCTTATACTCAGAGAAATATCAGGCCTGATAAGACTGGACAGCTTCATGTAAACTAATGAGTTTTCAAGCCATTTTTGTCTGAAAACTTTGAAATAGTCCGTCAAAAATAAGCATAGGGAGCATTTTTTACAGATAACAGGATGTTCATGGTATCCCTGGTATATGTCATTGTTTCCTGTGCATAAAAAAAATAACTACAGTTCTTCAATGAGGAAAATTATGCCAATAAAAAGAAAATAAGGGAAAATCTGAGAGAGCACAGGGTTCCTCTGAGTGTACAGGATGCAGCTGCAAGAACAAAATGTCTGTTTTGTCTGTGATAGGTAGGAACTCAAATATGCAGCACCCAAGAAATAAAGGGTTTTACCCAGGCAATAAACAGAAGATGATTACTTTGGAGCTGCATATAAATGCTGAAATTCCTTGGCAATGATTTCATACCTTTTCCTCAGGCATGCTCTGCTGGTACACAATACCAGTATCTTCCCATGTCCCACAGGGATTTATGTTGTTGTTAGTCACTCGAGGTGGGACTGTGGGCAGGGTCAAGCGATCCACTCAGAGGTGAAAATGTGGGAGCAGCTCTCCCTCCTGCTTCTTTTCTGGGGGTTTCATTTGCTGCATTTTTAATAATGAAAACCAAACCAAAACAAGAACACAGCAACTGAAATGTTTAGAAAACACAGGGCCCCACTTAGATGAAAGCAAACTGTGCTCCCTCATCAGGTGGATGGAAGTCTGCGCCCTCCTGTATTTATCTGCTCCCTGCTAACCTCAATTCACCTTCATGGCATCCAGGGAATCTTTGCTACAGGGCTCATGTATCAAAGGCTTCAGGTTCTGAGCGTCTCATTGCGCCGTGCTTCATCAGATTAAGTTGTTGCACATCCTTCCATTGATCCAGTGGGCTTGGGATGTGTGTCCTTTGTGCCTTTTCCAACCAGCACATCTTGACTTTTCTCAGAATTGTCACCTTTTTTTTGTATAGCCCACCCTTCATATAACCTCAGATTCTTTAAAAATACCAACACTTGGAAAAAAATTGTATGAGGGCCCCTGACCCCTGCCAAGATAACTTCATCCTTAGCTAATGCACACAGTGAGAGGGAGCAGAAGTGGGATACTGAGCTGCACGGAGCTGGAGACAGTCATGAACCAGGGGAAAGGAGAATTTGGGGTTCTCCTCAGACTCTAAACAAATAATTTATTCTGATGATGAATGGCAGGGACTTTTTAACAAATAATCTAGAGGGTAATCTAAGGGCAAAAATATAGGAGGTTTGGATCTGCCTAAACTACAGACCTGCCCTGACCGTGTCAGGCAGCTCTTTGAGTGCAGGGTATACACAGCTGCCACACAGCACTTGGGAGATGTCTTCATGTTGGACTGTTGAGGAAATAAGACATCTCTAAAAAAACCAAGATGTAAAGCCTGGCTTCTTGCACTAAGTATATATAATCTGGATATATTTATTGCTTGTGTAAAAGAGGGACTCACAGGGCTGACATGAGGTAAGCACAGCTCTTGCAAGCTCTTTGAAGGCCATCACTGCTAGCGAAGAACTTTTTTAGTTCTGACCTGAAAAGTCCACAGCTGTCCCAGACAAGGGCTTCTACCCATTAGACATCACCATTTCCAGTGAATTGGACAGTAGTTTTGCAGTCTGTGCAAACTGGAGTATCCCAAGGAAATAAAATAAACCCCTGTAAATTAAAATTACTTTTGAAATCCAACTTGTAGAATTTCCACCTATATTGTATTTTATTTCAAAACTAACTCCTTTTGCTTCAGGCTGTATGTCTTCTTAATGCACATTTTAAAACTTAATCTCACATTCTTCATTTTCTTGAGTAATTATATTCATAGAGTCACTATCTCTCCATAGTTCAGCACTGCAGTAATTATGATTATGTACAAGATCAACTGAAGATGACCTGACATGAAAAAAGCAGACCTGAAAAAGGCTTACATGCCCCAAACCTTATCATTGTTTTTCCACTCTTATCAGTTGGCTTAATAAAAAGATACTATCTTACCTTCCAAATAACTGTCATGTTTATATCATTGGATCATCATTACTTTAGCAACTCTCACATCTCATCTTCACCTTTGGAAAGAGAGACATTATTTGTGTTGCTGCCTTTAGCTTCTGTACTAAGGCATTCTCCCTGCCTTTCTTTATGTCACTCTAGCTGCAAAGGTAACTAATTTGAACAGCTTTAGAGAGAATCATAGAATATCTTTGAGTGGATGGGACCTCTCAGTGTCACCTGGTCCAACGCCCACTCACAGCACAGCCAACTTCAAAGCCAGATGCAACTTCAAAGTCAGATCAGGTTGCACAGGGTCATATCTAGCTGACTCTGGAGTTTCTCCAAGGATGGAGGCTCCACAACAGTCAATCTCTGAAGCACTCATTGCTCTCTTGATTTTGTGTGATACTTAAATGCATGGCACCAAGACAGCTATTTAGCAGGGAGCTAATGGCAGTTCATGTACTGGGCAATACAGTGCTAGTCCCTGGTCCCTCAGAGGTGTTTCATTCCTTCTTGCTCATCATGAAAAAACAGTCACCCTCAGCATTGGAGTGACTATTAAGGACAATGTGAGTTGCTGGTACTTCCATCTTCATCTTTGTTTCTCTTGGTTTCAGGAAATATTTCCTGCCAGTTTGTCTGAGCATTTATCCTATTTTGATATTCTTTTTACCCAGAAAGAGAGAAAAAAAAAAAAAAAAAGGTAAAAGAAACCCCCCAAGTCCCAATGAAACCTCAAAGAGTGGAGCTATAATTAAAAAAAAACTTGTAAACTTCAAAATGAACCTGAGGCAAAATCATAGAGAAAAAACCCGTGTGCTTAATCCAAAGACTGTTTGCCTGCCTTTGCTTGCCTCCAATTTTACCTGATCTTCATTGACCTAAAAAAGAGTTTTCAGCTATTCCACTGGCCAGCTGCACAGTTGTGTTTAGAGAATTATCTGTGGTCCTATGGACTCGGAGCTTTTCTCACTCATCCACAATTGCTTTGTTTTGGTTTTAGACACCACTAGGACATTCATAACCTGCAGACACTGTAGCATCAATTGAGTAGATAAGAAGCAGAAATGGTGGAAGTGATCAGAAAGAGCATTACACAGAGATGGTTTTGGCCAGGGAAAGGAGTTTAGGCATGATTTATGGGGGGAAAAGTGTGAAGCATCCAAGGGTGTGCCCTATTCTAGAAGAACACTATTAAAGTAAATCCATATTTGTAAGTGGAAGTAATCAGATACATGTAAAACAGCACAGCTTGCTCTTTCTAGCATTAATGCCATTAATAGTAAAATGAAAGCATATGTATTGTTGGTAATCCTTGCCAGTATTTCAGTGTGTTGATTTAGGACTGTACAATATACTTCAAGAAGAAGAAATCCAAAAAGTCTACATCAAGTCAGGGTAAGAAATCTTTTGACATTTCTGATAGATTGTTGATTTCACCCAAATTAATTTGTATTTTGCTGCAACAACTTCTCATCTAAAACCTTCCAGGTTTTAAGACAGCAGCCCATATTTTCAAATAAAGGATTGACATTTTCCACTGAACATTGTGTTAAAAGCAATTTCTTTTCCACTTTTGTCAAGTATTTCCAACAATATATTGCCAGTTTTCTGCTGACTCTGCAAGAACCAAAAGCCATTTTAAGGGATTTGGATAAGAGTCTAATACACTTGCAATTGCTTTACTCCCACTCAGTTGTCCTAATTCCTGTAGTCCAGATCTCTGGCCCTTCCTCATGAGTTGACTGTAACATGACTCATCTCCTTCTTGACCTACCCAGCTGTTCTTATTTCATTTCCCTTTGCTGGGTCAAAGACAATTGGATCATTTATTTCAACCTTTCCAAAATGAAGGGAAATCAAAATTTTTTAAGGACAAGATTTCATGACCAATGACCCAATTACATAGTCTCATACACGTATTTGTTGATCTGGATTTTGAATAGGACTCAGTTATTTGAAGTTGATTGACAATATTTGTAGGTATTTGGATTAAGACATTATCAGAATATGCATGACATATCTTGCTGATTTGTTAGGTCAAGGAAAAATTTCCTCTGTGTAGCATTACACGGGAGCTTGGTGTAATACAGGGACTTTTCATCTTCCTTTGAAAGACTAATTAGTAGCCACATCTAAAAACAAACAACTGGCCCTAGTGAGCCAAAGGTCTAGCTTTTTACTGCAGCCTCTTTATATATCACTGCAGAAATATCAATATAGCTTAAGGCTAGCCATTCAGGTTTCCATCTGCCTGCAGATTCTTGTCGTGTTCTCTTTTCGCCAGGTCTCTCAGAGGAATTTGCTATGGTAGGCATCAGCCTTGTCTTGGGTGAAACATCATGAAGCGAAGATAACAGGATGGGAGAGTTAAGCTGGGCAGGAAAGAAGGATTAATGAGGGGAATGGAAACAAACTGGAAAGAGGAGGTGATTTCTTTCACTAGGTTGGCCAAGGCAGGCAACATTTTTTTTCTGTTTTTCTGTGGCTCAGTGTCAAAAACTCCATTATCAACAAGCAGACAGAAGAAACAATTTGCAAAACATGAACACCTCAGCTTTATGAGTCTGGCATAGTTCTTCCTGAGTTTTTTTTCCATCTATGTTATTTTCCTCATAAATAATAAAACCAAAACCTAATGAAAGAGAAGTGGGATGAGCCCAGGACAACAAGATCAGTGTGACGTGTGGACAGATCCACTAGCCTGACCTTTGACAGCAGAAACCTCTGCTTACTTCTAGCACTTAAAAAATATATATAAAACCCAAAAGACAGACCTTGCTCATATGTGAAGTCAAGTAGGAGGCCAGCTCTTGCTTGCCTTACTTTCATGAACATGAAGGCTGAACTTGCATATTTGGTGTGAACTTAAAGTGAGTGAAGCTCTGGAATGTACTCCTGACTTGCAAAGGGAAGTCAATCCCCAAAAGGAGCTTCACTCGATTCCAGGTGCCCCTCGTGTGTAAATACAGATGCAAAGTGGTGGTAAGCAAGTCTCTTCTATTGTGTAAATTAGCTAGTTCTAAGGTGGGGATTTAAGGGGAACTTTGTCCTGCAGCGGATAAAAGTGAGGGAGCTCTTAGGTACAAAAAAGGAGTCAAGGGAAGAATGTGCAGCTAATCCAGATGAAAGACCTACAGGCAGCCTTTAAAAACATGTTAGTACAACTGCCTGGGAGGTTTCCAAATGGGTGCCACATCTTGAACATCTTTCACAGCTTTATATCTGCCTTCGGTATGGAAATGAGAAAAGGGAAATGCTGATAGGAGGGCTGAGAGGAATAAGTGAGGTTATTTGAAATGCAGTTGTTGTTCTCTGGTGTTGGTTCCCTCCTCCCCTTAAGCCCCCCACAACAGTTTCTCATTTTTACAGAGACATATCTGCCCTGCCAATTGTCTGCCTCCGAAGGGCAGGACTAGTGACAGGTTTGCAGTCCCAGATCTCCTTTGAGATGGGAGTTCTCAGCATCAAGGTCAAAAGCAGGGGTCACGATCCCTCGCCTGCCTGTCTTTCACAGTGCTCCTGGCTACATGTACTTCTTTTTAGACACGGCAGATGGTGAAATACTAAAAGTACAAAGGATTACCCAAACCTATTCAATAGCTGAACTATTTGTGTATTATTGTTATTTTGGAGCGGGAGCAGCCTCGAGACACTCTCACTATGTCTTTCACTTTAAGCTGCCCTTAGACATGTGAGTTTGGAAGGCTAATGAGAAAAATAGTCTTCTTTGCCCTGTTTCAAAAGGCTGCAAAGCATCTCCCAAATGCCTTTTCTGCGAATTTTAACATAAAATCTATGACTATGTATCACAAAGACAATATTATTGCTAAATTGAAAGGAGCTGTGATTGTCCAGATCATTGCTAATAAATTATCAGCCTGTGTTTTCTTTAGGCCAAAACTCTGAAATCTGAACAAGGCTCTAAAACTTTACTTGAGGCTAAAATTTTAATGGAGTTCTTCATAAACTAGAATTGTTCAAACACTTCTTTGCTGTTGTACATCATGTATGAGCAGAGGGGTTTACAAAGTGGAAGGAGAAGGCTGTCTGTTTCATTCTGTTAGAATGTTGATATTTTTTTCACATATTTTAATGTTTTCCAGTGATACTCAAACACAGAGTTTATTTCTGAATTCTAAATCTGAGAACACAGAAGTTTTTTGAATCAAACCAGAAAATGCCTTTACTGATTTCATGCATTTCCTAGAAGCACTTAAGAAGTACTGCAGGAGGGTGTAGTCTGAACTGCTACTGTGTTGATATCAGTTATGTTGGAGAATGGTTCTGAAACTTCTTAAACCACTCACAAATGTCAAAATACTCTACATTTTCTTCAGAACTGCAAAAGCTGTGATGGAGGTGTGTGCAGAAGGACCTGCTGCCAGTCTATAGTCTGCCCTCCTTGGCAAGAAAAGGCCACATTTATCCTGCCACTAAAAGAAATGGGAAAGAGGAGGAAAAGAATTTGGACTAAAAATTTTATGGAGTTTCAGCCATGCTGATCACAGGCTGTCATGTCTTCATGAAGAAGAGGATGTACTCTGGTGTCACTTTCACCAGAAAAATGAGAGCAGCCAGGTGAGGAGGTGCAACCATCTCTGGAGAAAACAGCACCACTGCATCCAACACCAGCCATGAGGATGGATCGGAGGGCAGGGAAAAGCACTAGCAAGGGGCTGCTAACCCTGAGGCCTTGGCCACCCCTCTCCCCTTCTCCAGGCAGGACAGGGTGTGCTGCACTCCCAAAGAGAGATGGGCACAACCTTGCATAGGAAGCTGCCACTCACAGGTGTTTGGTGGAAGCCCACGGAGCTGACGGCAGTGTTGGAGCTGAGCACGCAGTTCAGTTTTCTCTTTGACAAAGATACAGCATTGGCAGTTGATGTAAATGGAGGGAGCATTTGGGAATACACACAGCCAAACCCTGTTCTCATAGACATGAGGGTAAATCTGAAATGGCTGCAGTGCTGAGTGAAGTTTTGACATAGTTTATAACCATTTGGTCCCTGTGTAATGATGTACTTTGAGCAATATCCAGTATTTAGATAAGGCAAAGCTGAGAGCTTTGCTTTCTTTTTTTGCCACATGACTAGAAAGCTTTTGACTAGTGTTACTGACATTTTATGGAATGACAGTAACATCAGCAGAGTAAAAGGTGGCAATGTTTTGAGCAATGGAAGTGTCACCAGGAGTGTATTGTTTTGGGCATAATTGTTCCATAGTACAGACCACACAAAAGGCTCTGGGGCTACCTTCAGTTGTCAAATTATGTTTGCTGTTAGCAGAAAGCTGCAGCAAACCTAAGACCATAATTTTGTGCTTGTGGAGTGTTGTGAAAGCTCTTACCTGAGCAATCAAAAATTTCCCTCTGAATACCCACAGTATTATGCAGTGCAGGTATCTTTTAGCATGCAAAACTGGGCACATTCAGCTGAATGCTGTGGTGCTCAGGCGTAGGGGCATAAACAGGGCTTGTTCTGTCAAACTCAACAGATGATATTGAAGCTCTGGGCCCATCCTACAACCTCTTTGGAATTTTGTCTCCATCACACAGAGTGTGGGAGAACTGAATCCCCTCAGACCAGTGTTTTTTAAACCATAGTCTTCTCCATCTGCATAGTCTAAGTTGCATTGACTGAAAATCATATATCCACACACACACTAAACTTTTAGAACCAGAATCAGGCCCAATGTGTTTAAATAACCCTGGCTTTAACTTAAAGGTCAAAGGAAAATGAGTAATGAACTAATTCTTAAACAATGCAAAATTCAGAAATGTTTCTGGTGTGCAATGTATGTGGCCGTTATCCTCCTTGTGCCACTAGAGTTCATAAATACAATGTAAAGGAAATGTCCTTTCATCTAATATTAACAATTAGAATCTGAAAAAAAGACCATTGACCTTAACATGAACAGAATTCAAATGAGTAATAATTTCCTCCTATTTTAAAAAAGCTTTCAATAAATTTATTGTTTTTTAGTTTTCATAGGGCTTGGCTAGTGTGCTGGGAACACTGCTATTTGCTTATCAAGTTTCTGCCCATATATATTCCAAATTAATGAAAAGCTCTGTAGCCTGGTGCTGGCTGTGATAGGGCTGTGCTCATACATGCTCTGTTGAAGGGTGGGTGGAATATTCTGTATTTTCTCATGCACTGTATTTCATTGTGGATTTTTTCTGTGTGGGTGAGGGGGGAAGTGGATTACAAAATTAGGACTTTATTTTAGTTGCTATGTAATTGCTTCAGTCTCCTTTGGATGTTTTGAACAACTTCAGAAGCAACAATGCACAAAAGCACAGGAAGCAATATGGGAAGCAAGCCCCTACCCAGCCTAGTTAAAATACTTTGGCCACAGTTTACAGAGTTGGGTGCACAACATTAGGCACCAATACTTTGTATGTGGATCCCTAGAGAGGGTCCTTCCACACCTGCAGGTCCTGTTTCCTCGGTTCTGGCATCAATTCCTCCAGGATAAACCGAGAGCACTGAACACATGGAAAAAATGCTGTCCATAGGAGCAATTTCTGCCATCCCTGTCTGGCAGGGTCCTATAGACTGATGTGTCTGGGTCTGGGCACTGCTGCTGCCTGGGTTGTCCCCTGGCCTGGTCCGGGCTGGCAGCACCTACAATCTGGACTGGTTCTAAAGGTGAGCAGGAGTTGCCCACTAAAACATTTTTGACCTTAGCTCACAATGTGCCTCAGCCAAAGCAACATCAGAGTTTTCCCCATCAGGAGAGGAAAGCAGGGCCTCTAATTTATCTCTTTCCTTCGAGGAAATGATTTCAAGGGCAGAAATTGTATATCCGTGGGCACAAAACAAATCTAGCTCTTGTTCTTTCCGGTGCTGTGGGCAAGTCACTGCCTATCCCAGGGACGGGGTTTTGTTCTGGTTTAACCTCACTAATTTAGTCACTGGAGTTCTGCGGAAAGACTGCATAACTGATGAATTTAGGTGATTTTCATGAAATTGCTGAATTACTGAATGTTGTGGTTGAGCCTGTTGCAGCCTGGAAGTATCCTTGAGACATTTTGACTCTTCCTGTCCATATCACTGCAAAATGCTACGCAACATGGAAAATAGGCTTTTATTCCAGACTCTGCTTGAATGCCAGAGATTCAGAGGACGAATCTGGCCTGGGATCTGAAACTCCACCATCTGAAGAGAAAGGGAGAATACTCACATGGGGAACCAAAGAAACCAGGATGTTTTCACCTTAAGAAAATGTGAAGAGGGAAAAGAAACTGGGGCAGAAGAGAGAAACAGGAGGATTAAGCTTTTACAGCAGCAAAGGAGCTATTTCTTCAGCTGAGGATCAGAGAAGCTGGCTGCATAGGATGGAGAAACTGAGATACACTTATCCATGGGGAAAGTAATGAGCTGCAGTGAGGGCCATCTCGGGATCACTGACCAAAGCTTACAGAAGTCTCAAGAGTGGTGGACTTCAGCACAGAGCTCCATACTGCTCTCCTAACATTTCACCTCAATCTGTGTGGTTCTTGCACTGGTGAAAATGAAGCATCACTGCTTTTAGCACCCTTTGTAAAGTCTGGAGTATTCTGCGCTTTCTCACTTCCCTGAAGGAATAAGTTGCAACCCACAGCGGCTGCAAGGCTGGAGGTAGGGAAGTGTTTGATTCAAGCAACTGGACATCTGTGGGGCTGTCCACACAAGGAACAGGATAGCTGAACTGTGATGTCCCATTTCTAGGAAGGAGAGATGATCAAAATGTGTTAAGTACTGAAGAAACACATGGCAAAGGAATAGCTTGGGAATAATCAGGCCACTTGAATTAAACAATTTGGAATCCTGAAACGACAGCCTGTTTCACAGGAGACTACAAGAGTTTATGACTCTTCTTTGGTGTAATTTTGATGGACTCAGTGCTTTTTGCCCATGACTCTGACATGCAGGACAGCTTGTGCAAAGGCTGGGTTTCACACATGAGAAAGACCAAGCTAAACCCTGATGGATTTATTTGTGCTGTAGCGGCACCTAAGGGCAGCCAAGAGCCTGAACAAGTCCGTGATAGGTACCAGCATCTCCCTGAAGATAAAAGAATCCCTTGCCTCTAAGACAAGTAGGGAAAGGATAAAATGACGATGTGGGGACAAGTAGTGGCTGAGCTGACCAATGTGAAGTGAAAATGTATGTTTATTTACTTACTTTAGTAATTAGTTTCTTTCCTGTCTTGCAGTTTTGCATTTGTACTTCCAAAGCTATCCTCGGGTACCAGGCTCCTTTCGTTTGTTTTGCAGACTATGGATCAGATACTACTTGGGAACTATCACAGAAAGGTATAATTTTCCTGTGGTGAAATGATTAAATTAATTCAGTGATCCACCCTTTCAGAGAATCCACCAGGCTAACATCTCCTCTGAGTGATTCAAAAATGCCAACAACATGGGATATTTACTGCATAAATTGAAATAACTTTGGAAAGCAAGCTCATTTCTGACCTATGAGAAACATTCAGCTGGACAATAAAATGTTTCCCCACCACATTCTATTGCTGTCACCTGTTCTTTCCATGAGAGATATGTGAGCTTGAAGTAGTTCTGATGTAACCAATGCAGTTCCCCGAAGCCCAGTGGAATGGCTTTGATTAGCACCCGCCAAATATCTGGGCCATGGACTTTCAGGGGGAGCCTTCTTGTCTCAGAGCTATTGTTAATGCTTCCTGTTTATTGCAGTTCAGCACAAAGCCTTACAGGCTGTCCACATAACAAAACAGCCAGAGGAACTGAACCACTTTTTAGTAAAGGACTCTTGCCAGCTTTTACATGTTTCTCGTATCAATGACAAGAACTGAACCATCTGCAATGTGCTCATTGCTGGTGTTCCCTCATTCAAGTGTGTTTGATCTCTTCACAGAGTGATTTTGGAGTACCCATATCTTTCTGGTTACGTTTTTTACCATGCAGAAGATTGGCACTGGGGACTAAACTATTTCTCTTGCTAAAAGCAGATCTACGATGACTTGGTAATTTATCAATATGCTATGTAAAGAAATCCAGAGGGCCTGAGGTAGGAAAGACGCATGTTTCTCAAAGGACAGAACCACAGCCAGGAGCAGAGTCAGGCACAAACCTGAAGAAGAGAAGGAGCAAGCAAAGCCAGAGGACCGAGAAGAACACAGTGCAGGGAACAGGGCTCTGATGGACAGGCAGACTTATTCACACTTGAATTAGCAATGTGTCCGGCTCCACAGGGAACACTCTTCCTTCCTCCCACATGTTACAACTAGTGAGACATTTCCAAAGGTACAAAGTGCCTGATGTCCATGATTACTCAGCAGGAACTACCATTACCTTTTAATGGCACTGAATGTCATTTTGGCCTGAAAAGAAATAGAGTCTAAGACCTGGCTCCAGTTTCTGGTGAGAATTGCTCTTGCTGGTGGGTTGAAATCAAATTGAACAGGTGTTTGAGGCAGAAAATGAGGGGGAAAAAACATTATTAGGGCTAGACATTGCATTAGTGCAGGCAGGAATGGGTTTATAAGCCATATCATGAACTGCACCACAGTTCCCCTGTCTCTTGGCACAGCCGTAGCATATCGTGATTACTGAGCTGGGGGAAGTGAGCAAGGCACATGGGGATGTGAATTACCTTCCCAGGGTATATCTCTAGCCATAATACTGCATCCGTGACATGGACAGAAAGTACATGGACTGAAGAAAATGCAAAAGAAATCTCTTAGATGAGGAGCTACACAAAGAAGGGGAGCAGACCCTGCCTGCTCACTCAGTCTTCTAATCCAGGAGTTAGGGATGTCATATGAAGATGGCAGGGAAAGGTTCTCAGCAAATGAAAGAAGGCACACTACAGCCTGTGTAGATGAGCTGTGGAACTTCTTGGTGTGGGATGTTGTTGATGGAAGAGCCTTAAATGGGGGTGAGATGAAGCTGCACAAGGTCATGCAAGAGAATTATGTTGAAGGTTACTGAATAGGTAAAGACTACTCTGATTTAGAATATCCCTGAGCCATGAATGGCCGAGGGCTGCAATACTCAGGGTGTCTCATAGTTCCTTGACATGTTTGTATGGTCCTCCTTAGGCATTCACTGTTGGCTACTGTTGGAAACATTATGTTGGAAAATATGGTCAATGAATCTAATCCAGTATGGCCATTCTTACAGTTAAGTGCAATTAAATATTAATGTGAAACAAAGACAGATCAGTGGCTCCAGTTTAATGCTGAAAAGGTGTGGCCTCTCTGAACACCTTTAAACTCCAGGCAATATCAGCAGGAACAAACTGAGGGGAGATGGAGCTTATTAATTTTGTCGTTCTGATTACCTAATACTCAGGGCTGTCACCTCACTTTCTATTAGCATTTGGCTTAAAAATATACGGGGTCTTTGTGGATTTGCATGTTTTGACATATTTGAGTTACTTTGGATTTGATGAGCTCTATTCTTTGGGCAGTTTACCTACAATTAACACATGCAGAGGAGAAATGGATTTGGATATAAATCCAATTTCCAAAAAAAGATGCAGGACTGTAAGATCATCCACACACACATATACACAGACCCAAAAACTGTGGCAATGTCTTGTAACAGAGCCATCTACTGACTCACATTGATACTGCTTGTCTCTCCTCCTTAGGAGGGTCCTCAGGACCAGGCTGCATCCCGCCTGTGCTCATGATTGGAATAATGATTCACTATCGAAAGCAGGCTTTTAATAGCAAAGTGCCTGCAAGTAACACAGTCATGGGAATGGAAGCAGAGATGATTCCTTGGCCTGGAACAGAAGGTTGGCTATCGTGGAGGCCAGATAGTGTGATAGCTCGGAACACTAGATGAAGAGCACAGCCGTGAGAATGGTGTTATTTGATGAGAGCTTGGAGCAGATGGGCAGTGTGGTTAATTAAAGGGATAGGGATACTGTTTCCTAAATTAAAAAAAAAAAAAAAAGGGAAAGTAGTTGGAGAGCATTTTAAGAAACCATAATCTGCACGTACATCATCTCTTAGAAGGGAAAAATTGAGATAGTGGAAATTTAGAAAATAAAAACCAAAACTCCAGTTTGCTTAAAGTATTGGAATATTCTTCAAAATGAGATGCGTACTTTTAAAATGGACTGTTATAAATTTATGTTGGTCATTGGGTTGCAAGGTTACCAGCAATGGCAAGGGAATGGAATAAGTAACTCAGGAGGTTTGATTATTCCTATGTGCCTAATCTCCATTAACGTGAAGAAAGCTGAACGATGTTACACCAGCTACAGATCTGGTCCAGAGAATTTTCTAGCCGAAGGATCTTGAGAGAGTAGTGAGGATCTGTGCACACTCTGTAAAGGGAAAGGCAGCACATCTGATCTGGAATTTTTACTGTTGCTGTTGAGTATTTACACTGCGGTGGTCCTTGGGGGTTTCGGCTCATCATGATTCAGAGGTGCTCAGTGTTGTACTAACAGCTCTCTTGCTTGTTCCTGCTGCTGCAACTTAATTTACTCCTCAGTCAGATAAAGGGTGCAAGCAGAGGTGGGGAGAATGTTTGTTGAGGGAGCTTCTTTGATGCCATAATTTTATATGTATAACCTATGATTCAGATAACCCATATCTATCTTTTTTAAAGTACCGTATCTTGAAGATTAATTTCCCCTCAGATACTTCTTGGCTGACTCATTCTCTCCCTCATGGGGTGGTTGCATAGCCCACAAATTGCCCAGGTCGTGGTGGAAACTACCTGCTGAAGGAGTCTGGGGTGGGGAACAGGTCAGACATAAGCAATGTGGGATTAATAGGGGGGAAGCAGCAGTTCATGTGAAAAGCGGAGGCTGGTGGTATGTCAGGGAAGAAATCTCTATGTTAAATTTCCCCTTATAGTACCCACTATTTAACCCTCACTGTTCCTTAAACAATTATGATTTTGGCAGCTAAAACCCAGATTGTACATGTGAAAACAGGAGATTAAAGCAAAGCAAAACAGACAAAAAGAAATACCAGAGACTTAGTTTTTCAATGTGTAAGATGACGATAATATCTGTCCAATTATGAAAAGAGCTAAAAGTGAATATTGTCCTCAGAGTTGTTGGTAATAGTTAGGGTGAACTGAATTATACTGACTGATGTAAGGCTGCCTTTGAATAGAGGCATTACAAAGAGTGTTTAAGAGATCTGAAGACTAACAATAGATTAATAGAGTTGCTAGAAGAAATGAAAAAGAAATTGAAGTATGAGTAATGCAAACAAATTTCTATTAAAATAACAAAAAAACCCTGTTATGGCCATTCTTCTTACCCACTTCGGCAGTTAACATGCTGATTATGCTTTCCATGTAGACAGTCAAATATTTTTAAAATAATACAGATGTTTTATAAGCAAAATTTCATTTGTTCAGATGTTTCAAGTTGGTAAAAATAACTTTCATATACTATATGATTGGCCTGTGCTATTTACTGTACCAGACATTCTTGAATCAAGAACTTGGCACAATTAGGGCAGTTAGGCATGTTTGAGTGGGAGATCAGTCCAGGTTATATAAGACACTTAGACTGGACCATAAATAAATCTTTAAAAATTGTGATTAAAATGAGAGTTTTGTTAAAAGGGTCAAAGCGTCAGAGTTTTTAACTGGAATTTTGGCTCCATTGACAGTGCAGGTTTTGCATTTCACTTATGGTCCATGTACCTAATTAGACTTCACCTGAGGCCTTCTATTGGCCTAAAATTTGGGAGTTAAAGCTGTGCACATGGTATTATTTATGTGCTCTTTTAAATCTTCATTTTAACAGGTCCTGGAAGAACAATCAGTGATAATTTTTCCATTATAATGATGGTTAATTTAAAATTTGATGTCTGACTTGGCCTGCTGGGAAGTGCTTTATACCTTTCTACTTCATGGGAACAATATGACATTTCTTACCACCTTTTCTGTCTCATTAAACCACGAATTTAATTGTACAACCCTGAGCTCTTTGAGAGAAATTAACTTATGCACCCCAGAAGAAATCACTTCTTATTATGCCAGCTGCAGCTGCAGTAGATAGCAAAGCTATTATCAGGATATAGCTGTCTTGCATGCTTCCTTAGTCTTTAGGGCAAACACTAAGAAATGGTGTAGCTGTGGACAAAGAATAAATTAAAAGACTGTAAAGAACCTTTCCAGAAGAAACAAAAGTCAGGAGATCCCAAAAACCTTCTGCAATGTACTCTGTTACACAGAAGTGAATAAAAAACATGTTAAAATCTTAGGTTATATATTTTAAGTTTTCCTTGAAAAGAGGAAATGGATAAGTAAAAGTTATAATATTCACTTTTAAGCAGAAAGACCAGTTGAGGAAGGAGATTTCTAATAATGCTTTATATTCCTGTATGTCCTAAATTTATTGGCTTCTACAAGTTTACACAGCTTTGCTTGGATCAAGTGACTTCTCATCCCATAACCCAGAGTAAGAAACTTGAGTGAAGTGATAGAAGATCTATCAGTGCTTGACTGATATAAACATGAAACAAATATCAGATTCCTCTGCAGTCCTTATTTTGGCTGCTGCCCAGAAGGCGTTGTTCCTTTTGGAATTTAAGAAAGATGATAGGTTGTCCCATGGAGGCAATCATACACTCTGTAGTAAAATCAGGGAGTGTGTTTTGTGTGCACGTCGTAAGTGGAGATGGGTCAAGTGGTCTCCCAGTAATGTGAACGCTGGCAAGCTCAGCCTGGAGCAAGAATGGGAATAATGCATCTTACAGCACTTCACGTCATTCATTTCAGTGCAGAGATCAAGTGTGCAGTCAACAGAGGCTTCTCCCAGCTCAAAATACCCATCTGCATAAACATCCCCCCTCCCCCCCCCCCCCCAGCTACAGCTGTATTACATATGGACATTGGCACCTATACTAATGGAAAAAAATCCTCATTATACAAGGACCAGATTGGCATATTCTTAGAGTGCACAAGAAGGGGGTTTACTTAATTATAAGAGTGAGAGAGCACCATGAAAAGCACCCATGAAGACTTCTTCCAGTCTTGAGGTTTCTTAAACTAAAGGAAACATAAAACTGCAAACATTAATTAAAAAAAGGTGAGGCAGTCCCTGAAGCCTTCTGTCACTATCAGCTAGGAGAGACTCAGTGGCAGTTTCCACAAACACTAATTGAGCATTTCTTTGGATTATAATTCATACACCATCCTTTGCAGGGGTGAAGAAAACCAAAATATCTCAAAACGTTCTTCCCAATGGAACTACGTAATCACCTCTCTCTCTTTCCTTCTTTGTCATAAGAGTCACATCCAACAAGGCCCACAAATATTTGTTTATCTTGAAGTGCGTAAGTAGTAAAAATGAAGTGAATGGGATTACTGGCATGCTTAGAGATAAACATGTGCTTTGCTGGATCAGAGCCACAGATCTCAGCAACTTGTTGGGCTGAGCTGCAAACATTGGCCACAGAAAGATCCCAATTCTTTGACCAGATACTGCCCTATTGGATTCCTTCTGCAGAGAATGTGTCTGGTTGCCAATTTCATTTTATTATTTCACCTTGGGATTGAGTTTTTTCTCTGTTATTTGTGGCAGGTGAGACACAGTTATCTCCTAAGTAGCATAACACGATACACCTTCAGACAGAAGACCATAAAAAATCCTATTAAAGAGTACTCCACTGTATTTTTAACCTTTTTGACCACCCTCTCACAGCCTTAGCAAACAAGTGACAGCCATTGGACTCAAAAGATTAGAGAGTGCTTTATTCCCTTGTTACCAGAGATAATATTAAGGTTGTCAAAGGCACCAGAGAGCTATTCACCACAGTTTAGAAATGCCTTTATCCAGACTTAATAAACTATAAAGTTACCTAGTAGATTGCTGAGTCATCTAAGTGCTGAGCATGCACCACCATGCAAAAATATTGTTGGAAAATTATAAGGAAGCTATGACATATCCTTTCAATAAATATTCTTTTTCCACCAGCTTGCAGCAAAACATCACCTTTTTCAACTGGTGGAAAAACTATTTTAATAATGGCAAGAACAATAGATTTCCCTCTTGTAAAAAGATGCCTCCTTATTTAGAACAGGAAACACATTCAGAGAGCAATGTCAGTAATGATCAGGAACAACCAGAAAAACTGAGTCACCCAATGCACACAAAACTGTGCTCTTTACATGACAGCACTTAGGCTGACCCATCCGTTACCCATCTCTCCTTTTAATCAATCATACTGTTATGCCCTATTAGTGATGGAAATGAATTGTAGCTGTTTTAAATTCTTGAGCACCAATACTGAGCATGAAACATTTGGTAGTGACTGCATGCCTGTGCCTGCCATGTTGCCGTGGTTCCTGTAGCCTGTTCTGTGGGGCAGTAGGTACCAGAGGATTTGTAAAGGGCACTGTATCTCCTGCTTATTGCCTGTTAATCCTGGCCAGGTGTGGTTCACATGCGCTCAGTTGTGGGCTATCAGAGGAGCTATGCATGCTTTCTCTGCAGAGCAACTAGATCAGGACCCACCTAGAGACTGTCTGTGGATTAGCAATTAATTCTATCTTGGTTTTGATAAAACAGTTAACTCCAGTAGATACAAGTTTACTAAATTTTGCAGTCAATCTAAAATCACATTTCTCAAAAAAAGATACAGACCTGAAAGTGTAACCAAGATCAAGAGGAAAAATCTCAGAAATTGTTAACTTACTGAAATGATCATGTCCTTTGGAAAGCTATTCAAAGACTAAAATGAGGTAAAGTGTCTGTCCTACTCAAAATGCAGAGTAATTAATGTAAGAGACAAGACTCAGTACACCTACCTCCCTCCTACCACGAAGAAACCACCTCTGGCTCAGGAACTTCCTGAGCCATCACAGGAAAGAGGGGAGTGGGACAGTGTCCTGGGAAGGATCACTGTGTGCTTGCTCTGTTTTTCACCCTTCCCTAACCATTGTCTATTGAGAACACTGTCTATCTCCTCCTATAGGAGGATAACCCCAGGCAAGTCAGAACTTTTGCTGGACATGGTAAATCTGTATTTATGGGGTTTTTTTCTGATATGGTTATTTTAATTAATCTAGAGGCAGATGTCCTGTAAGAGCTAGGAAGCCAGCAAAAAGACCAGTAAAGCCCATGGGAGATTTAATGCAATGAAGTCATCAGGAGTGACCTTCAAGTCATCAGGAGTTAAATTTACTTGGAAAATAAGCATGTGTGTGCTCTTCAGCAGTCACAGCAAACTTAGTAAAATGCATCTGTTTATATCCCCACTGTTGTTGGATGAACTCCACACATTCTGCAATATTGTGGGCTGGCGTTCCTGACCATCAAAAAATATATTTAGTCTTGCTCAAAATTTTTTCTCCAGTGCAGGCCATTTTCTTAGGGTCTAGGGAAGCTTCAGGTAGACTGTGGTCACAGAAAAACAGGATGTGATCCTATCTAGCCTCTCCTTGATGGAGATATCATTCAGGTCTGCCAGGAATATATTAATGGCTGGTCATTCCAGCTCAGGCAGAGAAACTAAGCTTGAGAAAATTACCTATGGAACACCTCTGGCTTCCTATTTCTTGATCCATTCTGATAGCCAGAGCATAATTCAAGGTTCACACATTTTGTTCACGTCTGTCATGACTTGAACTGTGATGGATGAGAAAGTAAGGGAACAGAAAGGAGAGTAACAGAAGAAGAGCTGGAAGAGAGCACAGGGCTGCTGTGAAGGAAAGGGAGAAACAGGAATGCCTGGTAAGGTATAGAGGATGGTTGGGTGTAAAAGGTGAGCAACAGATGGAAAAAAGGATTTAAGGAGAGTGGATAATCTGAACCCCTCTCATTTCTGTCTTTGCTGGGGTGCACAAAACCTCTGATGCGGGACCCAGAAGGATGAGTTGTGTGGAGAAGTACTGATGTTTTAGACCCATGTCTGTGAGGTGTTTGCATTGGGTGCAATAAGGGGATGGCTGTGTGGTCTCTTACACCTTCAGCACTGTGAATGAATGTGTGGAGCTCTTTACCCAAGCACTTGGTGCTCATCCTTGGAAGGGATGTCCTACTTCCCTTCACCATCAAAGGTGGTCACCACAGGTCTGGCCACCCATGCAGGGCTGCACCCCCTGACAGTAATGAGTCTTTTGGCAGCTAACAAAGGCACTAGCGCTATTACTTCTTCTTTGCATAAACAGACAAAATCAAGGACAATTATCTGTGGGATATGGCACAGGAGGCAATGCTTAATGTTTAAGGGAGGTGTGTGCATCTCATGAAGACACACAGCCCTCCCTCCTGCCAGGTCAGCCAAGTCTATTCTCCTGGAGTCCTGGGAGTGCTGGTCAACAGCAGCTGAACATGAGCCAGAGTGTGCCCAAGTGGCCAAGAAGACCAATGGTATCCTGCCTTGTATCAGGGATAGTGTGGCCAGCAGGACCAGGGCAGTGACTGTCCCCCTGGGCTGGGCACTGGTGAGGTCACACCTTGAGTGCTGTGTCCCGTTCTGAGCCCCTCAGTTCAGGAAGGACATTGAGGTGGTGGAGTAGATCCAGAGCAGGGCAATGAAGATGGTGAAGGATCCTGGAGTACAGGTTCTTTGAGGAGTGGCTGAGGGAGCTGGGATTGTTTAATCTGGAGAAGAGGAGGCTCAGGGGTGATCTTATTGCTCTGTACAACTACCTGCAAGGAGGTTGTAGCCAGGTGGGGTTGGTCTCTGCTCCTGGACAGCAAGTGACAGGATGAGAGAACATAGTCTTGAGCTGCACCAGGGGAGGTTCAGGTTCGACATTAAGAGGAATTTCTTCACTGAGGGGGTGATTAGACACCGGAATGAGCTGCCCAAGGAGGTAGTAGAGTCACCATCCCTGGAGGTGTTTAAAAAAGAGTAGATGTGGCACTCAGTGCCAGGTGTGGTTAACATGGTGGTGTTGGGTCATAGGTTGGATTCAATGATCTCTGAGAACCTAAGTTTTTCTGTGATTCTGTGATCCAGGCCTCCCTTTCCTCACATCAGTCAGGGCTGTTCTCTCTTACCTGACAGTAGGGAGATGGATGCAGTGCCACAGGCAGCTCCTTGCAGAGCTGGGGGGGTCAGCATTAGGGATGCAGTGTTATGATGATGTTCTGCAGGACCTGGGCATCCTCCTCAGCCCAGCTACAGCCAGGATCCTCTCACACTCAGGAAGTTTAGGTGTTGCTGGCATGAGGTGCCACTTTGTGGGGTCTTGTAGCATTTCTGGACAGCACTTCTGCTCTGAAAAACAGCACTAACTCACCAGCTGTAGTGTGGGTGGGGCACTGCAAGGTACCAAAAACATCCTGATGTGTCCAAGCACTTCCACTGCTCCTGCCAGCTGCTGCTCACAGAAGGAGAGCCTCCCACATCAGCATTTTTCTGGCATGGTCCTGCATGCTCTTGTGAGCTTTTTAACATTTCAAGTTTCTAATGTTTTTTGCATGGAGGAACTTATTCCCCCACTCCTCCATCCTTCCCAGGGCTGTCGGTGCTGTATGCAGTGTGACAGGATGTGGGGCCTCAAGGGGTTTGATCTCCTCCCCTGGTTCACTCCACAAAGCTCTTCCTGTGATGGGCACTCCTTTCACACCAACTTGGTGGCAGTGCTAGGAATCAATCACATATGGGTTCGCTTTCAGAAAAGTGGTACTGAGCGACAGTTCTCTTCATTATTAATCACTGATGGAATATTTAACAGAGGAGTAGCAGGGCACTTTATAAGAAGAAAATATTATAAATATATGCAAAGGATGTAGAAAAGGGATGCTCTGATTGCAGAGACTTTTAGGCTCTGGTGTAATATGACAATATTGAGCAACACTGCATTGGCAATTGGCCTGTTAATAAGCTGGCTGGCAGCACTGCTGCAGGTGCTAGCAGGCCCTAATGTTAACCTTCATTGCAAAATGTTTGTGAATGCAGAACAGAGACATCTGTTTTTGAGTTGTTACACTTAGTAGCTTAAAAATGAACCTTCCATCCTCTCCTGAGGTGTGTGGTTAGGAGTATATGTATCAGCACTGCAGCCTTGACAGCCTCTTTCCATTTGGAACAATTAACTGGAAAAAAAACACGACAGAAAATCAATACTGTTAAGGAGTAATGAGCTGAAGCTTGTACTTCAAGTGAAAATGTTTGCAGCTCGTCTTTAACATGGACCTCATGTAAGATAGCTTCGGAAGGGATGAGTGGCAGAAAAATTCTTGTTCTGCACTACCCCCACTATCACAGCAAAAGGTGACACAATCTTGTGGTGTGATGGTCTGCTGCAAACCAGCCAGCTCTGACCCTGCAAGGTTAAGTTGATGTTAGAGATAGGAACTGAGTTGGGCTTATTCACCCTCTTCTTTTCCTTGTTTTCTGGGTTTTTTTCTTGCAGAGATTGTTGTCATTTTGCTATTATTTCTCTGTGCTGCATTGAGAATGTGATACAGACCCCCTCCACCTGGCGGCAGAGGCCAGTTGGAAGAGTCTCTCCTGTGTTGTCCCTCTGCTCCTTCTCTGTGTATCAGTGTGTGTGTCTGGGACAGCTGCACTTCCAGCTGTGCTTTCAGGTGCGAGTCAGCACTTGTTGCACTGCTTTGGTACAAAACACGGCACACACGGATTCTTTTTTAACCAGTTGCGTAAGGTGACCTGCTTTATCCTTGCATCGCTGAGCCTCCTCCCGAGATCCTTGCAATGCTGTAAAGGGACAGACGATGGCACTCCAGCATCGCCTTTACTCTCTTTCAGCTGACACGGACTGTGGGAGCTGTTCATTCCCAGAGCTCTGACCTTCTGACTTCCAGTTCCACTTTGCTAATGGAATTTCTCTCTTGAAACAACATTGTGCGTGGACCTAAATAGGTCCTCTCCATCTTTGGTCTCGGGTGGCTGGGTTGTGTTCCCTTCATTGTACCAGGATGTACAAGGCAAAGTGCTCAGAGCCTACCCTTAGAACAGCCTTTCCTCCCCCTCGATCGCAGCCTCTCTCCCAGAGGAGTTCATCTGTCTTCAGCAGGGTCTGTTGCATACCACAGGGGTGACGTTTTACTGTCACTTTGTACAACAGTTAGTGTCTCCTGACACCGCTTAAGACCACATTTTCTTTTTACACAGCTACATCACACTGGCAGCATATAATCATCCCATAATCACCTCATATGCATAGGTCTTTATCTACTTCACTCAATCCTAGCAGAGGAGTTCCCAGCTTATAGAAAAGGTTGTGCCATCAGTTCCTTATTGCGAGACCCTGAACATTGTACTATGAATTATGTACTGTGAATTTCATCTTATTTTTACTGGTACTCCAGTCTTCAGTCTCACTCAGTTCTTCTCATACTGCATCCCTAATTCTTTCCTCCATGGATTCTGTCTCCTGCCTTTGGGTCATCAACAGATGCCATTAATAATGCCCTTAATATTTATTTCAGATCACTAATGCAAACATTAATCACTACCCCCTCTGATGATCTCCAAATGTTCTATGATTTAGTATTTCCCACCCTAACATGAACCATTGCATATCCCGTTAGCCAACTCCTTATCCACCATACAGTTCCCATAACAGTAGTTAAAATCTCTCATGGCTTGCTCTGAAATTCAATGAAATCCAAACACAGGTGACCTGTCACCCCACTTTTGACTACAGCAGTGTCAGGTGAATTTGGCAGGACACAGCAAATCCAGTCTTTACTTTAGTGTCTTTCATTACCTTATTCTTTGAAATCCCAGAAGGAGCATTCACGTGAGAGTCCTGGGCTGGGATTGCTCGGGATGAAAGTGCTTCCAGAGTGAAATTATCCCCATGCTGCTCCTGGCTAGGCAGTGGAAAAGGATGAACTCCACTAGTGCCCAGAGCAGAGGAGAGTGCACTCATACTCAGGTATCCAAGGCTGGCTCTCAACCACACCATTAGGCTTTTCTGATTCCACTGGTGCTGCCTCAGCCAGCAGTATCCCTCCTGGGCTCTGGGGACCATGTAGCTTCTCAGCTGCCACAGGACTCAAGTCTCACCTCTCTTTGCCCTGGGAGCAGGGGCTTTAACTGTGGGAAGGTAATACCTGCTGGATCCCCTGTGGAGTGACAAGCCTGATGCTGGTTGAAAAGTGGCCAGCCCCACTCCAGGAAACCACTTTGCTCTCTGTGCACTTCTTCCTCTTAGCACAGTCTCCCTCCAAGCAGCATAGAGCAGAGCTCTGAAGGGCTTTGCCAGGGAAGTGTGATGCAGTGGCCTGCCCTTCCCTTGCAGCTCCCTCCCATTCTCCTGAAAGCCAGGGAATGCAGTAAACAGTAACTCTGTGCTGTTCCTATGCTGTCCTCACTGTCAGGGACATCCCTTTGCCCCTGTAGAGCAGTCAGCTCACTGTCAGAGCTCCAGGAATCACTCCAGTATTGTGCACTAGTAACAGCATCGAAATCCTGCTTTGGTCACAGGGGAGGGGAAAGCAAGGCACGGTGACTTGCTGAAGGTCATCAAGCAAATGCAAGAATCAAAGATAAAGCCAATGCTCAGTACAGGAAGGGTGGGAATGGCATGCTTCCTTCTCCTTCACCTTCCCACTGTAACATGAGGCCACCCAAGTGCTGCTGCTGGCTGGTGGCTGGGCTGGCTACAGGTGAGAGCTGGCCTGTGATGCACACAGACACCCTCACATGCTGCAGGCGTGCAAAGAAAGCAGTTGGCTTAAATTTTGAACTGTTGCTGGTATTTTAGACCAGTGTGCTTGAATCAAATTGGCAGGTTCTGCCAATAGGTGTTCCAGACAGTAGGGAGCACACTTCCTCTATTTTTCAGCAGCTCAGCTGGAGGTATGCAATAAAATCCTCTGCATTTCAAAAGAGGCTATAAATGAAATGCTTGTGATGTGGCTGCGCCAGCTAAACAGGGAGCTCACTATGTGAAAAAAACTTTATAGCTGCACTGCTGAGGGGACTGGCTTGTGTGGATTTGTGGCAAACTCTGGTCCATGGCCTAGGGACATGATTCTGCTCCCCACGCTCTGGGGCCACCATTTAATTAAATATTGCACAGCTTAAAATCTTTATAGGATTTCATTTTTAGAATATGTAGAAATTTCGAGCCTAATGTACTTATGATTCAAATATATGCAGTTAATTGATGTTTCCTGTGGCTTCCAGATGGTCTAAAAGGAACATTTTATATTGCCCTGATTACTAGCACAAGAAAGAGATTTTAGGAAGGAAATGGAGCACTTCAACCTGAGACAAGTATTTGCAGTGCAGCAGACAGGGAGGTCACAGAGAAAAGGAAAGGACTGTTTGGATGTTCTTCTCTGCCATCAGGATGTCATCCTTGCTTTTGTCTCCTTCTTTAATGATGTTTAGAATGGGGATATATTTTATGTGTTTTTACCTAATAGGAGAAGGAAAACAATTGCTGCAATGACTGAATGGCATGCATGGAAATTATGGAGAACTAAGGCATCCATTTCTCCACAAATGAAAGAAATGTGGTGGAGGTGGTGTTGTTCCAGCTGGTGTCTCACAAAGACAGCAAGTGTTGGTCCATGCATCTTGAATACAGTGTGATCAGGAGGCAATGCAGAACCTGCTCAGCAGCATCTCTGGAGCTCCAGAGTTTTGCCTCTTGGGCTGACACAGGGAGTAGTTTGGTAAGGCCTCTTTAGGAGAAGGGTCCTTCCAGGGTGCCGTGCTGTGTTTTCAGTACATTGCAGTAAGTACTGATAGGTGGTTGTATGTGAGTTGAGAGGTATATTTCTCAGTCATCAGTGCCCCTGGGCTTGCCCCTAGAGCTTTTTAGGATGGGATAGTGTTACTTCCCAATCCATGATTTGCCCTTTCCTACTGTAGGTGGCAGGCAGCAGATACAGCTATGTGTCACTCAAGCAGAAGCCACGGCAAAGTTCTGTGCTAAACAAACTGGTCTCACGAGGTTGCAGGGAGCTTTGGAGTGGATCCCATCCCACCCCACACTCCCTCTCACCCCATCTACAGGTAAATAAAAGCACAAAGGTACAGTAAATATAGAGATGAAATACTAAAGTAGCTCCAAAAGTGCTATGTTGTTTTATAATCGTGCATTCTGCAAGACCAAAGACTGTAAAACTGTACATTTCTACCCAAACTTGCTTATATTATAACCCTTTATACATAGTCTGTTGACCAGATATAAGACTAAGGGTCCCAAGCTGCACCTAGACTTCTCAGAGAAGTCCAGAAAGCAAGGGGATCTCACCAAAGCTTTTGACTCAACAGGAGGAACCATGACCTGATTATACTATAATCCACTGTAATAGATGACAGAGTTGTTATTTAGGTACTGTATTGGCAATATTCAGATACTGTATTATCAATAAATCTCACAATAATCATACACATAATCACTGTGTCCTTGTTCTTGTATCTGCCTGAGAAGCTTCCCTTAACGACTCTGCTATAGGCATTCTTTATTCCCTCCTCCCTCCAGCCAGTCTGTGAGTTCTTGGGCAGACATCATAACCTTAACCAAAGTGATGAAGCATCAATGAATTCTTCCCCTTGTCCCAAAAGCTCTGTTAACTCCTTATGGACAGCACACAATGAGGGGACAGATCCCCTCAAGCTGACATATGCATTCCTCACAGGCCTTGCCTTAGGTGTTTTTCTCCAGCCTCTGATTACCTTTCCCATATAAGCTTTGTGAAAGACAGGACCTTGGAAAGACCTTCCTTTCCATGACATTTTTTGGCCTTGCTCTATTTTTCTTCAAATTTTCTCCTTTCTCTTTTTCTTTACCCTCCACCACTCACAATTCCTACCCATGCTCAGTTCTTCAGGTGTATTTTAGGATCAGCTCTAAAGCACACACAATTCCCTGGAAAGGTTCTTGTTGCCATGTTCAGAAGAGGATTGAGAAGCTAACTCTGGAACCAGTGCCAATAAGATCAAAATCGGATCTTGAAAATCCTTCTTGCTTGCTGCTGGTGCCTGTTCTCCAAAGACAGTATTGGTTTTGATATTAACATTTTGCAGATACTTAAAGCTCATTCTTGTGGCATACTCAGAGGCACGTCAGTCTTGACAGGACTGATCAGATTTCTGTCTACCCCTTATGTGGGTCTTCTGTTTTTAAACTGAGGTGATATCAATTACTGTCCACTAATACATTGACTTAGTCAGTAAGTAATCACCATGGGCTTGACTTTATAAGCAATTAAATGACTGACTTAAACTCTGAGTGAATGCAGCAGGTTTGGTGCAAGCTCTGTCTGTCAGAGAAGGGCTACAGTCAAGCAAGTTTGAAATCACATTTGAAGGCACAACAAAGGGGAAAATTGTAATATTCTCAGAAAATTATTTGAAAATTAATTCACATGAATGAATGCTCTAAATGTTGTGGATACCCCATCCCTGGAAGTGTTCAAGGCTGGGTTGGATTGGGGTTTGAGCAATCTGGTCTGGTCGAAAGTGTCCCAGTCCATGGCAGGGGGCTGGAACTAGATGACCTTAAAGGTCCCTTCCAAGCTAAACCATTCTATGATTCTATTATTCTGTGTACTCCATGTCCTAGCAGTACTTGGTCATGTAATTGAGAAACAGAAATAGCACTACCTGACCTACCTTCCCTATAAACAATTCAGCTTAAAGGTTGAGGTGTTAGGCAGTCTCACTGTACACATATTTTTTAAAAGTAAAAGATGTGTTTGGGAAACAGGGTCAAGAAGCATAATTCAGCCCTGGGAAATGCCAGCTAGATCACAGAGTCTTTCTGTCTTAGGTCCCCTAGGACAGAAAGAGGCCCAGTTCCTCCCCAGCCAGTTTGCTGTGAGTATTTCACACTGTGCTGTGCACAATGAATCACACAGTTCCTACACTCATCTGCACCCTGGGTCACCCAGTGGGGATTCCTTTGCTGCAGTCATTCAAGGCGAAATGCTGTAATAAACCTTACTAATAATACTTCCCAGCTCGCCTGCAACTTTGCCTGCAAGCACTATGCAGACTACAAGAAAACTCCATGTCTGGAGAAGGGTGTAAAAGTTTGGACAAGACAGTCTGCTCAGCTCTTGTGTGTCTTTGCTTGCCATCAGACCACCTTAAGGGGTTTAGTGCTTTCTTGGGGGGGGGGGGGGTGTGTTTTTTTTTATA
>JAWWTY010000156.1:57030451-57109855 GCA_035222235.1 Margarornis squamiger
AGAGAAGAAAAAGCACTGTTTGGAAAATACAAGGGAGGCCAGAAATCTCATTGCAGAATCTGAGCTTGGCTCAGGTGTCTTTGTTTCATTTAAGAGGGGTGTTTGTTTTTATATTAAGGCCTAATAAGAGCTTTTGGGGAAAACAAAATAATACATTCAATAGGGGGAAAAAAAATCCTATTTTTCCCAGGTATTCCTCATCTTGATTGGAGTATTTCTGTGGGGCTTTAAACAGGGAAAAGCATATACTCTCTAAAGTTCACAAACATGTATGTATTTCTCTGCTGATACACACAGGGGCAGAAGTTTGTATCTAAAAGCAGGGCGTTTTTGCTGTATTATCCTTCAGGGCTCTGATCATGTCCTGATAGCTCAATTAGTTCTGTTATTAAGGACAGAGTAGAATTGGGGTTAGAAGGTGTATCAGGTCAGAGCAAAGGTTTGCTGCCTCTCCAGATCACTTATTAAACCTGCCCTTTGGCTGCAGCCCATTTATTCATCTTTTTTTTCTCTTGCTTTTGCCTGGAGACCTGCTGGGAACCAGGGTGAAGACCCCTGACTTGTAGTGTGGCAGCAAGTTGTACATGTCCCTTTAGCCCTGCTTGGCTGAGTGGGAGTTATGAAACAGGTCTCCATTAAGGTGTTCCAAATTGAATTGGTCTGCAAGAGGAAGGCAACTTCTTCACTGAAGCCTTTGGCCTGCCTCATTTGCTCTTTGCCCTCAATTCCCCCAGTCCCCCCTGCTCAGGGAGAGAGGCAGAGCACAGGGTCAGCAGCTGCCTACGCAGCCCCCTGCCCTGCAGGTCCCCTGTCCTTTGCAGCTCCTGACACAGACATCTCCTTCCCTGGCTCACAGGTCCAGAGAGGGGGGCATGCCTGGCAGAGCAGTTAGAGAAGAAAAGAGAGAGAAGGACTTTCCTCCACTGATGTTCATGCGCTGGTCAAGGTGCTGCATCTGCCCAGCCAGACAGAGCTTTGTCCCAGGGTTACTGGGCCTTGCCTGGCATGGGATTTCTTTTCATTGAGACTTTCAGATTAAATTGTCTTGTGGAGCATCTTGCACCACTTTCCCTTTGTTTTTACCCAGAAGCCTCTCATGCCAATGTAAACCTGGAATCAGTGCATTGGTTTCAAAGGGAAGACAGGCAGCACTGAGCCAGCAGGTTTGCCCAAAACCAGAACCAGACCCCCAAGGCTCATGAAAAGTTGGAGATGTGTGACATTCCTGCACGTTTAAAAGCTGCATCACAAAGGCTGGGACAGATTATCTGTCCTTTCCTTCCAGATCCAGAGGAAATAGGGAACAGCTTGCTGCTTTAGGGCTGACAAACCCCCTCAGTGTGAGGCTGACCACAGAGAGTGAGAAGTAGGTACAGCCAGCTATTATGGCAGGGCCCAAAATAGAGTCTGAGGGGAGGACATGTGGCCAGGCACTGCCTGAGCACTGCCTGGGCTCGGCCCAGAAGGCTGCAGCCCATTGCTTTAGCCCAGAATAGAGTAAATGCACTGGGGCTGCCACAGAGCTGCAGGGGAGGGCAGGGAGAATGCACATCTTGCTGCCATTATCGGGGAAAAGTGGGTACAGTGGGGGTGTGTATTTACCAAAAGGATCACAAAGTTCAGAGAGTCCACCACAAACTAAACTGGCCAGAGGCTGTGAAACTGGAGACAACAGGATCCCCTCCTATGGGAAAGGAAGCTTGCCTTGTTTTCATTTGTACAATGCAGCATTAATCTCTCTAGGTACCAGTCACCTTTCCAGTTTGTTGATCCTCCCAGCACCAAACTGGGCACTTTACTGAGCAGCTGGGGGCCACATGGCCCAGCGTGCTTATTTTAGTAAAACACTTTCATGTCTTACCTTTGGATCCTTCACAGGCAGGAGGTATCACTGATGAGGGGTCACTCAGCTATACCATGCCTCATTTGCCTCCTTGGATAAATAGCACTTTCCTTCCTCTCCAGTGTCTTTTGGCAAATAAAAGCACCAAGGGACTCAAACATCCCTTGGACTGCCCAGACTAGGACACCGCACACCATGTGCTTTCTTAAAGCGCTCTTCCCTGGCTCTGCCCTCTCTCTGTCTTTAGCCTTTTTTAGAGTAAGGTCACTTTATTTGTGAGGCTGCCTTTGTGCTTAGACTGATGCAATATTATTGTTATCACACTAATTTTTTTCCTCTTGCTTTCTGATGTTCCAATATGGTGTGCCACTGATCTCCGAGTCCCTCCGCACACAGCATTCTAAAAATCAAATTAGAATGGACTTCCCCATAAGCCATTCCTGTCTGCCGCAGGTAATACTCAAGTGAACTGCTTCAATTAAATAATCTTGCTGTTGGGTAACTTTTCCAAAGAAGCCCTTTCTGGCTTGAAACATACATGCAGCTGAATTTCGTCCAGTGAAGGTAGATACAACCCTATGGGTTTAGCTGCCTTCTCCTGTTTGACTTGTACGAGCAGATCCCAGCTGGAATTTAATTCCTTGCATAATACAGCAGCAGCCTACAGCACCTCATCCCACTGCTTGTCATGGACACTGTGTTCCCACTGGCCAAACCTCGCTGCACAGGGTCAAGCCTGGTCTCTCTGGTGGGTTGTTGGTAGAGGGAAGAGCAGGGACTGCTACTGCTTTGTCTGTGGATTCTGGAAGTAGAAGCTGGTACATGATGAGACAAAGGTCTGGAGAGCGAACACAAGAATAGTTTGGGATGAAATCCACCTATTTCTGTGAGCTGGATTGGATTCTCACTCCTATTACTGAGTATCAGCAATGGGACACATTTCTTCAGAAATGTATGCTAATTGGAGCTTTTAAGTCATTAGCAGCTCAGTTTTATTATAGCAAGACATGGTGGGCACCGAACTGACTGACTCTGCAAGTCAGTCCCAGCCATGACGACTCTGCATATGAAGCACTAAAATGTGGCTGCAGCTAAAAGGTCTTTGGTGGTTTTGGGTTTATTTCATTCCAGTTAAAATGAGTGAGGGATGAGGCGACAGCATTTCTTTAAATCCTGGTTGCCAGTCTCTAAAGTTTTCTTTAATTAAAGCCAGATCCTGATGCTGTTATTTGTTGAATCAACCCAGAGTCAGAGGGGCGACACTGGGAGTAAAGAGCGATGCAGCTTGAATCTGGCCTGTGTAGATTATGAATTCCTTGAGGGTTGAGATTGATATAATTTGCCTGTGAAGTGCCATGGTGCTGTATAAACAATAAATAAATAAAATTTTTCATCTTTCTGTTTAATGTCTTTTTGTCTTACAGACTTGGTTCAAGCAGCATTTCCCTGTGTTGTAAGAGCAGTAATGTCCCGGACTCTCTAGGAGTTACACAGATGACATTATGCACCTGATTTAGTTAATTAACAAAGGAGAAGCCACGTTGTGAATGCAGTATTTGCTTCCCACTGGCTTCTTACATGCTGTGCCTATCAAAAGAGAACAGCAAACATGTGTAGATAAATGAAAGAAGCAACTTTGATTGTGTGGACTTCCTAATAAGTGGCACTTTGCATTTTGCAGATCAAGGTCTGGAAATAACACTGGCAGTAATTATGCACATGTGGCATGTCACCTTGATGCACTGGTGTGGAATTGAAGGGGAGAACAAATTTACATAACTAATCACTGACAAACAAGATAAAGTGATTGCTATTAGCAAGTTAACTTTTCTCCACAATTACCACCCTGTGTTATCTGAAATACCCCACCTAGTTATCTCTGTGAAGAACAAGGAGGGCCTGCTGTGCTTCAGATATCACCACGCTGCCTTTTTCGTGGCAAATCATAGAATATCCTGTTAATTTACTTCTTGTCCTTGGCTCTGAAACTTAGAATCATCCCATGGGAAGAAGCAGAGAGAACAAGGCTCTCTCCCTCTGGCATCTACACTGGTGGAGACTGCAAACAAGTACAAACTGCAAAACTTGGTGTATGGCCTTAAAAACTGGGCTCATTCAGAACACAACATATGGGACACCCAAAACAACAGGTGATCAGCAGTTTCACATGAGGTTTGAGATTGGATTATTTTATTCCTTTTGGGTTTAGAGGGGACATATTTCCATGCATCTCTCTGCAGCTACTAAGGCTGGAAACACTCAGATTTTCCAGTCAGTAACTGGGATCCTAGATGTTGAGGTGTTGGCATTAAATATTGTGAATCTCATAATTAAACTAGGCATTCCTTGTAGTGTGTGCTTCTCTTTGTCAGCTGGATGGTTTCTGTCTTTGGCAAACACACACTTCTCTTTGAGTAGAAGGTGACCTAAGTTGCTGTGTCTGGATGTGTGCAGCTCCTTACATCATGGATGGGATTGCTGAGATGTTGTTTTTCTGTCAGCAATGACCTCCCTTTCCCCTTCCAGGTGCTTCTTTGTTTTTCACATTTACCCTGTGAAGGGTAATGGTTTCTGCCTGCCAACCAGATTCTTCACTTAAAGCTTATCTTTTCCTGTGGTTCTCCTCCTTGATTTTATGGCCAGGACCCAGATGTGGCTATTCAGCAGACTGAGAGCTCAGAAAAGTTTAGTCTCAGGTCAGTGGCACCCTCATCTCTGGTTCACTGACGGATCAGTGAGGCTGTTCATTTAGAGTGAAACAGCTGTAAAGAGTGCCAAGCGCTGCCCCAATTGCTCAGCATCATGGCAACCTCTGGGGAGGTGCCTCTAGTTCAAGGGCTTTCCTGGTTTGCAGAGCTGGGACTGGGAGATTTTACTCTGTGAAGTCTGTCTCATGTAAGGGCTAGAGGAGAAGTGGGTGTAAAATTATGTTAAGTATAAACAGAAGGAACTTCATGGAGTCTTTCTGAGTCTATTTTTTTTCCTGGTTTTATTTTTAGCTCTGCTTAAAGAAATGGGACTTTCAGTCCCATTCTTTGAGAATAAAGAGTCTGGCCAACATATTTCATTAACTAAACCATCATCTTTCTTCCTTCTATCTGGAATGGTTCTTAAAGAAAGGAAAACCAACTGTGCACAATTAGCAGAGACTATGCCAGATAATTGAAAAACATAAATGGAGTGAAAGAGCAAATAGAAGAGAAGAAGAAAAGGAACTTTTTGACACATAAAGACACAGAGAGAAAAGAAAGGATAAGGCTAAGGCAGCACAGACCCACTGTGGCTTCAGTTAGTAACCTTCGGGCCTGAAGATTTTGTTTGCAAGATGTGTTCATCAGGGGAGCCTGGTTCATCCTGACCCTGTGTGGGGTGGCTGAACTGGAAGCAAAGGGGATCCAGCAGCTCATGCTCACATGGTGACCACAAAGTAGGAGGCACTGGGCAGGCTGAAACATCATAGCCCAGAAGAGAAGCAAAATGGTCAAGTGTCTTCTAATCTAGGCAGGAAATTTTCCCCAGGAAGGAGGGGAAAATTTTATTCAGTAATTTTCAAGACTTCAGGATCATTTTGCAAAGGATGAGCACTACAAGCATTAATATAATTGAAAATTTTCTAAGGGCTGGACTGTCACTGGACTGGAGGCAGTGGGTGTAAGAGCCAGCAAAAGGGTCTCCTCTGCAGATTTAGGAGAAGGGAAAGCTTTGGAGAGTTAAGGAAAGATCACTGACTTTTAATGAGTTTTGATGATCATTGCTGTGGGAAAAGCTTTATTTGTCTGTGGTAAGAAAGGAATGACTTGGGTTTATATCAAGTTTATGTCAGGAGACATTTTGTCTTTATTGTACATGGAGGAGAAGAAATGGGGTCTATATGGAGGACATACATTGACAGTGATTTAAGTGATTCTCTCTGGAAATCACCCCACCCCCAGCTTCTTGAATGAGCCACTTTGCAAAGCAGAAAAGAAGACAGCAAAGAGATAAGAGAATAGAAAGTCAGTGTGACATCTGTCTTGCATGTATGCTTATGTTTCGCTTTCTGATCTGTGAGTTTTTCAGGCACAAAATGACTAAATTTCAACAAGTTCAAATCGTGCCTCGGATCATCCTATACAGCGAGTTGTTTACCCACTATATTACAGGCAAGTAATTTCAATATTGACAGATTGGCTAAAGCCCAAATTTGATATGCCACTATTAGCATATTTTTACTGTTTCTGTGCTTACAAAGGAACCAGAATGTTCCCTGGCAGTCAAGGCTAATAAGTATGCAAATCATGATCTGTGCTTATAGGCACGCTCTTTTTTTGGTACATGAATCAGCGTGCCAATTTGGCACTCCCCTTTCTGATCAGAGATAAACAGAGCTGCGGGGATTAGGGTGACAGATAATTTCTCCTGAAAACCGTCTGGGTTTTGAAAGATGCAGAACTGTGTTTAATCCTCCTAACTCTGCACAGTGGATTTGCTGGAGGAGAAGCTACTGACTGAAGGGCTAGCACACCTCTCTGTGCCAGAATATATGAACCCATAAGGCTTTCTACTTTCTTGAGGTCACTTTTAAGTTTATATCTTCAAGAGTTGAGAAACAGCTTTGTATCAAATGATTTTAGGGTCTGAAAGGAGATCTATAGTAATAAGAGATCTATATGAGCTAAGAGCATGTGAAACAAGATCTTAGCACAGCCATATATTAGCATGTGTATATTTCTCAAGCTCATATATTCCCTGTGCTCTCTCTGCATTCATCACCATCTCAGGATGATGAGAACTTCCTTAGTATCTCCCATCTCTTGAGTATCCCCTATAAACTACTTTTCCTTATATTGCCAAGCTCTGGCACACGAACCTGTGTGACTTGAGCATCTCCTTGTCATCTGCGGGAAATAACATCACCTTTCCTGTTTCTTCAGTGCTGCTTTTTAGCTGTGGGGCCACTACTCCTCTCCTTCAAAAGAGCACTTTGAGAGTGGACCTCCAAAAACCAGCGAGGCATTTAGACAGGCATTTAGACATTACAGCGGTGGAGGTCACTGGAGAGCATAAACAGACAAAATTGTACTGAAGGATACTAAAGGAGATCAAAAGGAAAACTTAAGTCTCCTTTCATGTTGCAGGTATTTCTTTCTCTCAGCCTCAGCCAGTCCATCACGTCTCTTCAGCCCTTTGTTACCTGCCCGGGGCTGCTCTCTACTTACAGTAATAGCCGCTGTTTAAGTCCCACGGTATAACTCTTTTATCTCAACTAACACTCCTTTGAGAGCATCAGCAAAAGGGTTGCTAAGTGTCATCCCTGTTGAATGTAAATGGAAGTCTCTCTTGTGTTTGAATATCAATGCGTTTGATCTCGAGTCAGGCCACGTAGCTGATGGTTTGGGAGCTTCTTGGTGTGTGCTCTTGCTGATAATTCCTTTTATAATTCTTGTCATTGTCTTCTCACTAGGAGAGCTTGAATGTGCACTTCGCTCTCTGTTGCCTATTTTTGCACGGAGTTATAAAACGGGCTTATTTTGTGCTTTTTTCCTCTGGTTTTCTTGGGCTGGATACGAGCCTTGCCCTCCACTTTTGGAAACCCTATGAATTCACTGGAAACATTTATTGTGTTGAGCAACCTGGATTATAATATAGGAAGAAAGGCAAAATAACCAGTGCATAGAAAGCCCTGAAACTGCCAGCACCCTACGGGAATACCAGCTCAGAAAGCACATCTTTAAGAGCCTGATGCATGTTTCCAGCTGCAAGGGTCTTGTTGAACATCTGGCAAGGACATGTGCCATAGCAGGACCATGTGGGACCTCACAGGACCTTAATTATCTGGTGTGATTTGTTCAACTGGTGAAGGCCTAATCTTGGATTTAGAAGCCCTGATCTCAGTTTTCTGCTGTGTGACAGATGTACTGGGGCTAATCATTTAATCTCTGTGGGCTCCATTTCCCTTCTCTGAAAGGGGTACATTTTGTACTTGCTGTGGGAATAGGTAAAGAAATTAAAGCACTCAGATATGACTTAAGGCAAGAAAAGTACCTTATGCTGGAAAATGTTTTAAGGAAAAAAAAATTAATACCTGAGAGAATGGGAAGGTAGAGTTATTAGTGAAGATACAGAGTAGATCATTGAGATAAATAAGGAAAAAAGAGGAGCTTTTGGAAAAATAAAACATGTAAAACAACACCCACTGCTGCAGGAGGAAAAAAAAAGGTAAGATTGAATTCAATCTGTGAAATTATGGTTTAATATTCAGATTTATCCCATGTTTGTTAGATACATGGACTCCTTGTTCAGTTATAATATCAATAAATGGCCTTATAAATGAGTGGGTTGGCTTTTAACATATGTATAGAGGAAAATTTACAGCAAACTGCCTAGATGTCTCCCAAGACAAAGTGATCACGTCTTGGCTGGTCTCAGGAGGCTAAGACTTGAGAGAAGGTGCTCAGTGGCATGGAGCCCAGATGAAAGCAGCCTTAGAGGGAAGAGCCCTAAGCCAGGAGTCCTTCATATTCATCCCGTTATCCACCCAGATGCCTCTGTAAGTACAGCTGACCATGACTGTCCAGGCACAATGTGAAGTCTCCAGACAATGTTCTCTCCTCCACTCACATTTACAGATTTGGCATGCAGAGTCTAGTTTTGGGGCCATCTTACCAGGCAGTATAGACATATTATTTGACTCTAAGTCATACAGAAATATTTCCAGTGAGCTCCAACAGGCTCTGGATCTGAATGCTAATCCAGTTCATAGTGGGTTGCATTGCAAGCAGCAAAGAAGAGCACATCTGCATCTGTATTTTATTGCATTTCATCTTGCAGAGATGATTGGAAGTGTAGAACCTGCATTACTGGAATTAAAAAGAAAGAGGTGGTTAGACATCTAAGCTCAGGTTTAAAAATGGAGACAACACACTTCCTGAAGATTCCTAGCTTACAAAACATACACGACTTGTGAGGCTGTTGGTTTTCCAAGTGACAATTCAAATCTTGAGGAAAGTGCCAAGACTTCTGATGAGAAATTTTATTTGATACTCAGCATGTTGACCACATGGTGAGTAACTTTTTTGTCAAAGTGGAGCTTCTATTTCTGCCAATGATCTAACTGTGCAGAACAATACATGGGCTCATATCTACAACAAATTAACTCCTGTCACGATAAAGGCTGAATGAAAAGGCCATGTTCTATTGCCCTGGTTTTACATAGTCTCTCAAATGTCAGTTAACATTTGAGACTTCTGTGCAGAACACAACAGTGTAATGGAGATGCTCTCAGTTTTCCTGTGGGATCTTGCAGTGTCTTCCTGAGGGCAATAGGTAGTGGAGTAAGAGATGTTCTTTTATGTTACACAAAGAGAGGGAGCAGAGCTGTCCACGAGGAGGTTTCCTTTTAATAAAGATGTGCTTGACACAGCAGTGCAGCTAAGATAATCTTGTTTCATGGGGATGTGGTAAGATAACTTGAACTTTGCATGAAAACCATCTTATATAGCTCTTCCACTAGTTTGCATTCCTCATGACAGAAACATGATAGCTATGTTATTGTAGCCAGAGGGACCATTTTGATGATCTAAGCTGACCACCTTTCTAACAGAGGTGAAAGAACCAATCTCATAACCCCTTTTGGAAGTTCATCACTGTTATTTGAAAGACATGCAGTTTAGACTTCAATATATCAAATACATGAAGATTTATTATAGCCCTAGAAAAATTATCTGGACAGCTAATTAGCCTGACAGATTTTATGTCTCATTAGGAGAGTGACCAGATCCAGTTTCAGTTTCTAAAAATTGGCGTCCAACATGCAGCTCCCAAAGGCTGCCTGACACTTCCCTGGGTAGACCTTTGCAAAATATGATCAAGCAAACTTTTAACTTCAGATAGAAGTAAACTAAATATATCTAGAGGCTCTTGGATGAATTAAGTATATTACATTGAGAGATATTTCTAAGTTTTAATAATCCTCAAGATCTTTTCTGGCCCCTTTTCAGTTTTTCAACTTATTTTGTGAAATGTGGAAAACAGGATGAATGTAACTATTCCAAAAAGGGCCTTATGAGAGCCATTTGGAGAACTGAAGTTTTCTCCTTACTCTTCTGGCTTATCCTATTGCTTGTCCCTACCATATATGTATCTAAACAAACAGCCATAGCTTTGTACTTGGAGAACCTTAAGTGTCTATCACGGGTGTGAGGCAATCCACATTCCAGCATATATGACCTGCAGCCTGCAGTGTGAGCTGGAAGGCAGGCAGAGGCATTGTACCAGCTTGATGGTAGTAGATCCTATTTTCATGTTATTACTGGGTAGTACATGTTGTTTGTTTGGTTTGTTTGTTTTCTTTGGGTTTTTTTAATTTTTATTTCATTTTATTGGACAAACATATTTCACAATCCTTTTCAACTCTTGGAAAGGGAAAGGTTCTTCTCCTTTAAGCTAAATCTTTCTGAGGATTATCATTCTCCCCACTTTTGTTTTGATCCCTCTCTGACATGGAGACCTTCACAGGGATTTACTTTTTAGATGATCTGCACTCTTTGTCTGGACAAGACTGACATCCTCAGCACTATAAGCATGTTTTCAGCCATTCTAATAACTAGGAAAGACTGGTAACTAAGTCATCATTACAATGAGACTTACATGCTGATTTTTGTCATGGCAACTCTTAGTTGTGAAAAAAGTAGTAACTACATTAAAGAAGATTTTTTCCCCCAAAGTAAAAGGTCAGTTTTAAAGAGTTTTCCTGTATCAGCATCTAAGAGTGTTCCCCATCCAAACCCTCTGTCTGAACACACACACAGGGATATCATTATGCAAAGAATTCCTGATTCAGCAAAATATTCCAACATGCTCGACTTTAAACATGCTGGAGGAAGTATTTGCTGTAGCAACAGAAAAATATTTGTTAATTGAAGCAACAGTGAGCAAAATCTGGATAAAGGAGGATGAGATGTGTGAAGAGACCAAGTGAAATCAAACCAAAATAAACACTGACCTTCTTCTATGGACTGATGTATGGATACTGGATTGGGCACCCCTTTCAGAGGATCTATGTGATGAGAAGCAGTAAGTAACAGATCTGAGACCTCCTATGTGACGACCTCCTAAATTTACATACTGAAAATGCCTGTTAGTAGCAGCATATGGTCCCCCGAGGGTCTATTGCTCCTCACAGTTGCAGCTATTGCTGGTTGAACAGCACAAGGCAAAGAAAGGGAAAATGTTCCTTAGAAATTTTACTTCCAAGTTGCTACTGCTTTTAGAAGGTATTTCTTTTAGTTATACAGAAAGAATGCTTGGGAAAAGCTTTTAGAAAGCATTTTTGCAGACCAAAGAATATCTCTGTAAAAGCATGCAGTGCAAATTTAAATCTCAGCTAAGGCTGGAAACAATGCAGAAATGTACCCAACACATTTAAAATGCAGGGAAAACACATCTTTTGGTAACATTCTTCTTTAGTTTGCCTGTAAAAGGATCTTCTTCCTTGTTTGTGATATGAGCAGCTGCTACCATTTCATCTTAAGGCTTCTCAAATCTTCAAAGTCCTGGAACATATTTTGTCATATATCCATAATGACCTACAGCTTAGACAGAAATAAACAGAGCTGCCTACAGCCCATTGACCATGAAATCATTCTCTAGTGATTCCAATCTCTTATGGCCTTGTTAAATTGCCCAGGCCAAATCATTTGTCAGAGTTACCCAGGAATAAAATTATTTTATGCTCTTGTCAAGTGTCACCCAGTTCTGACAAAGGCATTCAGTGTTCTGTATTTCTCCAAAGCCAAAATGGAAAACAAAGCCACCATCACATTTAGAGACAGGGAATTACTGCACTGAATTTTATAAGGGATAAAATTCACGTGTTCTGGCTCATTGGTTCTGTTCAGTGTTTCCTTTTAATGTCCTCTGGATCCAGATGTCTAGATCTAGAATATTTTGTGTATTTTGAATAGGGCTCAACTGCAGAAGTTGGACTTGGCCTTTTCCTATTTACATCTTCATTTGACTGTAAAGGATTTGAAGCTGTGCCATGGCTGTTTCTCTTTTCTTCATTTCCTCTTTTTTTTCCACTGAAGAATATAAATAAATGGGGAAACAACCTAAGTACAGAGCATATTTCCCTAGTTAAAAGCACTGAAAATCAGTGCATGTTTTACAGCGTGAGAGCAATTGGATTTGAGGTAGATAACCATTGCACTAAATAGTGTCAATGCTTGCTGAGCAATGAAGCTGCCCTGCTGCCACTGCTCCTTCAGAAGCAGCCCCCAGCTGCTCCTACCAGAGCCAGCAAACCAGGGAACATGAGAGTTCCCAAATGATTTGACATCAGATGTCTAATACTTCATCTGGAAGTCTGCTTCCCTCTTCATTTCCCCTGATAAGGGTCCTGGAGACTTGTGCACATTCTTATCTCTAAACAGGGCTCATCTACTGAAAAAAGCAAAATGGATAAGGTGAAATGTCCGTGTCCCTTCCTGAGAGGAAATTGTAGCCTTGCCACAGTCAGTCTCCCACTGACTTTACTGGACTTAGAACAGCAGCTGGGAGTATTAAGTCACAGGTTTCAAAATCGTGTACATGCTTTCTTCAAAGTCCTTTTGCCTGGAAAATTCTCAATGGTAGAAGTAAGTCCCAAACCTCAGTGCAACCACACACATCTGCAGCACATCTGTATCACCCAGCAGCTGGGGCAGGTGCATGACAGCCTCTCTCCGTATGCCACGTTCCATAACCACTACAACTTTCATATACAGATTTCTAAAAAAAGATCAAAAAGCACAAATGAGCATAAACAAGCTGAACACACCACTCTTCGACTGCTATGTCATGTATTCCTGCCTTCAAATAGTTCTGCCCTGTATTTAGGAAGCATCTCCCAACTGGTGATCTTCCATCAACTTGAAAGCGTTCATGAATTCAGGACTACAAAACTCTCTTTGTGCAGTTAAGTGTAATTACTCCTTTTCTGTCTTTTTCTCTTTCTTCTTCAGCTAGAGAAACAAAGGAGACAAATTAATCACCAAGCTCTGCCACCTTTATTTAAGCTAAACAGCTCTTTTGTCCCTGAATAATCATCTGGATTCCTCTTGGCTGAATACTGTACTGCTCAATTTGGGAAAGAGGAACAGATGCAGGTGTGAAATGCTTTGTATCAAGACTTGATAAAAGACACAAAGACAAAACCTACTGGCCCTCAATTTGCTAGTCTGAAATTGTTAGAGTAAGCAATCTCTCCAAGGGGATTTTTCTTCAGGGCACTGACAGCAGTAAGCTCAGCAGTGTTTTATGTCATCTTTCACAAATCCACCATGCCAAGCCAATCCAGGGCAAATTTTGAATTTTTTTTTTTTTGGTAGATTAATTTCTCTTTTCTAAACCCATGATGGTGAAAATAAGTCTATGTGTATAGCTTAAAGAAAGGAAAGAACTGGAAGCATTGAATTCTCTGTGGTTTATCACCATTTCCAAAGCAGGGACTGTCTTGCTCCTAAAGCCATCTCCACCTTCCTAATCAGTGCTGAAAGTGGTGCAAAGGAAAGCCAGTCTTCTCCCTTTGCTGAGCTGATAACTTTGGCATAGAAGCTGACGATGGTTTTCGTGGTTCTTATGGATTTTTTCGTTCTCAGATCTGCAAGACCTTATTAACATTTTTCCCACAAATGTCTAACCCACAGGTAACATTTTTCCTGGTACAAATGTTCCCCTGAAGAGTATGCCTTTTCACAGATTTTCATGGATTATGCATTCACCTTGATCAACTTTCCCATTCCTCCCTCAAAACGCATTACAAAAAAGGGGAAAAAAAAATGTTCCCAGATAATTTGTAGGAGCGCATTATACTTGCTCAATGCTGCCTAACAATTAGTGTCACTTGGCATGTTACTGTCTTTTTCCTTCTAGAAGCAAATTCAATAGCTGTTTCAACAGAACGGGGGTGGTTTTGGCAGCTCTGTGACCCAGATACAAGCCTCAGTTTGAATGTATTTTCAGCATTGCTATCTTGGCTTATCTCGAGTTGGGAATCTGAAGCTCTCTGTAAGCATCCAGCTGCAGTAGAGTTAGGCAGCTGGAGTCCTGGCTGCTTGCTTAGGGCAAAACGTTAAGGGCCAAGCTGCATAGCAAATGCCCTTGGCAGCTGCTCAATGGAGCAGGGAGAGAGGAGGAGAGGAGGCAGCAATAGTGGGTAAAGCAGATCATGGAAATAAGGAAGAAAAGATGGCTTTGCTGCACCTGAGCTGAGGCAATGCTCATATTATGGGGGGAAGGGTTATCTGAATGAAAGGGTTTGGCTTTCCAGCTTTGCTGTGAGATCCCTCTTAGCTCAACAGAGTGCAAGGCAAACAGGCACAGCATAAAGCTCCTTTCTACTCTCACTCCTGGACCAGGGAGCACTGCAAAACCTAGAATGGGTTAAGGGGTGGTGTTAACAGGGGGATTCACACCATCCTGCTTCCATCACCTCTTAGTCTGAGCAACGGCAGTGTCCTGTCAGAAGTTGATTTAGAGCAGGGGTGGGTGCTGCCCTGAATGTCTGTGCTCTGCTGTGTCCACAAAGGGCTCCACAGGGACACGAGCCAGCAAGTCAAGTGCCTCTAAGGGGACAGTGTGTTCATTTTCCTGCCTCCAACTGCTGCTGTTGCCAAGGATGTGCCAGTGTGCCACACAGCATGCCTTATCCTCTCCATGGCTTGCTTATTATACTGAATTCTGTAGGCTGGCAGAAAGGTGGCTGTGCCAGCTTGTTGTCACCTAAGAAAGCTCCTGTTGTTGTGGGGAGTTTTTTACAGCTTAATTTGGGCAGCTTTGTTTGTTCTCTGTGCCTTATGAGCAGCACAAATGGGTGGGAATAGGACCAGCTATCCAACCTCCAACATATGATCTGGGAAAGGGTGGTTATGGTAACAATTCCCCTGCATTTTGTGACCACCTCAGGAGGTGGAGGTTGGCATGGCTCAGCATCACCTGCTTGTTCCTTATTGTGCTGCAGACTGGGCCCAGCAAAGCTGGGGAGGAAACCTAGCACGTGACAACAGTGCAAACAGATTGAGAGGATGGCTGTGGTGCTGGAAAACATGACAGTCATTTCCAAATCCAAATGTCTGCACTTAAACACATCAGTCACAATAACTGGACCACAAAAGCCTGTTGGCCACTGGCTGGTGGTTCTCAGCCCAGGTGGAGATGGCTCCAACCTATTAAAACTTTCATCACCTTAATTACTGCAACACAGAGAGGTGTGGAGGTGGCCAGTTAAGAGATGTGCATATCATGCAAACTATGAAGAATTATTTGTGCTATTCTTATTCTCTAACTGAGGACTTCAAATGACAGAATGAATGAATGGAATTTTTAAAATCCTTATGCAGAAATCTACTGTGCTTAACTTCTTGTTTAAACAAAACAGGAGAAATAAGCCATGAAATGTCCAGTTCTGGTGCACATAATTGTTAAAACTCTGAAATGGAGGGGGTTGTAAAGACAACATAGTCCAGTCAGTAAAAAGAAAATTTTAATTATGTACATGGCTGATACAGTTAAAATTTATGCTTGTGTATGCACACTGGGCACTCTTTTGCAGCCCCAGGTTGTCATTAGATTTCCCTAACCCTGTGACACCAGCTTCCATGCTCTCCTTTTTCTCCATCTGTGTCAAGCAGATGAGTAGATTTATTCACTTAAAGTGAAGAATGCTTAAGATGCTTAAAGTGAAGAATGCTTAAGATGCTCAAAGTGAAGCATGTCCTTCAGGGTTTTGCTGGACAGCGGCCAAAGATGTGAAGTGTTACTCCTGTCTTATCACATACATGAGACATCCACTAATAAACAAATAAAACAAGTTCTGTCATGTGCTAATGGCATTTTTCCCCCCAATTTGCTAGGCTATGTGTTTTCTAGTGCAGATCTTTTCGAATGCAAACAGGGAGCAAACTGCGTTAAAGTGGTCAACATTTTGGTTTTCATTTCATTCCAAAATTAAAATTTTAAGAATGATTTCCCCTTAAATCTTGCATTTGTTTGTGCCTTGGCACCTAAAATGGCACCATTTGTAGAGCCCTGAAAGGAGCAGAAGTGCTGACACACAGAGCTTCGCTCCAGCTATGGGAAAGTGCTGTTATAATTAACTCCAGGGATTCTCTTCATTGCCGGTAAAATTATGATGTGTTTTCCCCCTGTAACCTGAAAAATAGCTCTGGGGTTGAATTTTTGTCCTAACCCTTACTTTTCATTACACATGCTTTAAAAAATAAATACATGTTTTTGAACTTTGATCCTCTGCCAAAATTTGTATAAGCAGCAGTTCATGAAATAATATGTTTCTCCTAATTTATGCAAAGAATGGAAAAGCACTTGCACTAACGCTACAGATGGCTGTGCCCTGTCTGTAGCAGCCACATAAACACATTAGTGGAGATGTGAAACTTCTGTGCTCTTATAGCACAGCTATAGCACCTACCAGCTCTATTGGTCTGAAAACAATGGCTCTGCCACTCTGAGAGAGCCTGATGGACACACTATTTCTTCTACATTACTGTTATGTTTTCCAAAGCACTTGAGAAATCAATGATGCATGAGCCTTGGCTAATGCTGAGAAAAGCTGCTGAAAATCTATATGGATTGTGTGTTGAATAACACTGTTTTCTGAGCATGTCAGGCACATCCTGCACTACAAAATACCACTAATACTAGCTCCTTCCCCTAGTTAAAAATAATCAGCTGTGAAGATAGTCAAGAGGCCCTGTCCATGTTGAGTGGGAGGGATGGCAGTGTGATCAGCAGGGATCTTTCCCCTGGGGTCAACAAGCTTTGGGTGAAATCTTCAGCTATTGGGAGCTGCCCATGGCCATCGATCACACCTCTGAGGGTAAGCAGGGCTCCCTCAAAGGCTGCCCTGGTGGAGAGCACAGTGGATTGTTCAAGCCCAGAGACAACAGGGTTGCAATGTGACAGCCATAACACAGCAGACATCCAAAATGCAGGAGGCCAATCAGGTCAGGCAGCTCCTCTGTGAAATGGCTCTTCATGCTATTTATTCCTCTTCAGCAGCAGCTCTAACAGCTTTCTTCTGGTGCTTAAACAGAAATGTAAGAAAAAGATCTGCTGAAAATAACCACCATGGTCCCAATGAGCTGAAAAGGCTCCATTATCCTTCAGGATTTGAACAAACATCTTCCCACCTCTAAAACACTTGTGGTTGCACTGAGTGCCACAGCATCTTGGGTGTGTGCATGTGTCTGTAGCAGGCTCGGCATCTAAGCAGTGTCTCTGGTGAGCAGATACCTTCTGCTCACTTGAGCATATTTCATCAGATGAGAAAGCACAGGGTCGCTTAAAGACTCTGCAGAGTCTCTGGGTAAGTCACTGATAACCTCTATTTCAGCCCATTCTTCCTGCTGTTTGGAGCACACCTGCTGCATACGCAGTAAATAAGGAGCCTACTTATGCACAGAGAAGAAGGAGGTCTGATGAATGGCAAAGAAATACAAATGGTAGGGAAGTAACCCTAGAAACAGCACTGGAATCTTTTCTCCCATAAATAATGTGGCTTTCAACCTGACGATGAACATCCAAGTCTTGTGCTGAAGCATGTTGCAGTGAAATTCCTTGCTGTGTTACCTTGGTGGACTTTGGCTTTGGATGTGCAACGGCTTTGGATGGAAATGCAGAACTGAAACACTGAAGAGCTCCCCTTTACTGAAAATTGCTCTTCCGGAAATGGCGAAAAAAAGCTTGGGCTAAAGCAGAGACCCTTTGGGACTCCCTGCCCTGGGCCAGCTGTTTGTCAAAGTTTGTGACAACAGCCTGGGTGCATGATCTGCAGAGATCTCACGCTCTTCCAAGCCCTTTCCTCCACTGTTTATTAATCTTTTTTGTAGGACTCCTCCCAGTTATATAAGCTCCAGCTCTGGCTTCCCATTAATTGCCACTTAAGAAAAAAAATGCTGTTTTGGACAATTAATAGCCTAGTAAGTGGAGGAGCCTTTCATCTCTGGGTTGGAAGTTCAGACCCAGTGCACAGCAGTAGTCTGGGGAAGTCATTAGGACCAGAGGGCTCATCTGCAGCCAGCTGAAACGTGGTGGGTACCTCCCTAATTCCTCTGCTTTCTGTACAAGGCACTGTGTCACCAGTTCCCATATTCCCTGAGCTCCCACACCCACAGGGAACAGAGTGATCTGGGCAATGAAAGGGCTCCTTACTCCTCTTAGACTCCACGGAACGTGTTCCCCAGTGCTGGGGGTGACAACAGCTTGTTCCAGTCCTGTGCTTGAGACAAACCCTGTGAGTTAAATGAGTATCTGCAGGACAGACGGACTGACCCGGGCTCATGTCCAGCACAGACTGTACTCAAGGTGGATGGATGGGGTCAAGGTTTTGGTTACCCATCCAGTCACCTTGGAGGAATTTTTAAAAAATTGCCTCGTGCACTCATATTCAAACCAAAGCCTTATTTCTTATGTAGCTTAAACTGCATTCTAGTTTGGTGTTACTTATTCTCTCTGACCCAAATTAATGTCTCCGCCTTCATTATCTGTGTCAGACTAAGCACAGAGAGAATTCATTGCAGGAGGAAGTTGTTGGATTCATAGTAGTGGAAATGGAGACCCCCTGCCCCACACACAGCTGCCTGAAGGACCACTGCAGAGCCATGAACCCCTCATCTGCTCCTAGCCAGGGCCAGGGCCTCTGTGGTCCCTGCTCGTAGATGCTGCCAACAACATCTCACAATTTTATTCCTGCACCTATAATGCTGGACACGTGGGGTTGCAATGAAAAATTCAATCATCATCTCAAAGTCCAATTCATATTCAAAATGCATTTCCATTCTGCCCTCTGCACTCTGCACAGCTAGCTGCAGGTGTCTGCAGGAAGCCTGCACCTGTATTTCACAGGGAAGTGCTCCCCTCAGTACTCTGAGGCTGCAGAGATGCAAACAAAGGCCCAGAAAGCTCCTGGTAAGACATACCTTTTCACTGTGTGAGCAACTGTGTGCAGGTGGGAGTCAAACTCACAGATTCCCAAGTGTCCTCTGCACCCCAAAGCCTGAGTTAGTGACCTTGCAGCAGAAAAAATGCAGGTCTTTGCCTCAACTGGCAGAGCAGTTCTTTAGAGCAATCCTGTCATCACCAATGTCCTAAGCTGATACTGTGAATGGTGACAAGGATGGGGAGGTTAAGATGAGGACATCAGTTTCATTCTATTTCTGGTACAAGGACAATATCTGCTGGTCTAAGGGGAGGGCAGAGAGTTCAGCATGGTGGCATCTCTAAACGCTGTAGCTAAATCTGACTGGGCTCATGAGTCAGATGTCTTTGTAGCATGGCATCAGACAAATATCTGAACTGCAGCCTACAAAGAGTCCCTTCTTTCTATTTTAAGAGCTGTGTGAACAGAACTAGAATACTGCAGCTATTTTCCATTATGATTTATCTCTCCACACACTTAGACTCTGCTCTGATCGTGCAACAAAATCCCAGGCTTGGAAAAATCCTCTTCGCATGATCAGTGACTTCTGTTGAGAAATCCCAAAGCAAGGAAAAAGAATGAAAAGAGAACAGAAGTTAGTGGTGCAGGCAGAGAGGAAAAAAAAGAGAAGGCAGGTAGAGAAATCAATGCAGAAGATATGTCCAAATTTGTCATTGGAAAGGAAAGAATATATCAAGAAGTGCAATCGCAGATGTGAAAGGAAAGCAAGAGGCTATTTAAGCCACCTGAAAACATACAGTGTGTCATACATCTCTATAAAGGAGGTTGGGAACAAATGACAGTGTGACTTCAAAAATGCTTGTGGTGTCCTTTAGATCAGCTGCACCTGACACATCCCATCCTCAATGGCAGGGTGCCTCCAGCCCCTAAGGTAAAGGAGCTTCAAGCTAGACCCAAAAGCCTCCTTGGTGAAACCTCCCTTCCAGGGCAGCAGCTCTGCTTCTCTCACTGTTAAATATCTCCTGACTCCACCAGAAGTTGCACCAGCCTGCAAGGGAAGTCTTCTCCACCATGAGTCTGCCTGACTCCAGAACTTCTCCGATTCTGTTACAGAAATGAGCTTTTTCTTTGGGCCAGGCTGAAAACCGACAGGTTTCTCTCTTCCTAACCTCTGAATTTTATGAAGTCACTTAAGAAGTTCAAAGTCTCTAATGCTGTTTCCTGAGGCAGGGCATTTAATTCTGCAGTACAATAGCCTTTTGAAGAAGATACTGTCTGCTGGAAAATGACCCACTCTGCTTTTAAAGGCAGGAAATATAGCTTCAGGTGTCAAATCATGGTACTTTCATTCACTGAAACCAGACAGCACATTTCAAAAGATTCACAATAATGTCCAGCAAATAACTTTTTCTCAGAATTTGCCCATAATTGACTGAATTCCAGCAGAGAAAAGAGATAATGAGAGGCTGCTCGTCTCTTGACCTAGACCAGCAGCAGTGCTGTAGGGCTTTATCTAGAGAGCAAATCATACCAGCCCTGTCCCTCCAGGGCAGGGTTTTAAGTGTTAAACTCTTGCAGCTCTCCCACTGCTGGAGCACGCCCATGGGGCCACATTCCAAATTTGTCATCCCATCATTTTCCCTCAGGAGAGTATTTCTTGTTTATGTCTCAAATAAAAAGTTACCTCTTTTTCCCCCCCTCCCAATCAATTCACTAACATAAACATCCTCAGTGCCAAATTTCTAACATCGACAGTACTGTACATCTTTACCTCTCCAGGGTATTGTTCTCTTCTTTGCAATAAAATAGGTCTGCCACAGTGGGAAAATTCTCAGCCTTACCTTATACACAGCAGCTCTCTTTTTGCTTGGGAAGCAACTGTCCTCATTCTCCATATTTGTTTTATTATTCACACAAATGTGAATCACTAATCAGCATCAATCTTAAATCACCACAAACTTCCTGACTAGCTTGCTTTGTCTTTTCTCTAGGCAACCAACCCAGCTGGTTCCCAAAGGTACTAGCAAAATAAAACCCTGAGAGACAGAGATCTAACATTTGATTCTTGCAAGCAAAAGCTTCTAGTGTTACAGCCCAATAAAGCATCAATCAGCACCCAGCAATGTTCCTTTCTCCTGCTGCACCAGTCCAACCCCTCCCTGATTGGCATTCCTGCCAGCGGGTAGGAACCTCATTGAAATACTGACCAAAATAAAAGCCATTCCCATCAATAGATCCTGTTACTGTGAGCTGTAATTTTGTTCATTTGTTATTACGCACAGTGACGGCCAAAGCCCAGTGTGAGTTAAGGGCTGTCATGGCAGTCTTCAAGGCTGTGCCTTTCTGCATGGTTTCTGTACTCAGGCAGCATGGAAAGAGAGGACCACATCAGCTGGAAGAGCTCCACTGGTAGTAATGGCACTGCATCGATTTTGACTCTCTCAGCGCCTCATTCCTCGTGCTCAGAGGGATGTTGTTGACATCTGTACTGTATCTGGGGCTTTTTTTGGTTCCCTTTTAGGTCATACTTAGAGGCAATATTTGTCCCTAATTTAGAAATGGTGCACAGGGCTCTGAAATGCATTCACCTGGCTTGTCTCAGAAGGTGAAGGATTGCTCTTAGCACATGTAGTTCCTTCTGTCTGGCAAAGGCCAAAAGGAGACCTGAATAGGCACTTAGGAGCTTGCCAGGCTCCACACAAGAATGCAACTGGTGTCATGGAGCCCATCACCATTGCACTCATTTTGTATGTGATACAGAAAAAATCTGGCCTGGGATGGTAATTTCTGGTAGAATTCAGTATTTGAAGTATTATTTGTCTCAGGAACCAAACGGCCTCTGAGAGAAGTGACTGACCATGGGCCAAATGACATACTGTCTGGTTCTCCTCTCAGTTTGTCTCCTGAGCCAGCCTGAAAGCAGTGTCCAAAACCAGACTGACACCAAGCCTGGATGGGAAGCACAAAACGGGATCCATAATAGCCTGCTGCCACATCTGACATCCAGAGAGTGCTGTGCCATGCTCTACGGGCTCCATCAGCTCCGGGTGAGCAGCTACGCCTTAGTGAAACAGCAACCTTTCACCTGTGTCCCTTGACAAAAGACATGAATATCAATAAATGTAAGAAGGAGTAGTAGCCCCTGGGGCTCCTGTGTGGAGTCTGACAAGGTATTAAGTGCCAAATTGAGTCTCCTTTTGGCCTTTGTCAGGCAGGAGGAACTAAGCATGTTAAGACACCAAGGAAGCGCACATCATGCTTAATGTTGCACATGCTGGGAGAGAGGTGGAGGCTTGTCTGCACCTGGATCTAGGAGAGGAGGTTGCAACGAAGAAGAGAGTTGCTCAAGGACTGCTGTGGGTTTTATTTACCTAAGCAAAATGACTAGGAAGCTGCAGATTGAGCCACTCTGTGCATGGCAGAGCATATACGGAGTTGGAGGTTAAGGCTATTGGGAGTATTTTGTATAAAAACATTGAAGGAAAGAAAAGGGGCAGAGCTACAAGTCTTTGTGCAGCAAACACACAAGAAAAACTGAATGACCCAGAAGGGCCCTGCAGGCTGCTGCACATCAGCTGAAGCTCCACAGGACCACGAAACCAGAATGATGCAGCTCAGGTGGTGTGAAGGATACTGATGTCTGCTGGGAAAGAATTGCAGAGGTGACAAGGGTGGTCTCCCAGAAGATTAAGCTCTTCACAGTCTGCTGTACAATGGTTCTCTCCAACATGTGTAAAACTTCTCCCTTCAAGCATTTTAAAGCCAAGAACAAGTGAGAAACTTGACCCATCTGGCTTCCATCCTACTTTCTTGTACTTCTGTTTCGACAACGTTAATATCCTGAATGTTCTGGATGTTTTCCGCAGCCTTTGTTTGGCCAGACTGTGCCATTAGTTACCTTTGCTACAATCATAATGAAATGGGATTTTGCCACTCATTTTAAAGTGTGAAGGACAAATGCAGGGAGAAAGAAATACAAATCGAAGAATAAAAGGGCAATCATGTGCTTATGAATAAGAGTTCTGATGTTTTACAAGTACTGCTAGAGACATGTATAATGCAATTTATTTCACTGAATACAAATAACTATGCTTTTGGGTACAAAACAAGTGAATTTAAACCCAGACTGTGGGGGTGCAGATGCAGCACTGGACTGTGAGTCAGGAGACTTATCTTTCCCCTGCAGGGTGCCATTGACTTGCTGTATGAGCTCAGGCATGTCCCTTACAGCCCATAGCTGCAATGGTGCATGAGCATTGCTGTGCTGAGCCCTGCAATGCCAAAATGATACCACGTTCTTCCTGATGGTTATAGCAGAGGCAAATCCTCACTCTCAGCATCTGTCTCCCACCTGTGCCAGGGGTTTGTACCTTAGGCAGAAGTAGCGGATATTGTGCTGCCAAGAGGTAACCAAGATGTGGATCCACATCCAAACTTACCGTTCCAGCCTGGGGAACAGCACAGTCAGCAGCTGGGGGAAGCAAGTGGCAGAAGCTGGCAATACCTTGGGTGGCTGCAGCTTCATTTGCTAAAGCTCATCCTTAAAAACAATAAGCAGGGACATCAAAACTGATAGACCCAAGATTCCCTCCCTCAGCAGCCTACAGGATGCATGCCCCTGGGGACCAGGGTTTGAAGGGCATTTAAGAACCTAATAAAGGAATTTACCTCCTTGCAAAGTATCTTTCTCAAAATGCTCCTGAAACCAGACGAAGCTGTAAATCATATAAAATTTAAGCAGCATGAGGTATTCCACAAGGCCTAAGCACCTTTCGAAAGGTGGCATCTGTTCGTTCATCTTTGCTGTGTGTGCTCTCAGAGTAACTGATGCAATGCCACAAGCACAGCTCACCCTGGTTGTGCCCTGGCCCCATTTGTGCCAGTGCTATAACAGCAAGTTGTCTACTACTGTCATGAGAGTCCAGGTTTTCATCTTCTCATCTCTTCTCCCACCCCAGAAACATTTAACAAGGAGCACACAGGGGGTTTTTGGTGCAGGACACTGGGAAAACACTAAATCTTTTCAAGAGGTATGACAGAAAAATATTTTTGTTCTCACAGTCATCAAGGCATTTGGGAAAACACTTTGCTACTCACCTTCTAGAATGCAGATGTCTGATCATCCATTTAATTCACAAGCCTGTTTATCATATACTTATAAAAGATTTTTCAACAAGCAAAGGAGCAAAAACGTTAGATGTTTCAATAATCACTTCACGAGAGAAAAAACAAATGTGGCACAAAGGCTTTCTCTGTGATTGAAGAAGAAAGACGTAAAAAAAATACGTTGGTAGCTCTTGAAGAGTTGGGGCAATCTCCAGGAGTCTAATTAGCAGAAAATAAGCCCTTTCATTGACTTCTCTGTCAGAAAAAATGCAAAAGGAAGATCTATCTTTTCAAGACCACAATGGGAGAGAAGTAATGTTATGTGCCTATTCCTCAGAGCATTCTGGATTATGCTCACTTCTTCAAGACATAACCAAATCTGCATTTTTTTTGGCCTTTAGCGAGATAATTTATGAGATGGTGAATATTATACATTCTATCCTAAGTAAAATATCTACTATGTGTCTTAAGAGAATCTTATTTTTAGAACAGAAATAAAGACTGCACGTTCAGGCAGCACAGACAGATTTTGCAGCTGGAACCAATGCTAAAAGAATATTTACATCCTTCATCTGATTGTAAAAAATACCTAGAAAAGCTGCTCTTTGGTAACAGTGTCAGGTTTCAGCACAAACTATGACACAGCGATAGAAATTCGTCTTTGTTAGTCTCTCTTTTTCTTTTGCCACACAGCACACAATGAGTACTTTATAACCCCAACAAGCTGTGCAGAATTAACATGACGCTAAAGCTCTATTTGTTCAAGGAAGAGGCACAGGACTGAGGGCCCAGACTTGGCAAATTTGACTTCCGTGGTTAATCGTATTTCCACTGTGTGTTATCACAGCAATTTGCAAGCACTGGCTAATTGGTTCCTACAATGGAGCTGTTATATTGATAAATACAGCCTTCCCCATAATCTGCTTTTGCTACCCAGGCTGCCCACCTGTGCGTGGCTGTTTAATCCAAGCTCTGAATGCCCCTAAAAGAGTAGCTCCCCATCTCCATCCCTGCTTGCTTGTTCCCAGCTGTTCTCTCGGGTGGCTGCGAAGGTCGGTGCAGCTGCTTGGTGGGAGCTGAGCCAGAGGAAACCTCGCTCTCCCCATCTGTGTGCTCCCTGGTGCTCCCTGCAGCTCCTGAGAGCTGGGGCCAGGGCGCCCAGGGACCCCTCAAAAACCACAAATCCTGTGTGGGCCTGCAGATCACACAGGCTGCGGGAGGGAAGGGTTTGTTTCCAAGGTCAGTGGAGACCTCAGGGTCTGGATGGAGCCCAGGAGCAGGCTCGGTGTGGGCACGTGCCTGTTTGTGTGCCTGCTGAGCTCCCTGGTACCTTGCAGCACGTGCACTGGTGCCAGCTCCCAGCAGCGGGCAATATCAGCTTCAGCAGACTCGGAAATGAAAAGGAAATTACTCTGGATAAATTATTCAAATATTTGTTTCTATTTAAAGGGACTTCGTGGACTTCTCGGTTAAATAAAATATGAAAGTGGCATGATGAACCATCCTTACCCGAGCAGGGAGGGAGCAGGGGAACAGGGCTGAGTTTAACGCCCTCCCTTTGCTGACAGTTATGGGCGAGACACCAAATTCCATATTCTTGCCCCAGGCAAAAAGCTATGTTTTATCTTTTTTTCCTGAATAAAGGCAGCATGATGAGGGTCTTTTGAGGAATATCAGCAGCCTCCTGCCGGCTGTTGATTTCGGGCTAAGTTTGTTGTAGGATGTTTCAAGTACTGATAAAAATACCTGTGTGCATCAAGATGACAATGAAGGGGCACTTCAAACAATATATGCTCATTTGATTCCTGGAAGGGTATATCCTGCCCCAGAGAGCCTCTTCTGGCCTTGTCCAGCCAATGTTTGGGGCTCCAAACTGGGAGACATCCCATAGAATCCTAGAATATTCTGAGCTGGAAAGGACCTGCAAGGATCACTGAAGTCCAGCTCTTGGCCTGCACAGGGCAGCCCCAAGAATCACACCATGTGCCTTTGTCAGGCTTGGTACTGTGCTAACTGGAACTGTGATTTGGAGAGAAAAGAAATTAAAAGCATGGGCTTGAGCCATTCTGTTTTTTAAAAGCCAGGGAAGGGGCTTCAACCTATTTCATACCGTGTTAAAGAAATAGCCATCATCTCTTCATCCATCAATTCCTCACATGTAAAGGAGGAATAAGAATGTTTCTTCTTTCCACATTCAGCTGTGAGTAGGAAGGCCACCGTATCTGGTCTTTTACTGTATGAAGATCCAGCATCTGGTACACCACCCAGTTTCTGTTGCAGCTGGTAGACATTTCTGCAGTTTTATCAGCACTGTATCTAATTCCACATGGCCCAGTTTTCACAAATGTGGCTGCTTGGCTCTGGTTCATTCTTTATACTAAAGCATTAGCTAAAATGCTGGTGTTTTTCTTTCAAATCCTATTTATTCTTCCCTCTCATTCTCTAAGCAGAATGTGTAGGGCTGGGATTTTTTTTTTTTAATGAAGGAATTTATATCAACACCCCACTCTCCCATAAATATTGTTGTTATCTGTGATTAAGAGCATATGTCTCAGTCTGGTACATCCAATGCTATTGCAGAGTTATTTCGTAATTGTTCTTTTGCAGCAGAGCAGAGAATTGGATTTCAAATATGAGCTTTGTTTCATAGGTCATGGGGTGAAATTGGTGAGCAAGCCTGGGTAAATAAAATTAGTTAGGTTTTTGTTATTGTTTTGGATTAGACAGTTTTATTCATTTATCTCTTACTGGACAAATCCTTTATCTCCTGGAATGTGTGGCTACTTGGTTCAATGCTGTAGATCAGCTCTTTCACTTACCTAAAGCTGGACCCTTGCTCCTTAGGCACACTAAGAATTGCAGATATTCTTATGTGGCATCATGCTGCAGCTTTACGTTCCTCAACCCTTCCCCATTCAAGCATTTTAATAGCTGCAGGTTGGATCTCAATATTACTGCTAAAAATTGGAACTGACAAGTTTCTAATAAAAATGCAGTGGATGTTAAATCTCTCCCTTGCAGATAAACTACTAAATCTCAGATTGTGTGGCACCAGGAATTCATACAGGAGAAGGAGTTGCAAATATCTGAGATCCATCACCTGCCATAGTCAGGACAGCCAGGGAGCAGGATGATAACATTTCCTGGGGCCAGAGACCTGTCCCTGCCTATGAGTGTGGCAATTTCTGTCCAGTTTTCCATTCAGGGCCCCCGTGTGAGACATTTTTAAAAGACACACAAAATCCAAACACCAAATTTTTGGCTATACCCTAATTAGCATGCCTTTAGCCAACAAATTTCTTCATCTGTAATTGGCTGTGCTCCTCTTGGCTAATTAATTTGCCCTACAACCAAATTTACCCATTGCTATGGACAGTTTTATGTTGTTGCACCCACTGGCTTTGTGCATAAGGGGCAAGGAACCAACCCTAGATGTGAAACTGCAGTGTTTGCTCCCTTCTGGATGTTTCTCCTCTGCTCTTGGCACAAATTTGAATTTTAATTGAGAGCGCCTCAGTCTGGAGGTCTAAATCCCTATATATAGTTGATGGAGATGGGCATTTTTTGCTGGAAGTTGTGCCAAGGCCCCGACAGTTGCCCAAAGCTGTGCATGCCTCCCATAAGACTGATGCATATCTCAGCTCTCCAAACAGAGACAGCAGCCAGGAGCAGAGCTGTATTCCTGAACAACTAAAGGCTCTAAGATCATGGCACCAAGTGTCATGTTTTCTGCAGCAAGAGGGTTAAAGGATGCAAAGGAAAGCATTTCCCAGGGGCCAGAGGGACTTGGCTGAGTGCAAGCCTGGAAGGAAGGATGCGGTGGGCAGAGAGAGAGATGGGGCTGTAAATCCTCTTTATTTCTGCTCTGCTTTATTGAGTGTCTCTGCAATTTCTCTGTTTCAGAAACCAAGCACTTAGTTTACGTTCAGTAAAACCTGGCTTTTCAGGGCTGAAATGCATTATCCTGAGCCCCCACAGGAAGGAAAGGTCTAGGCATGTTCACTGTCAGACCCCAGCCAGTTTGGGGTCCTGTCATGCACAGAGACCCCAGTCACCCCAGCATCCACTTTGCATTACCCATGGTGGTCCTGGGGTCTGAACACATAACCTGAAAAGTCCCTGGAGCCAGAAAGCCATGCTGGCAGTTGGCATGTCCCTTACAAGGGAAGACACAGGGATGTTTGGGAAATGGGTGGCTGCCATAGGACGTGTGTGAGTGGGGGAGAAAGACAAGCCAGAACTTCGTGTTCTTCAGTCAAGCTGAAGAGTGGAATCACCTTCCCTCTCTTCATGGTAGCTGAAATAAAATTGGAGAAATCCACTCTTTCAGAAAATCCAGGGAAATAGGAGAAGTACTTCAGCTGCTGCTATGTCTGTGCTGCTCCACATCTCTGAAGGCAGCAGCAGAGCTGCTTGTTCTCTTCCTATTGCAAGGAAGAGAGATGATAGAGGAAAGGAACATGGCCATTTCCTTCATGATTTATCTCTTATGTGTGACTTATTGGTTAGAATATATGTTCAGGTGACAAGGAAAAGGAATAATGTAATTACTCCTGCCTTAGCTGCAAGCACAATGAATCTACCTGTTGTTCTCGCAGGGGACATCTAATTAAACAAGGCAGGGACTAGGAAAGGAAGGAAGGAAATAGCATGAAATATACATATCAGAAACCTCTATATAATGTTGCTTATTGCATAGCTGTTGAGAGCCTTGCAGGCTCATTAAGGTCTTACCTCCCTGCTTCTTCCCAAAGCCCTTTTGAATCCCCCTCCCTGCAGCACAATCATCCCAGGCTCTCTAAGGAAACAGGGGAATGCCACTTGATTGCAGCCTGGTGCTGGTTGAGCCCACTGTGCTCCCACCACACCCTGTGGAAACACGTTGTGCGAAATCAGAGAGAGAAAACAAGCCAAGGTGCTGCAAATGAATTTGGCACCATCCACCAGCACTTGTTTCCTTCTCTCCTCCGTTGAAAGCTTTTCTGGAGGCTGCCAGATGTGCCACACGGTAGCAGTGTTTTACTGTTAACCAGAACCACAAACACTATAAACAAAGGACTTTGAATCAGGATCCTCAAAAAACCACAGAAATCCCTAAAACTCTCAGATTAAGGCTTGCAGCACCTGGCCCTGGGAAGGAAATGACTGCACCCAAAATGCTGTCCACAGGCTGTTAAGGGTAATGCATATCTGTGTCTTGATGTATTTTTAGACACTCATAACTCAATAACGGGAGCTTATTTTTCCAGATCTTGCCCAAGTAGGATGTAGCTTATTTTATTATGTTTATGAGAACTAGAATGTGTAAATAAAAATTGGGGGGGAAAACCTGACACTGGGCCATTTGGGTTTTAAATAACTGTTAGAGTTTTCGACTGAGAACATCCAGCACTATTTTCACCAGGGCCGTGAGGAGTTGCTCCATCCAGTTTTGTCAGGCAGGGAGGCACAAGAAAAATCTCTGCTTTACCATATGTATTCCAGAAAACTTGAATGAGAAATAAGAGAGAAAAGAAGGGACATTCACAGGGGCTGCTCTGGATATTTTCCCCCTTGTTTCTCACTGGCAAATTACAGAATTATGACCAGCTCATTTAATGCATTAAAAAAGCCTTTTGAAACTTTAAAGTATCAAAGATACTCTGATAACACTAGAAAACCTCACACAATAGTAGACAGAAAAATGGGTAAGAGCTTTTATTATGGAATCATACAAAGCCAATGGGCTGTGCACAAAAAGGCATTTCAGCACGAAGGCTCTCTGTCCATCACTGGGGACATCAGCCCTCCAGCTATTTGTTCTGATGATAGCTCCTATGAAACTGGGGCTTTCTGGGAGTATGTGATTTTTGCCATTGACTCCAGCAGAGCCATGATTTGGCTGCTGAAGGTCTGAGGATAAAGGGAATGAGAGGAGAGCAGTGAGAGTGGGAAGGTGTCAGTCGGCTGGGTGGATAAAAGCAGCCAGAAGGAGGAGGTCAAAGCATCTATCTTTCTGCCAGCGCTGAACAATTTGGGATGGCAGAAGCAAAGGACCATCTGGGTGGTGCTGGGTATAGGACTGATTAGTGCCATGGGGAGCCCAGCTTAAGAAGCAAGCAGAGAGGTGTCGTTGGCTCTGTCACAGCATCTTTCCTTCAGGAGGAAGGAACAAGCTTTGTCTCCTGCCCTGTTAGGGTTCAGCCCATTTTGGGCAAGTCTGTCCCAAATTAGATGTTATCCAACTGCCCTGCTAAAACCCAGCATCAGCACTTGCCCTCTGATTCCCCAATTATGGCTGTTGCCAACCACTTCATTCTGCAGGGACCTCTGCCTCTTTAATGAGGCTACAGACAAGCAGAAATGCTTTGCTCAAAGGGCTATGGCTTTTTTAGCAGTATGAGGTATGCGCAGAGCTTTGAAAAGGCCAGAAACTCCCCTTGCAGGTTCAGGCTTCGCTCAGTTTCACTCACCTTATGTTATCCTTTATGTCATATGACCAGCATGTTCTCCTCAGAGCTCTGTGTACTCATCACAAATGTGCACATGGCTGGAAAGAAGGACTTTGGGTTGAGTGACAAAAATGGTGAGTTCACAGGAGGATTTGGTCATCACGTGCATGTAGTCAGTCAAAAGCTGGACTTGGAAAGGCTTATGGGAAGGAAATATTGATAAAAATGGCGAAGGAGGTAGTGGTACTGCAAGAGAGGAGGAAAGAAATGATTTATGATGAAGCCAAGGCAGCTGATCTGAAAGAGATAATTATTCTTCTATAACTGGCCAGGGAATGGGGGAGCCATTATGTGGATGAATGGAGGCAGCAGAAGCAATTTGTCAGCCTGACTTGTTTGAGTGAGTAACTTCAATTCCTCCTTGTCTTCTTCTAAGTGATTTTTCTTTCATCGTCACATAGGAATGTGTTTTACATTTCAAGCTCTCCTGATGCTTTCCTGAGTGAGGAAAGAGAAAAAGGAGGACTTTTGCATAAATATCAACCATGTTTTTTTGCAGCAGTGCCCACCGGTACTATTGAAACTACATGAACATTGTGTTAGTTATTCCCAGATTTGAGAGATTTCAGACTTCACTAGAAAAGATTCCTCCCCAAAGAAAATGTGGAATTCAAAAGACAAAAGTCCAGGAACAGAATATTTCATTGTTCTTTTCTGGTGGATGTTATTTATTTGCAGTTTTGACTAAAGTGAACAAAAGTTATTTTTAAAGTTTTCACTTGACAAACCCAAAGCCACATGGTGCCTGTTGTACATTACACTTATGCCCAAATGGCTGGGCTTATTTCTGAGGTCATTTTTGGGGACAGCTCATACATATTCTACAGTGCTAAATTCTACTTTCTTTAAGGACTGAGAGTCACCTCCAGGATTGGGAATAAAAGCCAGACACAGGGCTGGATGTGTATGAAGCATAGGGATGGAAGTAAAGCACAGGAAGAGGTCCTGTGGCTCTGCACCTGAACAAATCTTTCCTCCTGCACTTACCCCTGAGGGCAACCAACCCCAAAGGTGTCCCTTTTGTAAAACTTTAAACTGCTTGAATGTCATGAAAAAAGTCCTTCAGGAAAGATGTTGACAGAGCTCATCAGCATGGTGTCTCTTGTATGCTGAAGGTCCATGGGGATTCAAAATCATTTTTTTCCTTAGGCATTTTTCTTTAGACATTTGCTGGGAAGACCTGGCATACATGGACCTCCTGAGCTCTTGATGCTGTCTGCTCTCTTCTTGGTGTAGGCTTGTGGTTAGTCCACTCTCCAGGTGAGGGATCTCCACTCAATTCTTCCTTCTGCCCAAGCAGGTACACACCTACATCCCTGACTTACAGAAGAGTGCTTTGGCTGACAGCCGATGCTCCCTCACATCCAAGTTTTCGGAGGATGGGTCTATACCCATGGCTAGGAGTTCTGACTGCAAGGTGGAACAGAAGGACTTGGATCACCTCAGGTGAAGAACAGAATTGCTCTCCTGCTTCGGAGGTGCATCCTTTAAGGCTATTAGATAAAAGTTTAGACAGTGATGCAAGGAAAAAGCATTTTTCCTGGTTGTGTTTTACAAGAAAAAAAGCTTTGCCCTCAGGTGAACTTTCTGGCCCCTGGAGACTAAGTGACCTTCCAGAAGCCTTGAACAAGGGGAAGAGTATTTAGGATCATTTTCTTATTGCCTGGTTCGAGGTAGGTCCCTGTTAATCATCTTGGGTGCTTTTGACATTTATCTGAGAGGCCTCAGGATCCCCAGGTTCTTCCCAGGGCTCTTTGGTCCACTCCACTGTGGACACCAAGCATGCAAAAGCTAGTCACTGCAGTGCCTGATTTTTTTTCACTGATTTGGTCTTTCAGTGACCTTAAGGATTAGTGAGAATTTTTAGAGCACCTGAAGTTACAGCAGCTTTTGGGAAATGTTCCCTCTGGCATAAGCCTGGCTTCAAGCACAGGGAGAGCCTGTCCAGCTCCAGATACTGCACATGGATATTTTCCAGTGACTCCAAAAGGGAACTCTAAGTGCATGCTTTCAAACACTTTTCATGCCTACTCCTTGTTAGGTGCTTAAACTAAACTCCATCATCAGTGGTTCCTCAAAGAGTAATTATTCCAAGCCCTCACAAGTCTCAGCAAGGAAATTAAAGACTGGGTGCCCCTATGGTTTTCTTTTAAGGCTCTGGTCAAGCTCCTGAGCATTCTGCCCCCAAATGCCCTTGCCAGTCCCCTTTAGCGACCTCCTCCTTACTTGTAGTGTGGCCACAGTTCCCTGTAGAGAAACAGGCACTTCTGGGGGCAGACCTTCAGCTGACCTGCTCTGAGTGCCTTCCTTATGATGAAATTAACTGCATGCCAAAAATGCCTGTTACTCTTCACTTGCTGTGAAAGGTGACAATCTCAGATGCATCCAGGTTAACTGGGCACACCTGATGTGACTTCCCGAAGACCTTTCCTACAGTAGTTTGAGAACAGCAGAAAAACTGATGCAAGACTTCGTCACCTTCTTTCCCTCAGGCACAGTACCTGGGAGGCAGGGAGGAGGAATGGCAAAGGGGGGTGTGTGATTTACTTGATCCCCTGGCTGCTGTTTAGGTAAGTCACGTTTCTTGTATTTTTTTGCCTGGATGAGCTCATAAGTGCAAATACTTGCAGCTTCAAATGTGTCCATTCATTATTGAACAGGAAAGGGTAGCAGAGCACTTCTGTCAAAGGCTGGAAATTATAAAAGAAGACGTAAGTGATGGTAGTAAAAACCAAGCTGTTATCAGAGGAAGAAGGGGGGTGGGGGAACGAAGGCAAAACTCTTGCACTTATTCCTCTGAGACACAATTAAAACCCTGAACGAAGATTTTCGGAAAGGACCATGTTATTCCCTCTGTTTCATGTGCCACACTCAAAATGAATTATGAATTTGCAGCAGAGGGAAGTCTTTCATCCAAGCTTAGCTATTTGACTCAAAGTTTAAAACTAATGAACCCTCGGGGTCCCCTTCTGCTTGAGCACCAGTGCAAGCCCGAGACATCTTGACTGGTGTGGGAAGGTTGAGTGGTAGAAAGCCTGGGTGAGGGGAGGGAAAACACCACCTCAGCAGGGCATAGATGTGCAAATTCAGGCTTGAGGTGGTTCAGAGTGAGACCGACCATCTGGGACTAGCTGCTAACCTTCAGAGTTGTTGCTACATGCCCAGAGGGAATGCCCTCTCTTTCAAAGACACCTAATTAATTTTTCATGATGGTTTGGACTTGGCCTTCCCTATCCCTCCTCCCAGAAACTGTTGGACATGCTGTGGAACAGAGCTATTAGAGGTAATTCGTGATTTATAAATAATAAACATGTATCTCAGTTTGGAATATGAAATAAGACATTTGGAAATTAAAAGTCTTTTTTATATGGCAGATTCTTTTAGTTCCTTTCCCTTAAGTGTAAAAAATAAAAATGCAGGCCCAAAGCTTGTAAAGATTCAGATAACCCATGAAAAATGGACAGTGCCTTTCTTCAGCTAAAAGAATTCCTCTCTGTCAACCTAAATGCACTTTTATGTAATGCGTTTAACCAGATCAGGACCCAGGGCAGCCTGAAAATGAAAACACCAACCACAGAGCTTACGCCTGGAAGCCCTATGACATCTTTCTCTTCATTTGATAAGACTGACACATCCCATTCTTGGCATAAAATAATCATCGTTATGTTTCTAAACAGTCAAGAATTTGAGAGTTTAAAAATTCCTGTGTGGAGATGAAGTTTTCTATTCATTGTAGGAGTTAAGTCTTTTTATTTGAGAAGTTAACGTGATATTGACTTTGTGCAGGGGAAAAATATGTTGCCATATTGTGATAGATGCAAAGAGTGAAAAGGCTTCCTAAAAGGAGATTAATATTTTTTATTCATTTTAAAAACATTCTCAGCAAATCTGTAATTGCCCAACATGTGAAGTTTTTTTCTCTGAGGTTAAACATTTCACCCTGTTCTTCTTGCAGCTACAAGTTTCTTTCTTTCCCTTTCCAAACACATACATAAGAGAAGAGTAATGTTATTCCTTGCTATGAAGTGTTAAAGTTAGGTAGCAGCTGTGATGGTATCAGCCAATATGTTGCTTTTAATGATCTCACTCATACATTATGAATGAGGAATTTGCAAGGCAGGAAAACACAGTGAACATAATCTTTAACTGTTCAGCTACTAAAGAGCTTTCTACATGGAAGTTACAGTCCCTGTGACTTTTCTGTTCGGAAAAACGACTTGACATCAGGCTTGGCTTTACATCAGTGTAAATCAGAGATGTGGTCAAACCACAAGCCATGTTAATAGATTTCCAGGAGTTAAAAACACCAAACGAGCCAACCTTTAGATGCAGTCCACTTTGTTACACCCCCATAAAATGAACCCATTAATTTCAAAGCAGCATGTTTGCCCCCCGGATCCCACAGCTTGGCAGATGTGCCAGGAGTTTTGATACCTACATTTAGCAAATGGAGGTTCTTTTGGGGTGCACTGCTTGGTTTGCATCTCTTATTTGAGATGACACCAGAAAAGAGTGTGCTAAGGGCTTCGGGACTCCTCTGTCAGTCACTAGCTCTTCCTTATTCAGGGCTGGATGAGCCACACTGGGGAGGCTGAAACACCCAGCCTGACCAGCACTGCCAGTCAGGCACCAGTGGATGTGGGCTCTAAGGCGCTCAGAGGGGCTCCTTGGCCCCATGTCCCTGCTCAGCTGGGTGCCACTTTCCCTGGCAGACAGGCACTGCCTCTTCTTGCTGCTTAGGGTTTTGCCTTTATTTCCTTTTTCCTCTTGGTCAGTTATTTCCCTCCTTCCCCTGGAGAATCAGGATCTGGCTGTAAAGGCATCCCATAAAATGCTCCAGACAACTGGATTATTTGTTCTTTATTCTTGGACTGATATTTTAGCCCTGATCCCCCAGAGACAAGAATCAGCTGCGGACTTCTCCAAGGCTGCCAGAAGCTGCTGCGACTCACACCCTGTCCTTCCTGCCTTATCACTGCCGGACGTGAGAATGAGATTATTCCTTTGGCCTTACAACAACCTTTTGGGTCCCTGTAAAATGTGACATCCCCAACCCCTCCAGCCAGGCTTCTAGTCCTTGGGTTCCTGGAGTGATTGGTGCTGACTGACCCATTACATGACCCATGGCCCAAACCCTGGCAGTGTTCAAGGCCAGGTTGGGTAAGGCCTTGACCAACCTGGTCTAGTGGGAGGTGTCCCTGCCCATGGCAGGGGGGTTTGAGACTAGATGAGGTTTAAGGTCCCTTCCAACCTTAACATTCTATCATTCTATGATGCTGTGTCCCACCACAACCACTCCTGTGCAGGAGCCCACCATGGGCACTGAGGGCTGTCACTAAATCACAAGCTGATATCTCTTCTTCTTGCCTACAGAATATTTTGCTACAACATAGGGGACAATCACAATTCCCTTAATAGAAATTAGTCTGTTTCCATCCTTCCACTCTAAGAGTTTTCTAATTATATGGCGATGTATCCCCTTTCCTTCATATAGCATTGCAACGCTATCCTTGCTTATTAAAGGATTTGGAAGATTTTTGCTTACTTGTATTGATTGCATAACAGAGGCATTTCCATGTCCTTCAATTTGGGATCAGAGAACAGGGAACACAGAGCTTTTTCCCATGCTCTTCTTATGCTGGTCAGCCAAGGGTAGTGGAGGGGAACACAGCAGAGGAGAAAGAAAGAAAAAATAATTCCAGTGAGGAAAGGAGATGCTTGGAAGACACTTCTGCAACCTTTGAGTCTGAATTTTCTTTGTGTGAACTCTCCTAAAATTAAAGCAGGAATCACAGGGAGAAATGATGCAGACAGTGCTTTGCAGGAAATTAAATTAGATCATAATTTCTCTTACTAATTTTAGGAAACCATGACTCTAGATATATTTCTGGATTATATTTATATGCAAATATTTTAATATGGATGATATACTGGAACATGGGTATTCATTGTCCTACTAAAAGAAAAAAAGAAAAAGAATATTTACATCCGCTTCAGGAGACAATTTGTGTATGGAGGGCAGCCAGAAGGAGAATCTCAGAAATGATGATTTTATCCCTTGTAGGCAGGTATGCCGAGCCACTCCTGTCTTCACAGCATGGCACGCACTCAGGAAGAAAAAGAAAAACATAATGCAATCACCTCTCGGCAGGGTTCCCTTGTTCTTGGCATAAGGATTACTGAAGACAAGATGGGAAACACAATGTGCAAAGCAAGAAGAAGACGAGCAGAAGTGCAGCCCACTGTTCCTTTTGGTGCTGCACACGCCTGCAGAACATCCTCACACACATTGTGTGAGCACCTAGAATAACGTACGGTATGGCTGGCTGCTTGCAGCTCTCTGGGGCAGCCACCAAATCTACATCTGGGTCCTCTCCGTCCTGCGCCCTGACGAGAACACCTTGTATCAGAACACAGCCTCCATCCCCACTGACCATTCACACCAAGCCAGGCAGTGACCCTGCAGGAATGCCCTCCCCAGGTCTCCACTCCTTTGGGCACCTGCACTCTGACCAGGTGAACACAGTGGTCCTGAGCTCTTCTGCTGGCCAGGCCTGATGCCAGGTGAGCTGGGAGAGGGGCAGCTGAGTCAGATTTGTTTAGAGGAGTTTCAAGTGGTGCTGGGCTCTGGGAGGGTGGTGAGATCCCTGCCTTCAGTGGGTTCAGTCCTTCCACAGAAGATGAAGATTAAACAGAGATTGCTACAGGAGCATCTGTCATCCAAAGTTTCTGTTGAAGTCACCTCTCAAAGTCAGAAGATGCAAATTTAGGGCTATGCCTTAAAGAAACCCACTCTTGGCCACAACACCAGCTCTGTCCTCCTTCAGCCTCCTTGCAGACATGTTCTCTTACAACCAGTGGCAGTGATCCAAGGCTAGATGTGATAAAGTGTGACCTTACTTCCTATTCCTATTCCTCTGGATTTTTTATTAAATCCCTCTGCCTCCCACTTCCCACTTTGAGTGAGACAATGATTCATTTGATTATACACTCATTTACTTATACTTTGCTTTCCCATTCTCTGCTTCTGTATATTTTATGTCTTTACAACTTCTACAACTAAAATCATCTTTAATTAAGACATTTCTTCTAATCTGAACTTTTGACACCTTAACCTGCATTTTTGTCATCCTTCACTATTATAGTTAGGTACTTCCAGAAGAGACAGTTGCCTGCTTTTAATCACAATGCTAATATTTACATATTAGAAAAATGGTAATTCTAGTTTCTATTGAGAAAAATAGGAAAAGATCTTTGAATAAAAGACACAGGGTCTGTAAAGAAGACTTTGTGTACCACTGCATACCTGGGATGGATGCACTTGACCCATTAACCAAATTAGGCAGTTTGATACAGCCTCCAAAGCAGATAAAGGCCTGAGCCATAGATGGGCCAAGAACTCCTCCAGGAAACACTCAGAGGAACAGAGTGACCCAGCGAGCATCAATTCATATCAGCTTGGAACACCAATCATGCAATTAACAGATGAATAGAGGGTGGTTTTTCCAAGACTCATTTGTCAAGGAACAAAGAAATTTCTGGGTACAAGGAGTTTCATGCACACTTTTCCCTTTGTATGCAATTTGACTGCAGGCCAACCACTTTATTCCATAAATGTGACAGCCTAAGTGAGCCTTCTCTGAGCTCTCCCTGCCAGGCAGGATGGCTGCATGTCAGGGATCTGCCCTTGAGCTGGGACACCTCTCAGGGTTGCTCCTTGAGGCGGAGTGACCTTCTACTAACAACAGATCTTTGGATGAATCCAGTTCCAGTTCTCTCTAAATTGTCACTGGACTGCATACCTGGTGATTCTCCCCTTGAGCAGGGCTTGATACTCCTTACCTGAGATGAAGAGAACCTTCCTTGCCTAGGGCACAGGAGCCCCTTACTCACAACAGATCTTCAGTAAGTGCCTGACAGAATGATGAATTAATACTAGTGAAACCCATGCAGCCAATTCCATTAGACATAAACCCATGTCCAAAGTCCAAGACTAAGATGGGTCCTACCTGCACCTAAGCTCCATAAGGACTTTAAAAAGCAAGGAGGTCCACTCTGAACCTTGTGCCTCAACAGCAGGGTCTCCCTTACCCTTTTGCATATTCAGTATGTGTTTAATAATAATTCTAGCTTGATTCTAACTTGATTTTCCTGTGTATGTTTCTCCCATGTAGTAAATAACAGAGTGAACCTTCCCATTGAACTTTGTTAAGTCACGCTTTCACAAACTCATATTAAACCCACTTTTGTTAATAATACCTTTGGTGGTAATTCTTTAAGAGATTTAAATCACTCATCCATGACAATACCATCCCACCTACTGTCCTCCATGAGGCCGTGCAGTGCAGATCTCTTGGTCCTGCTGTGCAGACTCCTTGTACTGTAATGACATAGAAAATCAAATGAAAAAAAATAAATTAATAATCTGCTGCAGATTTCTCATTACCAATAAATATCTTTGGGCTCTTTTGATGGCTGCAGCACATTGCAGTTTATCTAACTGCATTCTCTCTGCCACTTACTTACATTTTCTTCTCCTTCACAGGAAAAATAAAATATTTTCTCAGGCTGACAGACAAGGATTCATGTTCTGCTCTTTCAGTAATTTGGAAAATAAAAATATACCGCTCACAGCTTTTTGTTATTTTTAACAGAACTATATTTTATCCTTTCATGTCAGAAGCGAGACAGATTAATGGCTTCTGGAATTTATTTCCAATGCTGATTTTGCTTCCAAAGTTTTGAGAGTGATGAGATGGATCTGCAGTCCTCTCTCCACCGGGAAAGGGAAGTGCATCTGTTCTTGCTTTGTCCTCGGAGTTGCCAGAGACGGTGTCTGGATCAACCATCCATTCTCTGGCAGTGCATGTAGTCAGCCGGCAACACGGGCCAGAGGGCCCTTTTCTGCTGATGTAAATGATAATTGGCCTGGAAATGCTCTAATACACTGTAAGGAGCCAATAACCCCTCAGTTTTCTGAGGGAACAAGAGGGTTTTAAATCATCTTTACTTTGCATGTCCTTTAAAACTTGTGCTAAGCAAAGATTAGACTTAAAGCCCTCGGCTTACTGCTCTGGCTGTTACTCTGGTTTCTGCTGTGCTGGCTGTCCCCATGCAGAGATACACAGCAGGTGTGCTCAGCCTGTGGCTTTCTGTCCTAAACAGGATTGCAGTGCTGAGCTTCACATGTGGCCATACTTCCTTACCAGGGAGCTGCTGCCTCTGCCTGGTCCTGCTGCAAACAGGAAGATCCATGACACGATCACCCAGTACTACCAACACAGACACAGGTTTCTGGATGGCATTTTGCATGGCTTCCTGGAGATGCCAGTCCAGAACCAAGATTTTCCAGTTACAAAAAGCACAACGTAGCCAGAGATATCGAGGGTGTGTCCAGGGCAGCTTTCCCAGTGCCCTCAAATAGGAGAGACAAGAGGATGAGGTTGCACAGTGGGAGCAGGAGCAAAGGCTGCTGCTGGCTGCATTGGAGATGTCTCCCTGCTGGTTACCATTTGCTGTGGAAGCCAAATCAGTGTTTGCTCCGATGTGGTTTTCGGTGTGACGTGGAGCAGGAAGAATAGAACATCTCAGCTCCAGAAGAAACCACTTTCACCGACTTTCTGACACAACAGATGCCAAAGCATCAATTGCTCCTACAGCAATTTCTGCATTTCCAAAGTTTGTAGCTGAGCTGGAGCATCTTTTGTAATCCAGGCTTGATTTAGATTCTCCAGGTGATGGTGAATTCACAACGTCATACACTAAATTGTTCTAATTAACTCAATGGTTGAGAATTTATGCCTTATCCTTTATATGAATTTATCTCTCTTCAGCATCCAGCTACAAAATCTTATTATGCTATTGTCAGTGAGATTAAGGTTTTCTCTCCACACAGGTACACAGCGTAGCATTAATCTACTCAGTTTTAGACACCTGCAGTGCACATCTATATCTGCATTAGTTGTCAGTGATCCTTTTACGGTCAAAGGAGAGAAGTGAAGGTTAGCAAGGTGTGAATTACCTCCCTTAAAATAGATGTCTAGCACAGATCAGATGAACTACCCTGCCTCTTTCTTTCAGACTGGATGGCCAGCTCTGTCAAAACTTAAGGGAGATGAACCTTCACAGACTAGAAGTAGTCACCACTTAACCTAGAGAAGCTATTTGGACTAAGTTATACTTTAACCTACAGGAGAAAGAAACCCCTATGAAACTGATAGAGATGCTGGGCATCAAGGGTACTGCCTAGGAAGATTCAACCCTATTGTTCATTGTATCTGCAAATGGTAGCTGGTGGCTGGAAATTACTTTCATCTCCCTGCAGAGAGTCAGTGCCATGTTCATTTGTCACTTTGGTCCCATATGAGCTTTCGGGTTTAAGCATGTGTAAATTACACCTGTTTCCAGCTTTCAGTGATTCAGGGTCACCTGCAATTTATCTGGCTTCACCCCAAGTACATTAAATGGAAGAAAGAGTGTTGTTTTTTAAAACTGAGAAAACTAATAGGCTAATATTTCCTTTATTTTATCTGATCAGATTTAGAAATTGCTTCTGCTTCAGCCATGGAGGAGAATAAACTATTGGGGTTATATCCAAAGAGAGTTCAAAGTCTGGTTTATCACTGTACGGAGAAATGGGTTAAAATCAATAAGATTCAACTTTAATTGATTTCCTATAGGGAAGAGTCTGCTCTATAATATCTGAAAGCCATTAGTCAATGTGTCTTTGAAGTATTAAATTTATTATAAAAACCCTGAAGATATTCTATTTTAAATACATGGAAGCTTATATGCTTACTGGATTATAGCTGTGTATTAAATATAACACTCACCCTCTAATGGATCACAGCAGCGTTTTCACACTACTTATCATTATTCTGAATCTCATCTTGCTCCTGCAAATTCACACAAAAGGTACCTATAAAATGCCTATCTGGCATTATGCCCACTTAATTATCACCTCAGGGACTATTATAATGGGCACATGGGGTTCTCCTTTGAGAGTACAAGGCCTACAAAATAGCATCTCTTTATGCTTTGATGTTTAGGACCTTCCTTCAGATGCCCCAGGTGTCTGGTAAAGGGTCCTGCCTTTGGAGTGGTGTTAGTGGGTGATTTTGCACTTGTCTGTGGTTGTGTCTAGTTTATATTTACTGTGCTTCACACAACTAACCTTTTGGTAGCATTTCTTGGAGGTGCAGTTAGTTTGTAAGGAGAAAAACAGTGTCACCTTGTCCAGACCTTTACAGGTGCAGCAGAACTTGGACTTTGTCATTCCAAGTACCACGCTGAAGCTGCTACAAAAACACAAGCCAGGCAAAAGTCTGACTCAGTTCGTGTCCCTTACCTGTGTTTTGCACTAGCATAAAGCAAACAGCATCTCAATTTGTGACTGCAGGCTACATCTACTGATTAAACTCCCTGAGTCTAAGTACTCCTCACAGCTTTATCAGTGGGATGTTTGATGGAGCTTCAGCCAACCTAGCAAGAAGAGAACTTCTGGGATTCCTGCCTGACACTTGCCACCTACACTAGCTGTGTAGGACTACCCAGTGTAGGATATAGGACTGATTCTATGTCCCTCTTAGCTGGAAAACCTGGGACAAATGATGCAGTAAGAGCAAAGCTCAGATATTACCCTATTTCATTACAGCTTCAGTCAGGATTTCCCCTGAAAGCAGAGAAGGAACTTTTGTAGTAAATAAAAACACTGCATTTCAAAAGCTCCTAAGGCGTAAATTTACAAATATTTCTTCTACTGATGATGAAACATGCCCAGGCCCATTAACAGAGAAAACAATTTATTCCCAAGAAATAAAACTACTGAATGATGAAATACTAATTTAGACCATGACCTTTGTGTCAAATAGATTGCCTTTCTGTTTATGAACTAGAAAAAATGGGTTTTTCTCTTTATCCTTTTAAAACTTCTTTAGCAATGTTAAGACCTTCTCAAGATACTGCTTTGACAGTTCTAATTCATGAGCTGGGGAGCTAGTTATTAATTCCTTTTCTTACTTAAAATCTTTGATAGATCAGAGATTTCTCTCCTATCTTATTTGGTTTTTGAAGGTGGGGGTGAATGGAGTTATAGGGAATATTCACGGCTCTGTAAGAGTCTCAACACAGAACAGGCAGAGCACACTCAGGCACACAACGAGGGAAAAAAATCTACTCTCAAATTTCCTTGCAGTGTTGGCCCTGTGGTCATTTGACCTGGAAATAATTTATGTCAAACTGTTAGAAATAGGGAATTTCCTAGGTGAGTGTAAACTCCTGGGCACAATCCATTCCTCCTCACCTCTGTGAAAGTGGAACTTGCTCAGCACCACGGGGAGCTGATCCTGCCTGCATGGGCACTGCAAAATGGCATAGTGCTGGGACTTGCAAGGGGTACAGTTCTCTCCTACAGGACATTTTGGGATACTAAATCCACACTTATTGTCTCTGGACATGCAAACCCTGAAGACTTCTGACCCTTAGTCTTGCACCTCCTTTTAAGAGGTATTTTCTCTTGTACTAAGGTGGAATTGGAGATATGATGGTGCGACTTTCACACCTGGAACTGCAACAGGGCTGGATTAAGAGCATAGAGCTGTAGGGTGGAATTATCAGAGGATGAAGCTAAAATCTTGGTTCCCCAGGGTCAGATATGGATAAATAAATCCCAGCGAAGGGATGCACCATTTCACTGGTGTCTCGGAGAACCAAGGTGCTTGATATGGAAAAAATGTTCATCTCTATTTCTCCCCAAGGACTCTTCAGATTGGTTTTGCTCATGTACCTTATATTTATTCTCAATGAACAGAGAGCAGCAATGGTTGTTCTTCAGAAATAAAACCTGTTCCCCAGAAAGCTCAGAAACCTTGCACACTTATGTACAAACCACTCCATCCATTTCTGAGCTTACAAGTGCCATGTAAGGAGAGTATTGACTCCCTGGGAAGGGCAGGGGAGGAATGAGAAGGAGTTTCACCCAAACAGGATAGGTTTGCTCTTCATTACTTGCTCTCATTTAAGAGGCTGCAGTTGTTCTATCAGGGCTGAGGCAGCAGCACCCTCAAGAAGTCTCTGTAACAATCACTTCCTGATAAAAAGTGCCTACAAAATTACAAAAGTAAGAAAGCAGTGAACAAGCTCCAAAGACTGAAGCAAACCTCTTGGTTTGCTGTTTGAAGGAAGTTTTGGAAGTCCTTTCAGAACAAATAAAATTATAATTTTCATTTTAAAGGACTTTTTTTATCTTAAAATTAAATTTGGGCAAGTGTTGCACTAAACTATCATTTCAAAATGTAAAAGTCAACATACATTATTTTAAAGACATTGAAACAAGCTATTATGTGTATTTTCATCTTTTGTTTGGGTCATTCTTCTTTGTAAAATTATTTTTTCTATTCTAAACAAGCATACAGGTAATTTGACTGACACAAAAGATATTTTTAATTATACAGTGTTTGCCTGAAAAAAAAATTCTCCAATGCTTAAATAAAAGCTTTTTAATAGTAAGTAGAAGAAAGAGCAATTCCCTACAGCCTAAATAACTTTACATACAAATGTTGGAAGTGGTTGACTAGAGCAAACAACTAATTTTAATTTATTCTTCATTTTCTTAGGAAAGAACAACATTTTAGACTTTTGAAGCAAATCGTATGACGAATTTGGCAGGTTTCCTCCTATAATATAGAGTGATTTGAAAACTGATTTGCTGACTTATCAAATGTTTCTCCTTTGCAAAACTGAACCAGAGTGTTTTCAGTGACTATTTGGATTATGCAAAAGATTCCTAAATATTAATAGATGTTTCTGACCTTACTGTTTGTGAGTGTTTTGATGGGAAATGGAAAAGTCTGGAAAAGATAAAATCAGGTGCTCATAATGGAAGCAGAGGAATAGAGGGAAGTGTTTGATGGTACTCAACAAATGACAGATTCATTGCTTGATATGTATTTCTGACTCAAAAGTACAGAATTGTCAAAATGTTGATGCAAGTCCAAAACAAAAAGAGGGGCCTGATGCAGCAGGGAATTAAAAATCTCTTCCATGAGAAAAATCATCTTTCTCCATGCTTGGATGCTGTGGCAAGAGGGCATGTATAAATATAATGCAAGTAAATAATATATTGATTTTGCTGTTAAATGTTATAATATGTTCTTTGTTGCTCCAGGAAAGGTTAATCATGTTGCCCAAAAGAGAAACATGCTATTATGTTCTAAACTATTCCTGAAGCTAATGAAAGTACATTTAAAAGGTATTACCCTAAGCTACAACAGAGCGTAGGAGAGCTTAACAACTTAGCTCACAACACTATAAGAAAGAGGCTTCACTGCTTATATGGAGGGCCAGACTTTGCCAAATGAGGTTTAAAAAAAAGTTTATTTGTTAATGTGCCAAAGGCATCACCAACCCCCTCACTTGTTACCAACCTCTGGTTTTCAGAATACCAATGAGTTTCCTTCCTTTCTCCCCTTCTTTGGAGTGGTAGTAGCATTTAATGTGGACTGAAGCAGACACTTTTAAGGAAATGAGGAATTTAGCAGTTCATGTTGCCGTGGTGAATCACTGTTCCATGTTTCTCTGTGCTCCTGACTAACCTTGGATGCACCCTATGTTTGGTGCCACCACCCTATGGTCATCCACTAGACAAGGTATCTAGTCAAAGAAATCCCTGTTGTACCTGATCGAAGGAAACAGGCACTTGTAGAGGCCTGTTTTAGGATGGGATGAATAACCCATTAGAAAAACTGCTTTCTCTTGACTACAGTCTCAGCAGCCAGTTTAGAACAAGTAGCTCATTTTCAGACAACTAAAGGTAGATGGCTTAGCTTGAGGCTAAAATATCTAAATATTGGTGTTTGCATTTGAACTACCTGCTTAAACTGCTCTTTCAATCAGGGCAATTGAGGTTGATGCCATCACTAGAACTAATGGAGCGATGAACATACTACTAACTGTCAAATCCTTCTCCAGGCTTCTCTGACCATAAAGATAAGGGCTGCAAGGTAAAACGGACCAATTAATGCATTTTAAACAAAAAATAAGATTTAGTTCAATAATTAAGGTCTATTAATTTGTTAAAAACACAAATAATCAGATATCCATGAACACCATATTCAGGGTTAACACTAGCAATATAACAAATAAACCACAGTAGGAGACATTAACACAAGTTTAATATACCACTACAAACTTCTAAACACCATTCCATAACCAATCTCCTAAATCCCAGTTTTGCAGCCACACCCCCACTTCCCCATCCTTAGGGAAGGCTTCTGAGGTATTTAGAACCAGTTGATGTGTTCTGGTGGAGATGACATTGGACCTGTGTGACATTCACATCATTCCGGGATAGCAGATGGAGGTCAGATAGGATAACCCAAAACACCTCAGATGACACTGGACACCAACATCTAGGCAACTCAAGCCAAGCTACATGCTCTTCTGTTTTCTTCACATGTGCATCAGTGTCAGCATTCAGATGGTCTGTGATCAGTCCTAGAGACTTAATCCCATTATCTCATGAAGTGCATGAAAACATTCAGATTTCATGTCTTGCTGCGTCTACAGGTTTTCTGCTCTTGAAGATGACTAATAGTTTTCTTCCCTCTATCTAGAGTTCCTCCTTCAGTGAAATAGAAAGGTAGCTCTGCAGGCTCCATGCTGCATCCCTCCACCTCCCTTGCCACTAAGTACAATTTTCCTAAAAGCCGGGGAGGGAGTGATGGAGAGACAGGAGATATATCCAAGAGTGCAGGATGCCTGAGTGCTGAGGCATGCCCTTTTTTGAGAAATTGTCAGTATGTGAATTGATTTCTATTTCAGGGAGATCAAAGCTGGCCAGCAATTAACCATTTCCAGGAATTACTGGCTGACCCCTGCAGCGTAATGCACAGGGAAGACATTTTCACTGCCAAGCATGCCGTTTCATTCAGTTTTGGGTAAGGAATGCCAATTAGCTAGGCAGGGTCAGATTCTGGCATCAGTGCAATCAGTCATCCCACAACCTGTTCTTTCTTTTGGGGTCCCTGCATGAGGGAAAGCAGCAAATGGGAAAGGGGGTGTCACTAGGCTCTGCCAGGGTGGGATGGTACAGCCCTGAGAGAAGGCAGTGCATCCTGACCTCCTTAAACCAAAACTCAGTGTGTCCCTTGGGCATATTTTATAAAAGAATCCAAGTTGTGTGTTCTTCACATCTGGAAAATATCCCCTCTACCTTCCTTTGTCCTTCATTCCTCCCCTGCCTTAGAATCACCCATTTCTTCTGTATCTTTTCATCCATACTTCTTCAGGAACATTTACTGAGTTACCTGGGGATTAGTGGTTGTGATTCACAGTGGGAAGATCCTCCTTGCAGCACCCCATAGCTATGGAACACTGTAGAGTACAGTAGAGGAACACTGCTTGTTTCTCAGAAGCAGAAGGGAGGAGGGAAGACTCATTTAAATACATATGACCCCAAACTGGGAATTTGGCTCTGTTCAAGATTGACACTGAACACTGTGTAATGGCGAAAGCAGCCTCTTTTCCCTTTTCCTTTTCAGACTGGTTTTGTTTCTATAATGATCCTAGTCAAAATTATCATTTCAATCTTTTTCAGCTAAAAGGAAAGACTTTTTAATGACATGGAAGTTTTGATGGAACTGTTTCCATTTTTATTTCTTCTAAAAAAAGAGCTAAAGCAAACTTTTTAAATTCGTGAACAGAAATTGAAATACACGACAAAGAACAACATTTTCAATGACATTTTTCTTTCTTGTAATGTAAAAAAGATTTATATATATATATATATGTATATACATATTTATATCTTCCCATAGCTGCTGTCACAAAGAAATGCAGAAGAAGCTTTCAGAAATATTACAGCTGAATTTTCTTTTTCAAAGCTGGAATGGGGACAGATGATGCTGTTCCTTCTCTCCCAGGGTCCTCACCAGGAGAGGAAGGATGGTTGCAATATTTACTGTATTCATCTGTGAAGTCTCCGTGGAACATGTCCTGTAACTTAGTGCTGTAGTTTTGAAGAAATTCAAAGTATTCTGACATGCACTGGTAGTGAAGAGGTAAATTAAGAAGACCGATTTTAGGAAAACCTAAATCCACAAGGCAGTTCAAGGGCTGGGAGGATGCAGTGTCCACCAGTGGTACTCACATCATCTGCAAGTTATCTAGTAGTGGCATTGCGGCAAAACTAAGGATTTACCAAGAACTGGCCCATCTGTCATTTCTTTCATCTCCTGAACATCCCTATCTCCATCATTCTTCCTTCCCTCCTGCTTCCCATCTCTTCTCCAGACCACCTCCCACCTACATCCTTGTAACTTCCAGAGACAGAGCTCAGACTCTTGACTTAGAATCACAACCCAGGAATTGCCATATCCTTTCTTGTGCTCTTCGCAAATTCCTCTCTGGATTAGGTACTTTTTATGCTGCTATAAACTGTGATGTCCCTCACCCTTCACTTTGAGATGGATCTCTTTCCACCTCCCCTGTCTCCATCTTCTCCACTGCTTTAAAGTTTAGCCTTTTTTTTCTGGTAAGACTTCATGCTTTTCTTGGTTTCATCTGATCCTTTTCTAATTGATCAGTCTCCTTTGCTTCCACATTATATCTTCACCTGAGTGCTTTTGGAGGTCTTCTGGAACTACCTCTTCCCATTAAAAGGAATTGTGTATTGCTGTCTGCATAGCTACCATATCCTCCTCTTCCAAATGCTATCCTTCCTGAGTGCCCACAGATGTTACAGACTCATAAATATTAAGCCCATGAGCAACCACCAAATCCTGTTGTCTGACTTCCCATTAAGACCTCAGGACACTCCATTTCATGTGTTTAATTCGCTACTCTAGTGATCCATGTTTTATCTCCAGTAACATATCTACAGGCAGAAAACAACATCCCTCTCATGTTTCTTTCTGATAATCCAGATGGATCCAGCTCTCTAGGACTTGGAGACACAAGCATTTTCTGGAGCCATCCCTTCATTTCATATGTGGTTTCTACAATCTCCTCAAATTCTGAGCAGCTGTAACACCAAGAAGTGCACCCATATTCCAGCACTGCACTTTGCACCACATCCTGGACGTCAGGATCCTGCACAGAGGACAAATGTCTTCCCTGCTCCTTCTTATAACTGATTTTGCAGCTAAAGATTAGATTAGAAAACTTATAACCACGACATCTTTTGGAGTACAGGATGTGATACACTTGAGCAGCTTCTTCATTATGAATCTGACAACCTTGCCAGAATTAGTGCTTTACAGAATATAGTTTCAGCATGTTCCATGTAAGTTTAATCGGCTTTCTCTGTTCCCAGATTCTGTACCCTTCTGTGAAAAAAGTCAATTTGTTAGGGTAGGCCCAGGTTAACAAGCAAACAAGATTGCTTTGATGACTGATTTACTCCATTAACACTTTTGCATGATATAAATATTTCTTGGCAGTTTTGTGATATTTTAATTACTCATTTGATAATTTAATTGATTAGGTGGCTGGATACTGCTTGGCCTAAAACTGAAGAAAATTTGTCAAGCATGTTAGATACAGGTGCCTCTTCCTGCTCCTTCTGATAACAGAACAACATTCCTTATGAGACAATTATGTCTGTTCTGGGCCACAACTACCCATTTCCAAACCCCCTTCTGAAAACTGGCCCACCTCAGTACTTGCTTTTCTCCTGTTTCTGGCAGCCTTTCTTTAAAAGCTCTTCATAATGTTCTTAGGGATGTATTTTTTTCTCTGATGTCTTTATATACATTTATATTTTTCCTGCACCTCATTAACTTCTCATTTATATTGATTGCTAGCTACTTTCCTTTCTTTCCCTGCATTTATTATATATTGCTTTTTTATTTCCAGTTGCTGCCTTCCTTCCCTGCTGATCTAGGATGGCCTTTTGCCAACGTTCTCAGCTTGACATCAGTCAGTCTGCTGAGATGCTGAGACTATCAGCCGCCATCCTGACCAATATTGTCTCCTTATTTCTTGCTTTCTCCCTTTCCTCTTAGTCAGTCTGTCTGTCTCCAGCTACTGTCTCTTATTTAGACAAAGAGGCTTTTAGTCAGAGATTTCTGTCTTTGCACAGCATCTACCAGGGCTTGATCCACTGCAAGAACTCAATAACCCCAAGCTATAAATGGATGTGCATGGGACGAACAGCAGTAACTGCTTTGGAAGGTACCACCCTTCAGCTGCAACACACCGGGTGACCATGAGACCACACTGAGATCATTTAGGCATGAGGAAAGCAGAGCAGCTGAAACTCCTGCTGAGGTGCTTTCAGCAACCCTGCTTCGCTTTGCACTGAAATTTGATCAGGGCTGCTCACCTGGCTGCTTGACTTGTATCAGTCAAGCAGGGTGGTGAAGAACATTTTTATGGGCAATAATTTTGCAAAACGTCTTCAAATATTGTGTGAGTGAATGATTGTATGTACATAATACTGCTCCAAAAAGGAATAAAGAATTGAACCTGGGGACAGGACACCTCCCTTTTGGCCCACCTTTCTTTGGCTGCTTTTCCCATGAAGGAAGTGGGAGAAAGGAGGGTAAAACACCTTCACATTCTGATTGTGTTAGAAGCCACTCTGGTGACATGAGAATACCTGTTTCCCTTTCTCTAAATACCACACTGTCACATGTCGTGATCAGTGACTTTGACTAATGTAATTATTAAATACTCAAAAGTTGTACTTGTGTTTGTCAAAACAGATCAAAGTTACACTTTTATTAGTCTCCATGCAAACAGTGTGGCTCTGATAATACATCGGTTGCTAATTATTCAATTGGTGTGAAGGGAATGAAAGAAGAAAAAGAGGGCTTGTGTGTGTGTGTGTAATGCTATTTTTCAATTAGTTTGCTTGTGGTTTTGAGCATTAAATTGGATAAGTCAAAGATGGTGGATAGGACCCATCTGCCAGGAAATTGCTAGCATGTGGCCTTCTGTCACTATCCTGCATTTGATCAATGGTACAGAGAGTGTGTTGATTAATTCATTCAAGTCCCTCTGGGGTACCCAGCCAGCCCAAGAACATACATCCTAATAAATAAAAGCTCAATCACAGAATCACAGAATGGTTGGGGTTGGAAGGGACCTGTGGAGATCATCCAGTCCCACCTCCCTGCTTGAGCAGGGTCCTCTACAGTAGGTTACACAGGATTGTGTCCAGGCAGGTTGGAATATCTCCAGAGCAGGAGACTCCTCAGCCTCTCTGGGCAGCCTGTTCCAGTGCTCTCCCTCAAAGTAAAGAAGTTTATCATTATCTGTGAAAAGCACTTTGTGCAAATACTGAGTAATGTCACATTTGTGTGGACCAAACAAGAGAGGAAAGCTTCCCTTCTCTTTCTCCTTCCACTCTCCTCACAAGCATGGCTAAGATTCCATCTGAAAAAAAACAAAAACAAAAAAACAAAAACAAAAAACAAAAACAAAACAAAAAAAACCCCAACAACAACAAAAAACCAAACACAAACAAACAAAACAAAACAACCAAAAAACCCCAAACCAAAACAAAACAAAAAAAACCCAAACCAAAACAAAAAAAAACCCCACCAAAACAAAACAAAAAACCACTCACAGGCTCAGGAGGAGTCCTTTCCACCCATATTGCAGGCCTGGATGTGATTGAATGTCTTGATGACACAGAGAAAACAGACCAAATTCTTGGCAGTTTTAAGCTCAGTAGTGACAGGACACTTTCACCGAGACCCAGTCAATCAGCTCATCCCATGTGACTTTTGTCCCTCCTTTCCTTGGGGGCCTGCAGGCTCTGCCCTGCTCAAAGGGCACCTGTTGAACGAAGGCAAATCCCAGCACACCCTCAGGCCATATTAGAGGTGCAGCCAAGGCTGGACAAGAAAAGCAGAGCCAACCAGGAGACCAAATCTGCACGGGAAGATGAGCCTGAATGTTTGCATGTGACTCCCAGCTTAGGAAAATGATCTGCACTTGTTAAATGTCCTATCATTGGGATTTTCAAAAAAGCCCTTTTTTGAAAGAAATTTTTGCCTCCTTTTGAAAAGGAAAAGGATAAATTGTTTCAAACAAACAAAGTCCATTTCAACCTCTAGCTTAAGATGGGTAAATTAAGTCTTTTATTCTTTTTAGGTTGGTTATGATTTTCAAAACCTTGTACACTTTCCCTTCCAGCCCTTATCCACATCTTCTGTATGCCTCCTCTGTTTCACTCCCAGTCTCAGCTACCAGAGCCCTCTCAGTTTATGTGGACCCTTCTGTATCCAGCAGAAGTGGATAGGGCATCCCAATACCAGTCCACAGACCCTGTAGGGAGTCAGATATTCTGGGATTGCAACAAAGTGGATGGAGATGAGCTTCAAGGTGCCACAAAGTTGTCAGATGCAGGTAGAATGCTAGCCGTGGAGATTAATGCACTGGAAGTTGTAGTAACTGTTGTGAACTCCTGTGCTTCAAGCATCAGACAAAATATTAGCAGGTATTCAAATGCTCTACAATGTTCTCCTATTCTTCAATATGTTATCATGGCACAACATCCACTTACAAGGTGGCCAAGGTCAGATTCCTAAATCCTTTGAGTGAGCAGCTGGAGGATTGAATATATTACAGTATTTACTCTCTAGAGTGCAGAGAATAAATATTTCCACTTGCCAAAGTACTGTTCTAAATAATCTTTTTCCTTTTGTGGCTGTTTGGGTAGCACATCACAGCTTGCTTCTCTAGACTCATCACTGCTTTCACAGCCCTGATGAGGCTTATGATTGCTTTAATACACCAGATCCTTGAGTAAACCCAGTGGTACTATCTGAGGCTTTCATTAGGGATGCTACAGCTAAAAATAGCAGGCATGCTCAGAACCCGTGGTGATCAACCGTATACCCTCTACACTGAATAATCTTCTTGTTTTTCTTTTCCTCTAAACATGCTTTAAGTGTGTGGAGGTTTTAAAGCATTTTACTCTACTGGAAAATTTATAGCCTTTATCTTTCCTTTTGTCATGCTTAAACTTAGGGTAGCAACAGAAGGAATGAGCAGCAGCAAGAGCTGAGCTAGGAACACCATCCTCTACAAAGAAAAACGATGGATTAAGTTGCTTCCAGGGAGAACTATTTACAATTCAGTCTTCAAATAAAAAAGACAATAAATCCCTTAGCAACCCTGACAAAATCCTTGCCTTATAGCAAGAAATAAACTACTAAGTTTTATTATATACAATCACGTTAAATCTTCCAATTAGAGATCATTCAAAGCTTCTATGGTCCAGAACGATGTCTTTGAGCCCTCCTTATAGCACTGCGGTTCAATTTAGCCATCTTTGTAAAATTATCTTTCTCAAAACTTGTAAAATATCACTCTGTATCACTGAAGAAATAGCAAAATTCACTGAAGATGATAGGAGTCCTCTGCAGAATCCCAGCTCCCGGGCCCTTCCCTCCTCTCCCCTTCCCCAGGTGCTTGCAGAGTTCCTCTTTTTCCCAAAGCAGCTCACCTTTCAGAATGGGGTAACTGAAAATTCTAGCATGGAAAATCACTAGTTCTCTGATCCTTTCTCCTGCAAACTCATTTCTGCTCCTGGGATATTCTAACCTGATGTAAGTAACAGGAGAAAGAAAGGGCATGAATAGAAAATTACTATCCTTATACATTTGTTTTGGCTTTCTCTAACATCCAGGTGGGTGTTTCAAAGGTGGGTAATTGGCAGTGCAGAAGGTAGCATGGGAGCCAGTGGAGTACCCATGTAAATGTATTTTGGCTGTCTGTGATCATTGTGAAATTGCTTTCTCTCAGCACCTGCAAGGCAACATGGATGGATGGAATGGAACAAATTAATTGGAGCTAATTTTGATATTTAATAAGAAATCCTCATGAGCGGAATCTTAGAGGAAAATGTCAAAGTTTAATTGCTTTCTGCATTTTTGCACACACACACATACACACACCTACACAGAAACAGCTGGCACAGATTTCCTTCGCAACTTCAGGGCTCCAATATCCTCCTGTTTCTGGAAACCTTAGCTGGTGGTCTGTGGTCATCCAAACCCCCCAGCACAGCAAGCTCTCACACCAGCATTGCAGGCAGCTGAAGAAATGCCCTGTTACCTTCTGGACACCCAAGAGCAGAGCTTTGTGTGGCTAAGCCAGAAGTTTATTCACAGGCACGACTAAACCTAGAGGTTTAATAGTTTCTTCATGCATGTGGCAGTTACCATGACATTTGCCTTTAACAAAGTACAGATTTTAGGTAAAAGCCAGTGCACACAGAAAGACAAAATCCAAAGTAGAGAGCGTTTTCCCACACTTTCTAAAATCAGAAATGAAGAGAGCTTGAACAGCTTTAGCCATTGCTCTCCCCCTGCTCATGCCAACCAAGTTGCTAGACCTCTGAGCTCTATATAGCCCTCATGAACCTGGAGACACTGCTTGTCATATTAACTCTGTCCTCAATTAACATACAAAATCATCAGGGATAGCAGAAGGCTTTCCATACCAGCGACCCGAGTGGTTTTATGAGTGTTTAGCAGGCACCAGACTCACGTCTATAATGCAGGACTGTTTGCTTCCAGTCCTGGTTTATACTGTTCCCCCAATGCCTGTTTATTACAGGATGTGAGAATGATGGGACATACAGACATCTGTGCTAACCTCACTGTCTTCCCTGTCTGAGTCCTGCCCTAATTAAATTTGGGAGCCTGATAATTTCTCCGTGGACCTATTTGCAGCACAGACTGCAAGTTCTCTGCTGACATAATGAAACTGTTATAATCAGTAGGATATGTTTTCCTGGGCAGCAGAATTTATACTCAGGGTTAAAAAAAGAGCTGAAAAAGCTAGAGTTTTTACCATTTTTCAGCCTAAGATGTATTTTTGCAGCTCCCTGAGAATTCCCACCATGCCATTGACAACAAGGTGAATCACAGTGCTTTGTCACATCTCCAAAGCTCAAACATGTTGGAGTTTGCTGTAATTTGTAATACGCTGTACTGCAGAGCCTTTTAGAAGTCAACATGATATATTTGTTATTAGTAGTTGTTGCTTTTGTTTTTCTCAGGGAGCAGAATGAGAAGCCAGCAACCCCACTGTGCTGAGATGAGGCTGGAGAATAACCCGGCTCAGCCTCTGTCTTCCCATCCCCTGTCTGCAGGGAGGGCTAATGCTGTTCTCAGCATTCCTCTGACATTCGCTGGGAGGTGCTGAGGGACGTATTATCTTTATTTATTGAGGCCCCATCATGACTTGGATCACTCCTTAACAAGGTCACCATAATCACATTGCAATCAGGCTGCCCCTTCCCTTCCCAGTCCTGTAATTAGTGTTTGCCCTTGTAACTGGAAGATTAACCACATGACCTATTATTAACCTCTCTCCACCTATTATGATCTCTTTGGTGTTCCTTTTTAATGTAGATACTGTTGAAACAGGGGCTGTTCTAATTATATTGTATTAGCATGGGAGAGATTCTCAAACAAGTGGGGAATATGCTGATTATAGATTTAATGATAACTGCAAGTATCAGAAAGTGTAACTGTTGTATAATTAGAGAGAAACTCCAGTGCAAAAACACATGGCTCTCACTCAGTACTCACTGCAAATCAACATGGCTCTACAGGACAAATTGCTGTAGACATTCTCTGTCCCATGGAGCCTCACTCCAGGTAGTTCAGTCCTGATGCTGACAGTCAAGTGCCAGGGTTGAGGCCCCCATATCCTCATCCTGGGTGGTTTTCAGCTCTCAGAGGCTGAGTGTTCACCCCTCTATAGAAAGACCTTCAAACACTGACCCAGTGCTTGTTCTGCATCTCCACCAGCACCTGGAGTTGTCCAGGAAACACCTGGTCTGGGCAAGGGCAAGATGCAAAAGGAACAAAATGTAAGCGGAAGGATACCGATGTCTGCAATTGCATTATATTTTTTACAATTACTACAGTTATTACAAATTTTTAATGGCTCTGAACCAAGATACCAACTCACAGCCTCCTGAGATTTCTTATCTTGTGAACATATTTGAACAAAATCCCGAACAACCATCACAAACAGAGCACTAATGACTGACTAATCACTGACTAGACTGCATCATTATTTGGGACTAAGGGTTCTGAGCCAGCAGGCCTCTCATACAGCTGTGAGTAGTCCCTTGGTTTCAGGGCTAAAAGGGCTTGACAGAGAAGTGACTACACAAATGGTTTTGAGGCTAGTGCACCTCAAAAAAACATCTGATGTTTACTCACAGTTAAAACAAGCAGAGTGAGTTGTGTAAGTGTTATTCTGAATTATCCATTCAGTTTGGAGGGTTCACTGGGAATGTGCTCTCGTACCTTTTCACAAGCTGCTGAAATGCCAGTTACCCTCTCCAGTGCCAAGGAATCTGCATAAGAACAGGTATATCTTTCCTGATCCCTGTACCATATTCATCAGATCTCTTAATTCCAAGTCATCAGGTAAGAACAGTACTTCTCCTCAGAAACACCTCATACTCCTACTTTTACTGAAATGGTTAGAAAAGAAGTGTGTGGATATGGAGTGCATAAAGAGTCCCTGTGATCTCCTGGGTGGTGGATGAGGAAACTGGTAGCAGCATCTGATAGTTTATTACCAGCTTCTGGTGGCTAACACATAACATTTCACAAAGTATTTCCTCCTCTTGGATTAACAGCAATCCAATGCTGTTATTTCTCCTCCTCTTTCACAGTGACACAATTAGATTGTTCATGGGACACAAGATGTCTAGTCCACGATTATGTCCAAATTGACTGACTGAAAACTTCTCCTGGCTGGTGAGGATGCCCTGACTGCGTCTGTGCTTGCTCCCACCTGGGCCCCATCTGCAGACCCATCTGCCTTGCAGTTTGGATGCAGGCTGTGATAAACCTGGGAGCAAACACACCTGACCAATGCTCTGCACTAGTCCTGCAAGTCAAGAAGAGTGTACGATTTCAGCCTATAAAATCAATCAGGCACAGTGGAGCTATTGGAGTTCTTTTCTGTGCCTCTAATTCAGCAGTGGATGAAGTGACTCATGTATGTGCCAGGTCCCATTCACTGGTATTGTGTTTGCCCTGTGTCTGTTTGCTGATCCATCCTAAGCCAGTCCAGAACTCGATTCAAATCCTACCCAACTCAGGGCAGGTCATTCCTTTTGGACTGGGGCCCATGAGCACAGATGTTCAGGCTCATCCTCTGTGAACTCCCCGTGAGCCTCAGAGGATCAGACAGCAAAGTCTCTCTCCACGTGAGAGGACCCCAGTGCAGCCAGGGGATGTGGGGCTCACATGCAGAGAGAGAGGTGTTATGGGGCTGTGGGCACCACCACCACGTCCACAGGTCTCTCTGCGAGCAGCAACCATTAATTCAACAACCATCGATAGCCAAGGGCTCCCAGTGCTGCCAGTGGTCCTGAACTTTGACACTCGGGATAGAATTCTGGGGTTAGTTGTGTCAGACATACCAAGGAAAGCTGAATTTGGGGATATCCTGACCCAAAAAAGCAAAATAAAATATGACAGCGACCAGCTCAGTGGGATGCCGTCTTCTCACTTCTGCTAGCACAAAGAAGTAACAAATTTAAGCAGTATTTTAATCTAACAGCTTTCATAACAAGTTAAACAGCCTAAATGACTTTGCATTTGTTGACAAAATTATCCCTATAAAATGTTCTCATAAATCCAACATTCTAAAAAATACTTACAACACTTTATGTTTTATCTCTATTACAAATTGCTGTAATCACAAGAGAAAAAATTTAAAGCTGTCTAAAACTCACAAACAGGTGGAAAGGAGGATTTTTATGATTTATAGTCTAATCTCCTTTCCTCAGCTTTTTGGGATATCAAAAGTGATAGTTTAATCACACATCTATCTATGCCAGGAAATAAAGGAAAGACATATGTGAGATGAAGGGGAATTAAATCCAAGCGGCAATTCTGTGTGGTCTGGCGATTGGAAGAAAATCATCCATGTTTGCAGCTAATTCAAATTCACTTACCATAGGATGCTTCTTAAAATATTTCATTTTCTACTTAATTTGGCTGCAGTGAGTCTGAACAGTACTAACTGATTCTCATTTTTCATCTGCACACTAATGTTTGAATGCTGTCATTTTCCAGCCTACAAGGCCAAGGAAAGACCTTCCACAGGGAGCTGGCAGCTGAGATTTCTTTGCTATTAGAGTTTTGCTCTCTGGTGAAGTTCTGGTAGTGCCTTCCCAAAAGTCTTGGAGGAAAAGCTGGAAGAACCATACTGCATTTTCATGTGAAGAAAAATGGTGAAGTCAGGTATTTTCTGTGTCCAAAATCATGTGCTTCATGAGTTTCCCCTGTGTTGTTGCAGGAATAAAGTATCTGAGATTTAAAAGTCAACACTGATGTGGTTTACCTGGGTATGTTGTTGTACCCCTTCAGTTTCTCAAGACTGGCTGAGGAACTGTCAGAGACCCAGCCTGATTTCCAGAGGGCACAGAGCTGGGAACAGAAATACCTGCCTGGGGGCTGAAATAAGCAAAGACTCATTAACTTTCAGAACCCATTTGATAGGGAGAAGCCACAATAAACTCCAAGATTAAGAATCCCTGGAGGTGTATGCCTTGTGAAGGGTAATAAAAGCACTCCACAGGATGTTTCTTAGGGTTTCTATTAACCCTGTCTGAGTGGCACTACCCACTAACTTGAGCGTGAACTGTGACTACTTTCCTATCACCTATGGCAGTATATTTTTCATACTGCATGTCTGGCAGAACAGTAGATGACACCTGGCATGAATGGGAAGGCAAAATCTTCCATTTTGCACTATGATGGCAGCAAGTACTGGAGCTCTGCTGGTAGTAGAATATGGTGAATTCTTGCAGGCTTATGGTTGAGACTGCTGGGCTGTAACTTGCCTAATCCCTCCCACAATACAAACAGGAAGGAAGTGAAACAGGAATAGTCACACGAGGTTCCTCACAAAATACTGAAGAAAGCATGTTCTAAAGTCGTTGCTCTATGATTCTGAAAATACAGTCATAGCCCTGAGTCTCCTTAAAATTAGTCATCCCTGGTTTATAATGATAAAATTTTCTTCAAGCCCATCTCTGCATCCTTCCTACACTGCCTCCTACCTCCAACCTTACCACCACTGTCCCTTGGCAGCCACTTGCCCTGGCTCCTGCTAAGCATTGAGACAAATGCTAGTTCTTGCCCTTGCTCACCTCCACCAGTGGGATTCCCAGCATCAAACACCCCTCCTACCACCTCTGATAACAAGCCATGAGCTGAGCTCCCTTTTCAACAACCAAGCATTCACCACTTCCATTGGTCTTGGAGGATCAGAGCTGCTGAGTGTTACTGCTGCCTGCCGTGCTCTGAGGTGATTTTTCTAAAGTTGTTCTGATTATTCACAAGCCACGTGCTCACATCTTTTGCATGCAGTGGTTTATTTCTCCTGCTTAATGGAAGCTGATGCTTTACATGGAGAAAGGCCTTTTTTATGTGAATCATGCAGAGTGTTCAAGACACAATTTGCCTGTGAGAAATCCTGGAGTTAATGTGACCTGACAATATAAAGTTTGGTTCTTCATGCCTAGTTCCCAAAAAGTTTGCAAACATGAAATCTACAATTCATGACTAGTGTTGGTGCAATCCAGTTTTGGGGGGAAAATAAATTTGTTGACTTACATTGGAAACTAATTTATGTATTATCAAAGTAAGGTCTTTCTTAGCTGGAAGAAGCTAGGTACCACCCAGAGAGAGCACTTTCCAGACCTATGGCACTATTTCAGTGACAAAGAAGGGAGTGACATGAGCAGGCTGTAATTTCCCTGCAGAACTTGTGTGGGAGTTCAGCTGCGTGCATGCGTCTGTGTGTGTGAGAAAGAGAAAGGGACAGGCAGAGAGAGGAAGAAACTTGCTGCATTATGCATTAATTTGAATGTATGTAGGCAGAGTACAAGGCAGAATTTTCCCTCTTGGGGGCCCAGAATTAGGTCTTAATTTCCTGTCAAGGTACATTCATAGAAGTGCTCCAAATGAATTTCAAGTGTGCACAACTGCCCACTGCTTTAATTATGGTCATATTAAAAAACCCCACACCATTTTCTTGCATGGTTTAGTCCACTTATGGCTCTGAATGGCCCATGACAGTAGAAGTTTGTATTGTAATCATTCGCCCCAAATTTGACCCAACTCCTTTTTTTCTGACTCCTTTTCACTGCTACAGAAAACTTGCAGCCCAGTACAAACAAACAAAACCCTAAACTACCACCCCTCGACAGCTTAGAAGATAAATTTGATTTACTTCTTATCAGGGAAGAAGAGAAATCTTATGAGGGCATCCATTCCCTCAACATCCTAAGCCTGGCTCTCTCCCCGTAGGGGACAGGGCAGTTTAGGCTCCATCACCACCTTCTCTTGATAACAGAGCTATTCCTGAGAAGTGCTAAGCACCATGTGGCAGTGTGCCAGAGAGGAAGCCTGCTGAGACCCTCTCTACTCACCTCTTCTGGTTGTCAAAACCTGGGGCAGCAAGAGAAAACCCACAGAGGAATGAGACCCACTTTTGGTAGGTGACAGTGGCTCACAATGACTTCTGACAGGACTGTGTTCATTACTCAGCCTGATGAGCTTCTAAAATCCCAGTTGCAGGGGGGTTTGCAGAAATGCTCTTCTGTGCCATAAGGAGCTGGCAAGCTTTCCAGAGCTGCCAGCATTTACTGGGATCTGGCTCTGAAGGTGGGGCCTCAGAAATACTGCAAATTAGACATCTTTCATTAGGAAGATCCCATGTTGCTTCAGAAACTGAGGGCTGGGGCTGTGGTTCTGCTGTTGCTAGCCGAGTCCCCCAGCTCTGGGCACAGTCCTTCCACAGGGCAGCTCAGTGTTCACGTGCCCCACAAGGAGCAGCTCATGCTCCAACCCTCCTCTGTCTCCCTGACACACTGAGTGCTCCCAAACCCTCCTGCCAAGCCCCATTACATTGTACAAGGGACCTGACTTTTATGCAAATTGTCAAAATTATATCCACAAGCTCTGAACTTAAAAAAAAAATAAAAAAAATCCCCATCCGAAGTTTTCAACTTGACAGTTTCTCTTGAAATGACAGATCCTCCATGTGCCATGTATCTAACACCCCAGTTGTATCTCTGTACATCTCTGTCACCTCCTCTCAGGCTCACAAGACCCAGAGCCTGGTACTTTCACGGCTATCATTTTGCCAACCCTCATCTCCAACTATATCACAGGGCCATGCTGATTATTCTTTTGATTCTGCTGCATGCTCAAAACCATTTGCTCTTTTCTCTCTTGCTGTTTCTGATCTGGCAGCACCAGCTTCTAGAAGTGCACTTAGATGTACACTTACAATATGTAGTGCCCTGAAAGAAGATGATTTTGTGGGTCAAGGTGTCCATCATCAAGACTTCTAAAATAGTCCAGTCTTTTTGAAGGAACAGAGCACTTAAATGTTCCACTTCATAAATGCTTCTCCGGGGCAAATTAAGACAGCTTCGTGTCTTGCACCTTGAAGTTGACAACAGTCTGCTACAGCTGAGTAGCTCCACTCCTGCTATTTTTGGAGAGGGGGAAACAAAATGGATCCAGAGAGGAGGAGTTTCTTTATTCTCCAGAAGGGTACACTTGCTGTCATAGTCTGGATCATGTACATCAAGCAGCCCTGGCCTATTCTGGTTTATGCATTTCTGAGCCACTCCAAAAAAATACCCCCAAAAAATGCCTACACACATCTGCACCTATTTGTGTCTGACTACATACACAGGAGAGAGTTTAGCCCTGCAGCATCTCAATACTAGTCTCCTTTACAAAGGAAAAAAATAGGACAGTTATGTTGTTTGTAAGGGATTCCACAGACCAAAGACTGAAGGATTATCTCCAACCTCATCCTTTAGAACTATCCCACTTGTCCATTTCTTACAGCTTTTCCTAGGGATACTGAGCATTTCACATCAACAAACAAAAATCTTCCATAGCACATTTTCTGCCTTTATGGTGTTTGCTTTTTTACCATCTCTTGCCAGTATTCTCTTTCTTCTCTATTTTCTACACAAACACTACTTTTTAAAGGGTGCCAGAAATTTCTTCACCCTTAAAAATCATCTCAAATGCAATCAAGCCATAGACCCAGATGACTTCAATTCTCAATTATTTTCCTGAAGCCCCTGTATAAGACAGTGCTGGGAGGGAAGATGGAGTGCTTCAATTTTTTCAACAACCAGTGTCAAAACAATCCTATCAGCCCATGGCGCTAAATACTTTAATTACTGATTCTTAATTTCAAGAGACAAAACTTCAATTGTAATAACAGAAACAGCCATCAGAAAAGGCATCATTGCCATATGATTAACAGCTGTCCTGACACAACTCCAAGTTCGACATATTTGTAGGACTACGTTTTAAAAAGATAGTCAGAGGGAAATGAGTGAAGACAGAGAGAGAACATTTAGTGCCTTCCCTATTGCTGCAGGGTTGGTATGGAAATTGGGGACTCATCCTGGCATGATAGCCCACACTGTTTATGGGATTATAACAATGGATGTCTGGATTTACCAGTATGATTCTTAGAATATTCTCAAAAATGCCCCTAAAGCCACCATTTCAGGCTCTTTAATTATAGAATCAAGTTGCGCAGACACAAATCAGATATTTGCCAACCATCAGAGTTGAGCATTGTGATGACACAAAAACAGGGCAAAATTTGTACTATAAGGGTTTTGAAGATCTGTGCGCATAGAAACAGATATTTTTATCACTAGTGCAATAAGACTGGTTTTATTTTCCTCTGGAGAAGCTCTGTGCACAGTCTTATATCCCTCTGCTACAAAAATAGCTCTGGACAAAACCATTCCAGGGGCTGAAGACAGACCCAGCCCCTACTATGCTCTGATTTTTTTTTTCTTTTCTGCTATATATAAATCCTTTGGCAAAATTCAGTCTCAGTTACGTGAGAAGCCATTGACCAAACTCTGATTAAGCTATTGGTAATGCAGCTCCCTGCTACAAACAAGTGTTGCACTTTCCCTACCAGTCACCCAACGAGAAATATCCTAAGGCATCACTGTCAGAGAGGTCTAAGCATTTGTGCTGGCTAAGTGAAGCCCTGGAGGCATTTCAAGAGGGACCTTCTGAAACTGAGACACTTGACATGACTAATGATTTCCCAAGTTTAGAACACCAGTCTGCCCTGCCTTAATGTAACTGTGTCTGCATTTTTGAGGTCAAATGATTTAATTCCTAACATGAGCACTGTCACATTTGGAGGGGAGCATTCCCCTTGCATCTCCATTGAAACGTTTATTTTTTGAAACATATTCCCCTGCAAGTGGTGAAAAAAATGCCACCAATGTGTAACAGGGACAGTAATCCAGAAATTAACACTGCAGTCCCTCAGCTCCAATTCTGTGATGAAGTCTGTGCAGAAAGCATTGGAAGAGAGAAAACTGGATTGCTGGCCTGGGGCTGAAATATCAGAATTCAATTTTCTTCATTAAAATGAAGTTATCATCCCATTGTATGTCACTGACATTTACAGTAAACCTTATTAATTGTTTGTAAGACATCCCTATACAACACTGATGGGAATGTTTCAGATCACTATCAAAACTTTGGAAATGATTGTAATTCATTCCAATGACATCCTGAGTGGGGAGCTGAACAATTATTCAATCCTCTTGATAAATTTTCAAGTAAAAAAAAAAATTAGTGATCATCAGTTATGGGCACGTATATGAAACCTAAGCATTTAAATCATTGCAGGAATCTGTAGTTAATATGCTTAGGTTGATTAAATGTGGCAAAGGCATCTCTGCCTGAATTCTCTGCAGCCCAGGAAGAATGTGAAGGATGGGAGTTTGCAATAATATGAGCAAAATTCTAGTCAAAGTCCTGTCTGAATGGAAACCTTCAAAAACCTCCACAGTGCTATAACATACAGTTTAACACTGGAGAAGATTTCTGGGCCAGTGTTGTGAACCATTTTACCAGTGTAGCTAAATCTGGGGGGTGGTGGTGAAAAGGGCTCTTACCTTGCTCATCTTTTCTCCTTGACCTGTCGGCTCTGTTTCACTCACGCCACCCATGCAAATAATTTTGGACCTCATAACTGGGCAATGATTCATTGTCACAAGCAAAGCTTTAATAGTCACTGCATGAGATAGAGGGGAGCAGGCCAGCAAGCCACTGCAGAGGCATATTTACCGTGTAAGAATGGGGATGGGATGGGATGGGGGTCCTGGAAAGGAGTCTCTGAAGCCATGAGGTTGCATCTCTTTCTCCTCAGCAAGGTATTGGCTTCATCCACAGGTGAGTGCAGTTCCCCAGCAACATCCCCCCATAATGCAGGGGAAAGTGAGGCACTGATGTTATATCCCTTTGCACCATCCTCAGCACTCCTTAATCCCATAGTTCAAACCTGGATGGAGGGCATCAATGAGCTGCCTGCAGCCTGTGCCAGTGTTAAGGACCAAGCACAGCTCTACCTTCCAATCATTTCAGGAAAGATACCTCTCTGGAAAACAAACTGCCAGTGTAATCAAACAGCCTTGCTGAAAAGAGACTGAGGGACCTCCTTTTCTCTGCCGTGTGGGAAATTAGACAAGGTGATTAGAAAGATCACCTCAACCATTAAAAATCTGCAAAGCTCCAGCATCTCAGGCACACATCTGAACCCCAGGACTTTGCTTTCTCTCAGTGACTGACAGAGATAAATTTGTGTTGTTCATTTCTGGCTGTAAAAATCCTTTATTTGTTGAAAGCTGGAAGCCTTTCCCCTCTTGAAGTTGCATTAGAGTTTAGAAATCAAACAACCAACTCTGAAAGCATCTGCTGGGACACAGAGATTTGTGAGCTTCCCATTAACACAGGGCCACCCTCTTTGCATCTCTGTTAAGTGGAGATTAGATGTGTCTTTTTTCTAAGAGTGACAAGATCTTTAGTCTCCTCAGGCTAGGGTTTCATACAGGTCCTCACACAGCCATTGCCTCTCCTGTCACACTGATAGATCAGGATCAGCTTCCCAGGAGGATGTTGGGCGATGACCTTGAAAGATCCTAGCCTTGGGTGTGTTATCAAAGAGCTGGAAAAGTGAAACAAATGGAGGAGACTCATAGCAGAGTACAAGCTTCCCTGCTCCGGGCTCAGTCTCACACCCGATAAAGTACACGGCAGCTCCCGACTGAATCCAGCAAGAAGAGGTGTTTTTTCCCAGTATCTGCAATGATCAATGAGGAACCGGCACAGAGCGCCCGCAGCTCCTGCTGCAGAAGGCAGAGCAGGCACCAGTGAATTGGATTGCCAAGAACTGTTGGCTTTTATATGGGCTCATGCAAGGTCGTTCATCACCGCGGCAGATGCTGACTGCTTTCAGCAGCATGGAAAAGAAATTAAAAGTAGGTAAGAAAGACCTTTTTGTTTAGCTGTAGGGTAAGTAATAGATCAAAATGTTTAAAATATTAGCATATCACTGCAGTTCAGACACACATGTGGGTTCCTGCAGCTTAACACATGGCAGAGTTGTCACCTGAGCTGTGGTGACTGTGTTGATGGACAACTGCCAAGAGAAAAACCTGGTCCCAGAGTTAATTTTTGTGAGTGATCTGTGATACCTTGCTGTTGCTGCCCCAGTGTCAAGCTCTTGGCCGAGGTCGAGATCTGCCTGGGGAGAGCAGTTATCCTGGCCACAGGACACAATGGCACAGGGCATTGTCCATTACCTGCCTCTGTCATCAGCTTGGCCTTGGAGAGGTGGCGCTGCTTCCCAGGACAGTCTTCTAGTGTTTTGTTTAAAAGGTCACTACAGTAACTACTGCCACTCCTGGAATATTAAAATTCGTTTTCAGTGTCGAGGCATGACAGAGAGTGCTTATGTATTGAACAGGACCACAACATGGTCACTGATGCACAGGAAAAAGATGGAGCAAGAAACAGTCCCTGCCTACTGTGATTCCTACCATCAGAATGCTGCTTGACTGACTCCACTCATAAGGAAACCAAGCTTTACATCAGGTCAACACGGCAGAGATGAAGGTGAGTTCAGAACAAGCACTGGAGACAAATTCAATCACCAAGTGCTTTCTCCAGCCAAGATGCACCTGCACGCTCAGCAGCAAGTCCCTGGTGTCACCTCTGCAGGTGTCACGGGTCTTTGAAAAACAAACAGTGCCCGTGTCCCCAGTTCCTGTGAAACAGAACCTTGTCGGAGTGGCATTGACCTTCTCCAGCTCCTTCTCTAACAAGGAGTGAGAAGTACAAGCCAGCTTCTCCTTCAAATTCACACATTGTTTTCTCACTTTTTTTTAGATTAAAGGTATTAAAAGATGGCCAGATCCATGCAGCTGGATGGAGACGCTGGGAAAGGAGGAGCTGGTTGGAAAGCTGCTTCTCTGTGGGGTGGTCTGTGCCCACATGGCATCCTCTTATGTGCACCAAGGGGAGGCCATCCCTGGCAGACCGCACGGACCCACAGTAGTTATTTTCCTCATTGTAACAAGGATACCAGTAAATATGTCCTTGTTCACATATAATTGTGCTGTAATTGATCTCAAGACTGAATTCCTTTCATTTTAAAAGCCATGTAGCTGAAAGCTTTGCTATCAAAATTGTAATTGAAGTTACCTCACCTGGCACATTTTATATGTGCGCATTTTTTTTCTGTGTGCATGTGAGCATAAAAAAACCCCCACAAGACAGCAGATAACCAGGATTTCCAAATATGTGTCCACTCTGTATGTCTATTTATTGCAGAGCAGGAAAAGCAGGGGGTCTCTGACTCCTCATGACACATCTGAACTAACTCCAACCCTCTGCTGCAGCCACCCACAGCTCAGCATGGGCTCATGACTGATTTGTTTCCCCACCTTTCTGGGTAGCTCCTGACCAGTGACTGTGCTCTCTCCTGCATTCACCCACTGCCAGCTTGTGAACTGAGCTTGTCTGTGTTCACCTGAATGGCAGTCACAGCAGTAACCACCCTGAAGAACCACTCCTTTCTTAGCCCAGTGCCCACCTGCTAAATTTACCAAAATAAAGAGTATTTGTACATAATATGCACATCTATGCATAAAATAGGTTGTCTGGGGAATTAAGGCTTTGGAGTTTATCGGTGAGTCGAGCCAGGACTCAGGGAGCACATACAGACCTTGCTAAATTATGTATCCTGTAAGCGCATCAAAGTGGCCAGAAAAGGGAAAAACAGCTGTGCGTGTTTTTCTCACTCCTCCTCTCACTTTGGGACCAAGCCTATAAAATAATAATATGCCTTTCTAGTATTATCATTTGTCTTTGATTTTCTGTAGAGAATTGCATAACAGCAGCAGCCCTATTAACATTCAGCACTCAGTTGTTTGCTTTGTGCTTTCTCCCTTATTCCTTTTGCTTAATAAAATAATGAATTTTGCATCTGATAGATGCCTGACAGCTCAGGAGACTGGGCTGTCCTCTGTTTAGCCATTGAATAGGAAAACATGGAACTCGCCTATGTGACAGTCCCTTTGCGATATGCCAGCTCTGTCCACACATTAGGGAGGATTCCAGCAAATTCAGATCACACTAAGCCAGTGATGCTGATGGGAACCTAATAGACCAAGAGGGACTGAAAGCTGTCACTGCCAGGGGCAACTAGTTACCAGATAGTCACATTTGCAGTTCCTAGGATGTGCATAGGTTGAAAAGCGCTGTGTGCAAGGGCTGCTTTTCAGGCATATGTTGTCTCAGAGCATTGTATAAGGGAATTATACCTGGAGTTGCAACATATCTCTGCTGTTAAAGTAAACAGTATTTCTTCATCTGCATTTCTGATAATCTCCCTTTTGTTCCCTGCAGGCAAAAAAAACCCCTTGGGGGTCTGGAAGGTGTCTGTCTGGAAGGAAAGCATGGGTCCCCTCTCCAGAGTAGGGAAGAGGAGCTGCTGCAATGCCTCACTGTGCTCTGGTGCCACAGAGCCACCAGCTAAGTGGGTAAAGCTGGGCAGCAGGAGCCACAGACCTTAGTCCTTGCTTTCCTCCCTGTCCCTAACTCCCTGTGGTGGTGTGCAGCTCAGGTGACCTGGCACCAGCCAGGCTACAGCTCAGTGGTGCAGGGGGATGATCTCCAGCAAATGCAATACTTGGTTAGGACCAGACACTGGAGACCCCAGGCCAGCATGGCTGTCACACACAGCAATGGTGCTTGCAGTGCACAGTCGCTTCCCAAGGGCCAAACTCTGCCTTGGTCTGCACAGAGAGATGCAACATTTCCCCTGCAATGAATCAGCATGGGATTTGGGTCCCAGGGCTGCTGGTCTGGCTGTCCAGAGCAGCAGCTGCAGCAGAAAGCAGCAGCAGCTTCATTTAATCTGGTTACACTGCTGTAAATGTCACAGCTGGGTCAGAAATGCTATTCCAAGAACATGAAATCTAGTGAGGATTTGTGTCCCTCCCTCCTCCTTCAGGTAATGTTATGGAATAAAATATTTCTATTTGTAGAGCTGAGGCAAAAAAAACCCCAAAACGAACAAACAAAATCCCCCAAAAAAAAGAAACCAAAAAACCCAAGGCAAATTCTCACCTCTTTTGAAGGCAATGGTGGAGTTTATTGAACTTTCTGACGCAGCCACTAGATGCCCCTGTTTTCTGATAGCTGCTCCAGAGAGGGGCATGTGTCAGGGTGCAGCAGCCACCAGAGCCAGAACCTGGGGCTCAGAGTATAGAGAAATCCAGATTGCTTCAGCCTCCTCCTCTCTAATGACCTTCTAGTTAGCTGGGACCGTTGTTCCGCACATGGAAATTAGGAGCAACGGTGCTGGTCAGTAAGAGGAATGGTGTTGTCCGCCTGCTTTTTCTGCTCTGTTTTGGCGGTGGCACTGGAGGAGGTGATGTAAAGCCCAGTCACCAGTGACTGGGCACCTGGGCATGGCCACCTGTATGTACCTGCACACCCTGTCCCCGTGACCATACAGAGCATTGCAGGTCCAACTCCTGGAGCAGGCACTCTCAGCCCACCCCCCAGTACCTCAGGGGTGAATTAATCCATACCACAGGAGTCAGTCTCTTGGCAAAGCCATTAACCCAAGCAGAAACATTTCCCAAATCAATCCTGAAGTCTTTCCTTGTGAATATTTTGTACAGCTCCAGCAAGGAGTCTGATGCAATTCAAATGAGAATCTGACACTTGGTCAGTGTGAGGCAGCTTTTGTGGCTGCTGAAATAGTCATGCATCCAGAAGATAAATGCTTGCACCACATTCCTCCAGCCCCACAGAAGGCAGGCAGCCATGGTCAGCATAGAAAATCACAACACTTGCTCCTTCTGAAGTGATTGCTCCCCCCCAAATGATCTTGACTTAGGCAAGGATTTATTTGAGGTTCTCTTAGTTTAAGGTGACCAAGGTTCCTGCTCCAGTGATTCATTGGCCAGGCTTTGTGGGACTTGCACCAGCAAAGTCCACTTACCAAAGTCCATACACTAAGGTATCTGTGTGATAAATATTGCAGTCAGAGCCCCCAGTCGGAACTCCTGTAAGACACAGAGCAGTGATTTATGAATTTGGTGCAAAAAGACCTTGTTTGTGTCTGGGCACTCAGTCTCACACAGGAAATATTAGCTATCTCCTTGCCTGAGTTTTTGTCTTAACAAGCTGAGTAAAGTGCTGGGAAACCTTCAGAAGAGAAAAAAGAATGGGCTCTCCGGATGAGAACACCTATAAAGGGCTTGTGCCGCCTAATTCTTCCTGTTTTCAGGAGTAAGCTGCCTAATTAGCACTACTGAATGTGGGCTCAGAGCTCTAAGTCATCTGAGAAGTATTTTCAGTTGTCACTGCTAGAGAAGCTAAGAGCAGCTCAGAGGAACAAGCTCTAGAAATTCCTAGTGACCTAGTATTACAAAAACTACTGGGATCCAAAATCCCTTTGCAGATATTTAGAAACTAGTAGTAACTCAATCTATCACCCCCCTTCAAATTAAAAAGTTCCTTCTGCTTCCCTCCAGAAGCCCTGGATGAGGGCATAAACCTCATGACACCACTCCTTTCAGCATCCTGCTGCTAGTAAATGTTTAGTGAAGTTTAATACACAGGTTTTTGGCTGTGAGACATGAAAGGCTGGTAACCAGCCTTTTGATTGTGCAGGTTTACAGGGATGCATCACACAGCATATAGCACAGGCAGCCCTGAGGACAGTCTTCACACTGTAGAGGCCAAGCCACTTCTCCAGAAGCTACACATCATTTGCCATTTTTTAAATAAATATTAAAAAAAAAAAAGGTCTCAAAAGTACAATAGCAAATGACGCCGGATTAACTGATATCTCTCTCCTCTCAGTAATTTCCGTGTGTTTTCCCTTGGGCCTGTGCTACTCTGTAGGATTCTGGCATTCCAGAGTCATTGGCATAATGATAACATGACTAAGAAATATGGAGACTCCCCTCTCCACGCTAATCCGTGCCAAGAGAATACTGAAGGCAGTAGATAAAGGAGTCACTACCACTGAGCTACATTTTGCTTCTAAGAATTGCCTCCCAGAGGCCGTAGCCATTTTGCAACCTTTTTAATTTTCAGAGAAAATGCCTCCTGTGCCATAATTAAGAGTTTAATGTGCCACAGGGTCCTGTTTATCATGATAACTTATTTTGCAAAAGAACAGATAGACAGACTCTTGGTAGGTCCTTTGAATGTCTTTCAGCCAGTCCATTAGATGGGGCTGTGATACTGGGAATTTTAATCACTGATATTTATTATTCAGTTATTATTAATTCATTTTAATAAAGAAGCTGCATATTTCCTTTGTTTCACAGGCAACAAGAGGGATTTCAAAGCATGGAATATTTTGATTATCTTTGGTGTTGGTTAACTATGTCCACAAGTTTGCAGGGTGAACATCAGGCCCAGCTTTCTCCTCTCCTCTTAGCATCTCACAGAAGACACATGCATCCAAGGCAAAGACACCTGTAAATGTGACACATGGGAAGCAGTCTTTTATCTCATGTGAGGATTAATTGCATGTTCCCAGATGGAATATAGTTTGAGACCTCTATGGAGTTCTTCATTAGGAAAAACGGGGTCTGTGTAGTTGTTTTAAAACCTGTGAGCAGAGGGTCCTGGAATGGAATATGGCATCAGTGTACCATCCAATTAGTAGAGCATGTGAGATTTTATGTCAAAAAGTCACATTGCTTTGGTGCCTTCTTGATGCAAGATGGTGAAAGGGCAAAAGTAACTTTCCTGCAAACTGCTTTCCCTCAACCAAAAGCAAATGCTGTAAGAATGATGAGCAGCCAGAGACTGAGTTATCACATACACTATGTACGTGTGTCAATGTATTTTAGTATACAGTGGTGACTTGTGTGACAAAAACAATACCTAAATCATGGGTCTCATGACCTGCTTCCTCACTGTTCCCCTTTGGTACCAGGAGGCACCTGATTTCCAGCTGACTTCTCTCCAAACCCCACTGTTGGCATATGCTGGTGGAAGGACTATATGCCCTGATTTGGTTTCTTTTGTCTTCACTGCAATGAAGAAGACACATGGAAATGGAAAGCCAGCAAGATGCACACCAACATGAGCAGGGAAGGGGTGTCTGTGGTATGTGAACCCTTAGGAATCAGTGCAAAGAAAGATATTAGAATGCCAATTGCAAATGGTCTGGGCCAAAGCGTTTTGCTGAGATGAGCATCTGTGGTGCCAGCAGTATCCACAGATGAGGATCATGGTGTACAAGGAGATTTCCTGAACCAAGGAAAACTCAGGGAAGCAGGGAGTCCCAATGGAAGCCCACAGCTCACGTGAGAGTAACTGACAAGCCCCCACACCTATAACATAAGCCCCTAGGAGAGCAGGCTTAAGGGGGAAAAGGAGAATGAAACTGGTGGCAATTGGTGGCTCTTTTGGTCGCAGGACCACAAAGTAGTTGAGTTGGCTATTGGAGGAAAACTGACAGCAACACTTTGACCATGGATGTGGGGAGAGCAGACTGGGCTTCTGAAGGAGCTAGTTAGGAAGGTCCCTTGTGAACCTTCTTTTAAAGGCATTGGGGCCTATAAATGCTGGCCACCTTTTAAGGGCCATCATGTAAGAGCACAGGAGTAGGCAATTCCCTCTTTTTTATAAGCTCTCTTTCAAGTACAGGAAGGCCACAACGAGGTTTCCCCAGAGCCTTCTCTTCTCCAGACTGAACAACTCCAGCTGACTCAGCCTGTGTTTGTAGGAGAGGTGCTCTAGCCCTCTGATCATCTTCATGGTCTCCTCTGGACCAGCTTCAACAGGACCACACCTTTCTTTTGGTGAGGACCCCAGACCTGAAGGCAGTACTGCATATGGGGCCTCATGAGGGCAGAGTAGGAGGCGAAGAATCATCTCCCTCAACCTGCTGTCCATGTTTCTTTTGATGCAGCCCATGACACGATTTGCTTTCTGGGATGTGAGTGCACACTGTTGTTCAATATCCAGCTTTTCATCCACAAGAACCCCCAAGTCCTTCTCTGCACCATGCACCCAGGGGTGTCACAAAGGCCCCAAGAGCACCCCCACAAACACAGAGGTCAGCACCAAGGGAACCAAACCCATCTCACAGGAGGAGATTTCAAGGAGTGAAGCCATCCATGGGTCATGCCACCCAGTTTTATATTTGACAAGGGTTTCAGGGGAGTTTCTGCCCACTTTGTAAAGGGGGCCTTTGGGGGCCCATTCCACAATGGTGGGTTAGCATTTTGTGGGTGTCGGGGCCATTATGGATTGCTGAGCTGGGATGGGGGCAAAGGGCAGAGCTGGTCTGGCTGTGATGCTCTTTGGTGTTTGTGACATCACAAGAGACATGTGACAACGGGGAGCAGGTATAAATGCCACCAGCAGGCAATCCTCCCCAGCTCAGCCTGGCCCAGAAGTGGTTTCTGCCCCTGCCTCCAGGGCTCAGCCCCCTGTGGGCATGCCTTGGGCAGGGCACAGTGCCACCACTGGGACTGGGTGCAGACCTCTCTGCCTGCCACCTGCTTAGCACCCTCTCCTTCCTGCCCCAAACTCTCTGCAACTCCCATCCCTGCTTCTCCCACCACCAGCTCCATGGCTGCTGTGATATTCTTCGGCATTGTGAAAAACATCCTCCAATTCCCACAGATGGTTGGGGATCCACCGGATGAAGAGACGCGCCACCGCATGCAGCAGCGAGCGGAGTACCTGGACCAGCAGATGACTCAGCTGCGGCAGGAGCTGGAACCCAGGACAATGGAGCAGAGTGCTGGGACCTGGGGAGCCCTGCTCTGGGCTTCCTTGCATCAGTGGCAGTTCTGGGATGTTGCTGGAGTCCTGGTCCTACTCTTGGGACTCTGCTGGCAGCTCAGGAAAAGGAGCCATGAGGTGGACATCAGCGGGAAAGCAGAGAGCAGCTGCAAGGAGAGAGAAGGAAGTGAAGGAGGAGATCATGCTGAGAGAGATCTGGCCACACAGCTGCTTGTTCCCCCACCCTCACACTGCCCATTCCCATCCCCCTTTACCACACTGGTGAAGTGGGAAGGGAAACTGAAAGTAAAACCCCATAGACTGAGGAAGTTTAATAGTTAAGATACAGTAAAACCCCATCTGTTGAGAAAGGAATAGTTTCATAGTTGAAATCGAAAGTAAAACCCCATAGGCTGATATAAGAATAGTTGAATGGTTGAAATCGAAAGTAGAACCCCATAGGCTGAGATAAGAATAGTTGAATGGTTGAAATCGAAAGTAGAACCCCATAGGTTGAGAAGAGTTTAATAGTTGAAATCGAAAATAAAACCCCATCTGTTGAGATAAGAATAGTTTAATACTTGAAATTGAAAGTAAAACCGCATAGGTTGAGAAAAGAACAGTTTAATAATTGAATTTGAAAGTAGAACCCCATAGGCTGAGAAAAGAAGAGTTTAATAGTTGATATCGAAAGTAAAACCCCATAGGCTGACAAAAGAATAGTTTAATAGTTGAAATTTAGTAAAACCCCATAGGTTGAGAAAAGGATAGTTTAATAGTTGAAATCAAAAGTAGAACCCCATAGGCTAAGAAAAGAATAGTTTAACAGTTGAAATATATTAAAACCTTGTAGGTTAATATAAGAATATTTTAATAGTTGAAATAAAATAAAATATAATTTTATATAATAATAAAGATAATAAAAAGAAAAAAATAAAAATATGATGTGCAACGCAATTTATCACCATGCGCCAACAGATGCCAGACACTTTCCCAAATGCTGATTGGTTCCCCTTTGGATACGTCCCCCATTTTTTATAATGGGCATCACAATCTATGGTATATCCTCAGTTCAGATCTCCCAGCTTTTTTTGTTTGTTTGTTTTGTGTTGTACCTCCTCATTGGCAGAGCATGAGACACAAAAAAGTCCTTGATTAAGGGTAAACTCGACTTCGCAACAATCAAAACATCAGTGTGTTATGAACTTTATTCTCATAGTGAATCCAAAACACAGCATTGTACCAGTTATTGAGAAGAAATTAACTCTGTCCTAACCTAAATCAGAACCATATCCACCCCTTATTCCATGCAATTTACATCATGCCAAGTCTCACATTTCCCATATAATCTTCCCTATTTATTTCATAGATATACGAACAAACATCATTTCCTTAGTCTGTGGAACACCTCTGTCAAATGTCCATAAAATGTTCACAAAAACATCTGTTGAATTCATTTAGTCCGTGACTTTGGCTCCATCCCTGCTTGACAGTCTTTCAAGAAGAAAAAATGGTGTGAGGTGTTGGATTGTTGCATGTAGCACATTTGAATAATTTCTGATTCCAGTACTGCTGCGCTTATTCAGTTTTCTCAAAGGTCCTTCTTCATTGGTGTGATGATCAGAGGGAAGTCAGGTTCATGTCCCCAGAACCCTTGTGGTTAAGATCGATGCTGTGAGGTGCTCAGTGTGGTGATGCACATGTAGCCACTACAGATGTAATGATACACATTATATAGTTATTAATATCATACACTGCTCACCCAAAATCAAATCCTCTTAAGGCACACATCAGACTCCCCCGTCCTCCTGCATTACCCACCAAGTCCACCCACGTCCTTGAGCAAAAGCAATCCCACAAATGAGTTTGCCTTTGCCTGAGGTAGGAATAACCCAGACTGTTTTCCACAACATGGTTCTAATGTGCACAGTGGGACCTCTATCCCCTTCTACACTATGTAAAAGTTTTGACTGGGCAGGGCCAGCTCGATTAGCAGATCCTCTGGTCTTGACTAACCAGGTGGCCTTTGCCTAATGTATATCTCAATGTCAGAAGGTCCCACCACCCATTGCTCTCAGTGTAGTCTTTACCAATCCATTGCATTGTTCAATCTTTCCAGAGGTTGGTGCATGATAGGGAATGGGATATACCCACTCAATGCCATGTTCTTTGGCCCAAGTGTCTATGAGGTTGTTTTCGAAATCCATTCTGCTGTCTGATTCAATTCTTTCTGGAGTACCATGTCTCCATAAGACTTGCTTTTCAAGGCCCAGGATAGTTTTGCAGGCAGTGGTATGAAGCAGGGATAAGTTTCCAGCCAGCTGGTGGTTGCTTCCACCATCATAAGCCCATGACACCTGCTGTTAGGGGTGAGTAGTGAGGATGATATAGTCAATCTATCTGCCAGGCCTCCCCATGCTTATATTTCAGTCATCGTCCCCCATACCACAGGGGATTTACCCACTTGGGCTCCTTGATTGCAGCTCATATTCCACATTCATGGATAACCTGTGAGATCAGGTTCATGGTTAAGTTCACTCCTCGATCACAAGCCCACTTATATGTTACATCTCTTCCTTCATGGCCTGAGGTGTCATGGGCCCACCAAGCTAGAAATAAATCCCCCTTATGTTGCCAATCCAAATCCACCCAAGTCACTTCAATCCTAGCTGCCTGATCCACCTGCTGGTTGCTCCAATGTTCTTCAGCAGCCTGATTCTTGGGTACATGAGCATTTAGGTGACATACCTTCACAACCAGGTTCTCCACCGGGGCAGCATTATGTTGCCACAAAGTGGCAGCCCAGATGGGTCTAACCCTATGCTGCCAGTTATTCTGCTTCCATTGCTGCAACCACCCCCCTGCCCCCCAACCCAGGGCATTTACCACCATCCATGAATCAGTATAAAGAATTTACCATTTTTCTCATTCAGCAATGTCTAAAGCCAGCTGGCTGCCTTTCACCTCCGCAAAATTACTCAATTCACCTTTTCCTTCAGTCTTTTCTATGACTTATTGTATGGGATTCCATACAGCTGCTTTCCATCTCTGATGCTTTCCCACAAGATGGCAAGATCCATCAATAAACAAGGCATATTGCTTCTCACTTTCTGCTAATTTATTTTATAATGGGCCCTCTTCAGCATGTGGTACCTCCTTCTTTGGTGACATTCCAAAATCTTTGCCATGTGGCCAGTCTGTGGTCACTCCTAAGACTCCTGGATGGCTGGGGTTTCCCGTCTGAGCTCATTGTGTGCTCAGTGCGATCCACTTACTCCATGTAGCATCTGTTGCATGATGTGTAAAGGACACCTCCCTTTGAACATCCAACCCAGCATGGGTAGTGGGGGTGCCAGGAGGAGCTGTGCTTCAGTACCAACCACTTCTGAAGGTGCTCAAACCCCTTCCTGAGCTGCCAGTATCTCTTTTTCAGTTGGAGCATAGCAGGCTCCAGAATCTCTGTATTCCCAAATTAAAAACCTAGAGGCTGACCCTGAATCTCCCCCAGTGCTTCTGCCAGAGGCACCAGGTATGGCCATTCCACCCAGGTGTAGTAATAGAGCATGATTTTCACATTTTGCCCTGTTCGGACTGGCCCAAAGGCTACTGCATGAACTATCTCCTGCTTGATTTGTTCAAAAAAGCAACTGTGAGTTGTCGAGTCGGGGTGGGGACAAGGGCTGGCCTGGCTGTGATGTGTCTGGTGCCTGTGACATCACAAGGGAAATGTCACAATGGGAGCAGGTATAAAAGGCGCAAGGAGGCAACGCTGTTGCAGTACAGCCTGGACCATCCATGAGTGCCCATGCGGAGGAAGACTGCACTGCATGAGGGCCAGAGGCAGAAGGTGGGCACTGGTGGGAGTGATTCTCCCCTGCCTCCAGGGCCCAGCCATCTGCAGGCGTGCCTGGGGCAAGGCACAGTGCCACCTCTGTGACTGGGCACAGCCCTTGTTGCCTGCCAGCTGCCTAGCCTCTTCTTCTTGCCCTTATATCCCTCTGTTTCCTGTCACTGCTTCTCTCACCTCCAGCTCCCTCTCTCATTCCCTCACCCCTTCCTTCCTCCTTGTGCCGTTCAACCCCTTCTCTTTCTTCTCCTGAAGAGGAGGCTATGGCCTTAAGGAGACTACTCCTCATTTTGCTTGTGAAATGCATCCTTGAGTACCCCCTGATGGTTAGTGATGGACTGGATGAAGAGACACGCCACCGTGTGCAGCAGCGTTCAGAGTACCTGGACCAAGAGATGACTCAGCTGCTGCACGAACTGGAACACAGAACCCCGAAACAGATTGTCATGGCCTGGGGAGCCCTGCTCTGGAATGCCTTGCATCAGTGGCAGTTCTGGGCCATTGCCGGAGTCCAGGTCTTGCTTTTGGGACTATACTGGCAGCTCAGGAAAAGGATCCATGGTGGGGACAGCAACAATGAGTTAGAGATCAGCTCCACAGAGAGTGAAGAAAGTGAGGGAGAAGATCCTTCTGAGAGAGATCTGGCCAGGATCTATGAAAGACGCATCCAGTGGTCAGTGCAGAAGCTGGCCCGCAGGAGAAGGGTGGTGGAAGAGCTGCTGCGTGACCTTCTCCGTGCCTGCCATGAGTGCTTTTTGAATAGCTTCTTCCCGGTGCTGCAACCAGCCATTGGGGTGGGCAGTGCCTGTGAAGGTTGGAGTCCCCAGGAAGAGAAGGATGTTGTCTATTGCATGTTTGTTCCCCTGAAACCACCCAGGGGGCACACCTTCCACCTGGAACCGGACACCAAAGAGGAGATGCCACAGAAGGGAATGCGTGTCCATGTGGAGCTGGTGTGTACCTGCACCAGGGAGCAACTGGGCAATACCATGCTCTGCTTCCTTCACCACTGCGAGCACGAACTGAGAGGAAATCAGGAGCCCAGCCTTCTACAAACCCTCTGCACTGGTCCCTACCTTGATGTGCAGAAAATTGCCCTCTGGTTCCAGAAGTTTGTGACCTCAGCCTGGGCAGTGGTGCCTCAGTCACACAACTACAGCATGAAGGTGCTGCCCTCCAGCCGGTCCTGCAAGCTGAAGCTGAAGAAAGCCTCCAGGAAACCCCTCTTTGTTGAGATAATATTTGGAATACAGCAAGGCAACTCGGACATCTTCCTGAGTAGCCAGCCTACAGAGGCTCTGATCCCCCCAAGCACGACATGGGTAGAGACCTACGCTGTGGCAGAGGCAATGTTCTTCCAGCACATCGCCAGGCAGGCCCCACGCCACAGCTGCTACCTCAAGTGTCTGCAGCTCTGTGCTCGCATTCTTGCGGGCACAGGCTTTTCTCACTATACTCTGAAGACTGTCGTCATGCACCTCCTGACTCTCATCCCTATACCAGGCTGGTGCCGCAAGGATTTCCTGCTGAGGCTGGATGATGTCATGCAGTACCTGAGCTGTTGTGTGAAGGAGAAACGCCTCAATCACTTCTTCTTTGGCAACGAAGACATGCCCAAGGAGATCAGCTTGCCCCCAGACTTCCAAAAAGCCCAGCCCGTCAACCTCTTCCAGAACTTGGCGCAGGACTTGGATGCCCACGCTGTGGCACTGCATGACTTCAATGAACTGAAAGATCGGCTCAGAAAACGACTCTTTTATGGGATATGACACATAGCATCTTAGAATTGTTAAGCTTCTAGTAAAATACCTCCTAGATCATCTAGTCCAACCTTTGACCTTCTGGGAGCTTTACTTTGTTTAAAATTTACAATAAATGGTGAACAAACACTGCATCTCTGAGTGTTCATGCGTCACCTTGGTGGGGAATGTGGCTGCTCAACTGAGTATTTGGCAGAAAAGCTGATGTGGTGGGCTTTGGTTTCTTTGATTCTGTACTTATGGCTGCCCCACCTGTTTGTGCTCCTGTGTTGGGGAAATGGGAGTAACTGGTTACCCTTCATAGCTGTGCTCACTGCTAAGTGGCATTTAACAGTGCTGCCCTCCAGCTGCTCCTGCAAATTCAAGCTGACCAAGTGCAAGAAAAGCCTCATGGCTGAGATATTTCGGGTGCTGTGAGGTGACTTGGACATCTTTGTGAGCGGCCTACAGAGGCTCTCTTTACCCTAAGCACAACAGGGTGGGAGACCTATGCTGTAGCTGAGGCAAAGTTCTTCAGACACATCACCAGGTAGGCTCCACATGATAGCTGGCACTGCAAATGCCTGCAGCTCCTCACCTGCAGCCTGGTGGGCACAGGCTTTCCCCTGTACTTTGAGGACCATTTTGATGCACCTGCTGGCACAGGAGGGATTTCCTGCTGTGACTGAGTGATATTGTGGAGTACCTGCACTGCTGCCTGGAGGAGAAACACCTTGACCACTTTGTCATGGCCAGCAAGGGTGTTCCTAAAGATATAAGCTTGCCCCCAGACATCCAAATGTTTGAACCACTCAACCTCTTCCAGCACCTGGCACAAGATTCGGCCACCCACACCAATGCACTGCGTGAGTACTGATCTGCAATATCAGCTTGGAAGAAGCCTGCTCTACGGCTGTTGAAAGAGGCCTTCACATGGAGAGTTCCACTTGTGGGGCTCACAGCTGATGGCAGCAGAGAAAAAGGACAATGTGGGACACAGAAAGGGGTGTCTAAACACTGCACAGCAGCACAGCAAACCTTTGCCAGCACCAGCAGCATTTTCCTCTCAATAGTCTCCTCAGCAGAGCAGCCAGTGATGTCTATGGTGGCTCTAAAGACAGCTTTCATCCTCCTTTCCCATCACATTGTGACAGCCAGAGTGGCCATTTCAGATGGGCCCAAAAATTCTTGCTGGCAGATCAGGCTAGCCAGGCACCAAGCGAGAGGTACTGCTAATATAGCTCCATGTGTTCACAGGGGTCTGGATGGAGAATCTACCAATCCTAGACACTCCCTGGGGAGCAGCTGCCACAGAACAGGGCATGCTGGACATGA